>CM032451.1:103329499-103336999 GCA_019049505.1 Pachyrhynchus sulphureomaculatus
ATTATATTTTTCAATATATTTATGAGAACGAAATAGCAACTGCTCAGGAACTGAACAAGCGAAATCAGCTGATACCTTTTTCAAGAAGTACTATTGTAGTTGTCAAAAAAAAATAAATATTTTTTAAAGGTTGTTTTTATTAATGCCAATAATATTATTTACAATTTATGACTATTTATTAAAATCTGTATGGATTTAGTCTAACATTTCTCGTATATTTTCTTGCAGCGGTAGGTCTTTTATGCAACTTTGGTTCCTCACTAATTTTAACTATTCGGCATTTAGTGAATGCAACTTTCTGAACGTTCGTAGAAAACAGTCTGCTATAATCTTGACGGCTTACCATTGTAGTCATTCCTGGACGAGTCAGTTGGGCAAAGATCTGCTTTTGTTCTTCCCTTTTTGCATCTTCAAGCATTTTCCTTAACATAAGGTCTCCTAGCACGATTGAACGGAAAAATGACGAACTTCTTACCGTTGTCAGCAGTGTTGCAGGATCCAATAGTTTCAGTATAATGCACCAAATTTCAATAGGAAGAGTTGGTAATATAGCGGTATAAGCACTTACGAACGGAAGCAGTTGATACATCTTGCAGTTGTTAATAGTAGCGCAGTTGAAAAAACAATGACCTGTAAGCTAGTAAGTCCGGCTTTTATAATCATGGCGATGCAATCAAACGTGAAAAGCTCATTCACCTATGACGTGCGCATAGAATATAGATTAAGGGTATAAAGTAGAAATTTTGGTAAAATTCAAAAACTAATACAGTAATATAAATACCTGTAAATAAAATGGTTCAACATATTTCTAACCAACTTTAAAATCGGAGAATAACTTGAAAAAAAAAAATTGTCATAGGTATACTACATATTAGCATTTCGAAACATCTGACAATTTAATCTATATATCGGGTGCTGAAAAAACCGATATAAATTGAGTTGGATTTGTGGTATCTAAGTAAATATGTGCAAGAATATCACCCTATCAACGAAAGACTAATTAAAATAACTTAAGCAGCAAAACTACATAGAATACCCCTACAAATGTATATGCCCACTTCAGACTCTCCAGACCAGGAAGTCGAGGATACTTACAACGAAATCGAAAGAATTATAACAGAAACATCGAATAAAGAAATGACAATCCGACTTGGAGATTTCAACGCAAAAAATAGGAAAAGCAGGATTACGCACGCAGCGGTGAAAAGTACAGTTACAGAGAAAATGCACAGGAAACGCTGGATGTCAGAAGAAACAATGAAAGAAATAGAAGAAAGAAGACATATAAGAACGATGGACATAGCTGATGACATAAAACAAGCTCGATTAAAACACACAAATCATTTAATTAAAAATCTCTGCAGACAAACACATCTACAGCATTCATCCCAGAACGAGCCTCACGAACTTTATAAGAAAATAAAATATGAGAGATTGTGAGGAACCAAAAAGGAATTTCTCAGTTGTGGAAAGAATACTGCGAAGAACTATATAAAGACTCTGTCACTATCATGAACTAAGTATTCTGAAATCAGAAGTAAAAAATGCCATTGTAAATATATATAAATGACAGGGTGTTACGAAATCGTTTAATATATTGAAATGGGCGACTTATGGATTTATATAGAGATGCACTAAATACTTTTTTTCTGAATTCAAACATTTTTGAAACATTAAAAAAAAGCAGAGCTGTATTTTACCGCCAAATCAACCCGCCCTTAACATCAGATCCTATGGACAAAAGAAGAATAAATATATTTTTTAGATAATAGAGATTTTGCAACTCTTATTTCGGCATGCCTTTGTCGTTATCTTTATTTTAAGCATGCGTAAAATTAAAGAGAAGAAATTAAATATAAAGACTCTGTTGTTATCGTTATTTGAACCATGCGTAGTCGTAAAAATGATGCTATTGTCGCTCTATTTACTAAAATTAATGCTGCAAGTTAACAGATAACAAGGACATTCAATTGGAATCCACCGTTTGAAACTTACGCAGTATTAGAAGAATTTCTTTAGTTGGCATAACAGTCTCCCCTATTAACGAAGTTATAAGAAGGCTTATTTGAGATATTCGTTATCCTTATCGCTATTCTGGTAGGGCCCGTTTTTTTTTTCTGCTTGGTACTAAGAAAATTGAAATTATAATCTGGTATTGCAAATAGATTTAACAACAATCATTTAGTATTAAAGTTATGCTGAGATTTTGGACTCTTTGGCCCAATACCTTACTTTTGTAATCGACACACTTCTTTCTAACCACATTAGCAGCATCAGGACCGATGACTGACTGTCGGCCCACTAATCGCTGCTGATGATGCTAACATGGTTAGCATAACATGTGTCAAATGCAAAAAAAGTGGTATTAGCTATTGTGTAGTGTTAGGATAACATGATTTTCATCTGCACAAATAATTTTGGAAGTGAACTAAAATTATTCTGTGAGTGGGATCAAGGAAAGCATCATTTGTCCAATCTGAGCCTTCAGTTTTGGCATAAATGTGAAATTCTATTATGTAAAATCAGACATATGCTTATAAAGGTGTCATAGTTTCAAGAATCATTGTACATTCGTATTAATTCGGAAGTACTGAAGGAAGTGATAGAAACCTCCTAGGTACGAGTACAACTTAAATTTAGAAACTTTTTGTGTTGACCCGTCAAATACTAATAACCGGGGTGCTAACCATACCACATACATCGGCGGGTTGCGTGGTGATTTAAAAAAAAATCCCTTAAGTTTATAAAATATATACACTCACCTAACTATAATTTTTTTTTTAATGTTCCTAAATGGCTGGAAAAAACCTCATATTATTGTACCGCGGCACTCACTATATCATTATGAACTAAACTTTATCGAAACGGAATATTCATCACCTTTATAGCAGCTAAAGCTGTCTGTAACGTTTTGGAACGTAAATCGCATCTTTCTTTAAGTAATTGTATTAATCATAGTAATTACTTAATTACAGAGTTATCATTAAACTTTTAAGCTTTATATACTTCAATACAGCCTCAGAAAAAAATGGACCGTGTTAAAATTATTTTAATTATTTAAATTAAAATTTTTAAAATACTAAGGGGTCGAGATAACAGGGCGAAACTGGTAACAGCTCTATAAAATATTCGTTTCTATAATGAAAATCGCATAATATTTCACTTCAGAATTAATAACAAAGAAACAAAACGCCCTGAATGAAGTAATAACTCTGCCTTACGCATGGATGCGTTTTTCACGGTTGATGGCACCAGCTTGATTATAAAAGCCAAACCCTCTGGCTTACAGATCATTATTTTTTCAACTGTTCTACTGTCAACAACTCCAAGATGTATCAACTGCTTCCTTTTGTAAGTGCTTACACTATTATTCTACCAAATCTTCCTGTGGAAATTTGGTGTGTTATACTGAAACTATTGGATCCTGTTTCATTGCTGACAACAGTGAGAAGCTCGGCGTTTTTCCGTTCAATTGTCCAAGGAGACCTTACATTAAGAAATACGTTTCAACATGCCAAAAGAGAAGAACAACAGCAGATTTTCGCCCAGCTGACCCAACCAGGAATGATGACAAGGGTAAGTCGTGAGGATTATGCCCGCTTATTCTCTACGAATGTGCAGAAAGTTGTTCATACGAAACGTCGAATAGTCAATAAAGGAACTGAAGAACCAGAGCTACTCAAGAAACCTACAGTGGGAAGAAAATTCACTAGGAATATTAGGCATAATCCTTATAGATTGTAATTAATATCAATAAAATTGCTATAAATTATAGTGACGAAATTTAATAAATAAGGCTACTTTTAGAAACCATTTACTTCTCATTTAAAAACTTATTAGCCATAAGACTATATTTAAATCAATTCTGATTTCCGTCGTACATCATTAATATATATATATATATATATATATATATATATATATATATATATATATATATATATATATATATATATATATATATATATATTATTATTATATATTTATATATATAATATATATAAATATATATAAATATATATATATATATATATATATATATATATATATATATATATATATATATATATATATATATATATATTATATATAAAAAAATATATAAATAAATAAATAATAGGAAGAAGAGAGTAACAGGGCACTGGTAGCAAACATTTGAAGGTTAACTACTGGGTACGGCCTCGTAAGGGAATGGAGATGAGCAATAAAGATCTTTAGGCTCTATTTTTATCTTTGAATCTAACTTTCGCTAATTAAGCTTGCAGGTTGAGCATTTTACCACACAAATAGCGACAGAGACACCCTAAAAAAACATCAGAATGACACATTTGGAGAATCACAAACAGTCTAAGGAGGTGAGATAATACTACTACATTTTGAATTGTTCTTTTTAAGGATTAAAACGAAATTTGAGAAGAAGATCCTTTCTTAATGTTACTCCATTTTTAAATCTGTATTTGACATAACGTCTAATAATTTGCAGTGATTTTTGGTTCGACACCGGACACTGTTTGTTATAGAAAAATTCGTCAGATGGCCAACAAAAAGCAAATGAAAATTAGGGTTCAGGTTTGTTTAAGATTGACGTCTATCATTCGGGAAAAAATTCTTAGAAGTTATGAAACACGTTCAGAACAGAATGAAGAACATGTACCTTACTAGAAATTAATTGGTTCATAAAAATCGTTACTTTAATTGGTTTGGTTTAATTTTGTGTTTGCAAATAAGTGTTAATAGAACTCATACCCTTTACGTCTTTTTTGTGGTTGAGACTGTTTTTACAAGTTTTTATTTAACACATCTCCAAAAAATTTCTTCTGAAGTAGTTGGTTTCAACATCCAGAATGAAACTGTCGGTATATTGTACTCTATGATATGTACTGTTGATAGGTAAACTTAAACTTGTTGCGTTGGGTTTATGTTTGCTAGCACTTTAATGTAGAGCAAGTCTTTTAGAGAGCCTTCGTGTTGTTTTTCCGACATAGACAAAACCGCATTGGCAAAGGATGTCATAAATAATATTAGATTCTTGTACAGCATCGGTTTTATCCTTCAAATTAGTATAAAAACAATTCTTATCTTTTAGGTTATAGTTGGCGATTTTTACGTCTGTATCCACAAATAAGGAAAATAACGACTTAGAGAGACCCCCCATATATTGTAAATTGCCCTAAGATCGGTCGGATTGATTTCATGAGGTATTTTTTATGAGAGTTTTCGGATAGTAATTGTCAATCAAGATGTTTTCCAACAGTTTTACATTTTTTCCCTAAAGGAAGGGTGACAAATCTTATCTATTCTGTTTTTTAAACCTGAGTGATGTTCAGTTTCTGTTTCATGGGGTGATAAGAATGATATGGAATATATCTATAAGAACTTGATTTTTTCTGTACCATCAGCATGACTGTATTATTATCAGAGCGTACAACCCCAGTATCCAAAAACGGAACAGAACGGTCAGTCTCCTCCTCAATAGTGAATACAAGTTTATAATGGAAAGAACTGTAAATTTTAAGAGTGTCATGAATTTCTTCGGTAGGTAATGCTACCAACAAATCATCTACATACTGAAACAACCGGGGGAACTCAAAGTTCACCTGTGAAATGACAGAATAGAGGAGCTTATTCATGACAATCCTTCCTAAAATTGGTGACAGCACTCCCCATAGGGACGGCCACTTTTTGTCCGTAGAACGTATTATTGAAGGAGAAAAACGTATGTTCGCAAAAAAAAGTGATGACTTGTAAAAAATTGTTGCTTAGGAATAATGCATATCTTTTCTAATAATGTGAAATGTTCATCCAAAATAGAAATAACCAAATCTAAAGTAACGTTAGTGAATAGCGAAACCACATCGAAGGACAAAACCTTCAGGCAATACAAAATCGTTTACTGTTACTGGGAATTCGAAAGTATTTTTTATCTGAAAAAAGGGCATAAGCCGTTTCATGCTCCCACATAGGAAACAATTAGTCTTAACGGTATCTTAGGTTTATGTATCATGGGAAGACCATAATATTTTTCCTAATTGATTTAAATAAAGTCTTTTTGCTAAAAAGTATTTAAATGAGAAGTTAATAGTTTCTAAAAGTATCCTTATTTATTAAATTTCGTCAGTATAATTTATAACAATTTTATTGACATTTATTACAATCTATAGGGATTATGTCTAATATTCCTAGTGAATTTTCTTCCCACTGTAGGTTTCTTGAGTAGCTCTGGTTCTTCAGTTGCTTTATTGACTATTCGACGTTTCGTATGAACAACTTTCTGCACATTCGTAGAAAATAAGCGGCCATAATCTTGACGATTTACCCTTGTGGTCATTCCTGGTTGGGTGAGCTGGGCGAAAATCTGCTGTTGTTCTTCTCTTTTGGCATGTTTAAACGTATTTCTTAATGTAAGGTCTCCTTGGACAATTGAACGGAAAAACGACGAACTTCTGACGATTCTCAGCAATGAAGCAGGATCCAATAGTTTCAGTATAACACACCAAATTTCCACAGGAAGATTTGGTAGAATAACAGCGTAAGCACTTACAAAAGGAACCAGTTGATACATCTTGGAGTTGTTGACAGTAGAACAGTTGAAAAAATAATGATCTGTAAGCCAGAGGGTTTGGCCTTTATAATCAAGCTGGTGCCATCAACCGTGAAAAACGCATCCATGCGTAAGACACAAGAGTTATTACTTCATTCAGGGCATTTTGTTTTTTGTTATTCATTTTAAAAGAAAATATGGAAATTTCATTATAGAAACGAATATTTTATAAAGCTGCTACCAGTTTCACCCTTCAAGAAAAATGTTATCTCGACCGTTCAGTATTTTAAAAATTTTAACTAAAATAATTAAAATGATTTTAACACTAAGGCTGTAATGAAGTTTTTAAGGCTTAAAAGTTTAATGTCGATTCTGTAATTAAGTAATTACTATGATTAATACGGTTGGATGAGAGTTTTTGACTGAATATATTATCAACATTATAAATTACTCAAAAGAATGATGCGATTTTACGTCCCAAAACGTTACGGACAGCTGTAGCTGCTGTAAAGGTGATGAAAGTCCAATAATTTGAGGTTTTCTCCAGCCATTTCGGCACAAAAACCAAATGATAGTGTTAGTGTATATCTTCTATAAACTTACCGGACTTTTTTTAAACCACCACGCAACCCGCCAATGTCTGTGATTTAACGGGTCAACATAAAAAGTTTTTAAATTAAAGTTGTACTCGTAGCTAGCAGGTTTCTATCACTTCCATCAAATTTTCGAAATAATACGAATGTACGATGATTCTTGAAACTATGTAACCTCTATAAACATATGTCTAATTTGTACATAATAGAATTTTATTACATTTGTGTCAAAACTTAAGGCTCAAATTGGACAAATAATGCTTTACTCTAATTCACTTCCAAAATCATTTACGCAGATGAAAATAATATTATCCTAACACTACCCAATAGTTAATACCACTAAATCAAACATTTTTTTTTTGCATT
>CM032451.1:103345020-103648279 GCA_019049505.1 Pachyrhynchus sulphureomaculatus
TCTGGGTCTTCCTCTTTGTCCGTCTTATGTGTTCATACCATTTTAATCGTTTTTCTTCAATGGTGTTTATTGCGTTCTCTTTGATGTTCATTCTGCTTCTTATTTCTTCATGTGTTATTCTCTCCATACGTGTCACTCTACAACATCTTCTACAATACTCCATCTCTACCGCGTTAATTTTAGATTTATTACTTTTGGTGATCGTCCATGTTTCTGACCCGTATGTCATTATGCTTTGTATTATTGATTTGTATATGCGTGTTTTGGTTCTCTTTGTAATGTGCTTGTCCCACAGGATCGAATTTAATTGTCTTATGCATGTCCGCGTTTGTCCTAATCTAGCTTTAATCTCTTCTTCTGATGTTGCGTTTCTTGAAATAATGGTTCCTAAATATTTAAATCTATCGGTTCCTCTGATTATTGTTTCGTTATCAACTTCTAGATTCTCCACGTTTCCCTTCTTTGTTGTTAGATATTCCGTTTTATCAAAGTTTATTGCTAATCCTGCTTTAGTGTATTCTTCTTTCAGTTTTCTTACCATATAACTGAGGTCTTCCTCATCTTGCGCTATGATTATTGGTCGTCTGCGAAACTTAAAGTATATAAGTAATCTTCTCGTATTGGGGACTTCCCATTCCACTGCATTTTTGCTTCCATTTTTTTAATGTTTGTTCGAGATATATTTTGAATAGTGTGGGGGATGTAGAGCATCCTTGTAATAGGCCTTTTGATGTTTGGAGTCTCTTCCCTATTTTATGTCCTATTTTTATTATTACATTATATTCTAATTTTGTTCTAATACTACGCAAGCTTTAAAACGGTGGAATGTCCTTGTTATTTATTCGATTATAGCATTCATTGTAGTAAATAGAGCGACAATAGCATCATTTTATGACTTCTCATGCTTCAAATTTCTTTCTTTTAACTTTGCGCATGCTTAAAATAAAGATAACGACAAGGACGTGCCGAAATAAGCGTTATAAAATCTCTATTATCTAAAAAATATATTTATTCTTTCTTTTAATAATACTTAGGAGGGTGACCTCATCAAGACGATATATCGGAATGGACAATTTACACGACTAAGACAACACATAACTGACATGAGAGACAGATAACCCTAAGCATAAGCCGTTATATTCTAAACTTCCATTTTATTTTCCAGATGACAACCAAAACCAGTCCAGTTTACAAGTATAAATAAAAAATACATGTAACTTGAAGTGCGGAGCCAAGGCGGTCGCGTGCCAGCCGTTGCGAGACCATGCTGGCGCTTGTCCGGTGGGGCGTATCGGAGTTCCACAAATTGGACTGGAAAAATGCTCGCGCAGCAACGAAGGTAATAATTGAAATTTCATCCAATAAAATAAATAAATGTAAATAAAATAAATTAAGATTACAGTGCTAAAACATAAAAATAAATTGGTGTAAAAAGTGCAGCGTTAAGCTAAAAAGAAAAACGTGTAGTATCAGTTAAAAATAAGAAATTATATATAGTAATCACATTTATGTGTAAATTCGAACGAGTGGAAAATTTGAATGGACAGACGTATGAAAGAGGAAAAGGAGACTGAAACTACAAGTAATATAATAACCCTTTTTGGTACACTTTGTACCTGACACTATCATCGTTAACTTGGGGTAAATATGAGGCGTTGCGGATAGTAAGGGCGAACTCGACAAAATGAAGTTTCGAAAAAATTGAATTTATAGAAAAATCTAAATGGCGAACTCAACAAAATATTGGCAAAATTAGGTTTTTATTATTTATTTATAATTTATTAGCTTTTTATTATTTACTTAAGTAGAATAGTGTATTCCGTGAATTTTTAAATGTTTTTTAAATATTTATTTGTGTATTTTTTTTTCATATTTTACTGTTCGTTTCTGATGCTACACTATCACTAAAATTGGCAATACCTGGGAAAAAATTAGACCGGTATTAAAAATTTTGAACACATTTTATTTAATTTTAAGGTTATTGTTTTAATTAAAGGTTTTGTTATTACAAAATAGTTACTTGATACAACATACAAAACAGTGGAAATATGGTATTGAAACTAACATAAAAAAAACTAAAGAAAAGAAACAAATAATTAGCCAAGTTCAGTTGTAATCTATTTGGTCATCGTCCATAACATCTTCATTTTCGGTGCTCTTATTCGTTGCTGCGTCTTGAGAGGCTATAATGTTAGTAAAGTACAGACTCCAAGGTAGGGGAACACACGGTAACAAGTCCTGAATGTCCTTTAATTTGGGGGCTGGTATTTTAATGGGAGCACTGTAAAGTCTCGTCAGTGTTTCACTGGCCAAATGAAAATGATCAGGATCATAGTTTTTCACCTTGCCTTTTTGTAGATTGACTGCCGTTTTGACATCCAAATTGTAAGCAGAATGAATGTAGAAACCTTGCTTAAAGTTATTTGTAAATTCAAAGATCTTTCCATCTTTAAACTTAGCACCAGCCATCTGCATTTTAGTAATTTTCTTTTGAAAATTACAGAAATTGAAAATCATGTCCTGTCTAAGTTGGACAACGCAAAACTGTTTTTTTCGGCGACAGCTTTCAATCATTAACTTATACTTTTGAACTGCATATTAAACGTATCACGATAATAGTGCTGATTTACCGGGCTGTAACCAGGGTAATTTTCCGTAAGCCATTCATTGTAAAGAGAATAGAGCTTTTTAATATTAAGTCCAACAGGTAAGTATTTTCGATGAGGGCTTTTGGCGCGACTGTAATGACTGGTGACAGTAGGTAGTGACATGATGTGTTCTTTTACTTTAGAAAGATTGTCATTTCCTATTTTCTTCGCGGGTTCACACCTCCCCCTTTGATCCGTTGTAACAGTTCCAGTTCTGCTGGTTTTGTCAAGTACGACTCGAACGCGCTTTTCAGAGATGCCATGAATATTATAAAACGCAGTACGACAAACTTCACGATTAGCGTGATCAACAGTCACATTATATTGAATGCGTCTCAGGGTACGACTTGGACGCCCCTTTACGTAAGACCTTTTTACATCATTGCAGATCAACAATTTTGATAAGTAAGCATTCTGTAGATCATAGTTTCCAATTTGCCAAAAAGAGTCAAAAATATTGGTGACCAGTTCAGCGCCTATTTTCTCAAAACATCCACACTTGCAAGGAGGTCCAATTTTGCGGGCAACAACGTGCCTTTTGTTATTTCTTGAAATGTAAGCACTTCCTGAATTTCGTTTCAACTTACACTCGTTTTTTTGCCAATCATTCATCTTAGCAGGTCTCTTTCGCGAATAACCCGACACAGCACTACCATCTAAATGTTGTACACTTACTTCACTACTAGAAGGTCCAGGTTGCGCCATACTTTTCTTAAAAAAAGAAGCAACAAAACCAAACAAAACATAAACGTATTAACTTTAAAATTAACTTGAACTAACACGCAGAAAGCGTAAAATTTCAAGTAAACCTCATTTAGTGACGCAATACCGGCGGTTGCTCCGCGCGAAATTGTTGAGTTCGCCCTTACTACCCGCCCGGCTATCGCCTGTTCGAAATTTTTCATTTATTTGATACTGAAATTTAAAAGCGAAGCAAGGGCAAACTCAACAATTAGACCGGTATGTGATGTAGGAAAAGTACTATAAAAAAAAAAAAAAAATTTGACCCAATGTTGAGTTCGCCCTTACTATCCGCAACGCCTCATATGTCTTCGCATAATCATTTTGCGTGCATAGTCCTTAAAATCTAGGAATATAGAAAGTATAACTTTTAATCCTGTACAAAACTTATGTTGCATATGCTGCTTTTGTTACGTTCTATACAGAAGAGTCCTATTCGTTTAATTGGAGACCCATAAATCTCAAACAACCTACATCATTACATCGAAGAACGGTTGGACTCTTGAGTCTCTTCTATAAGTATTTTCATGGAATGTGTTCAATGGATGTACCCCGCTTGATTTCACTTAGAGCCGTGTATGCTACATCACATCCGTAAGAAGTTTAGCAGCTTATCACTCCTCGAACCATCTTTTTTCAAAAAAAAATTATACCGAGAAGTTCATCCCTTCGGAATGAATTTCCCAGGACTGTGTCCCACCGAGTACAAATTGCAGAGATTCAGGACCAACATGAATCGGTTTTTTCGAATGCGCACCGTTCCTGTAGCACTTTAGGGTCTTTCTTACAGCATACGAGGTATATCCACAAAGTAAGTTCCGTTTGGTTATATAAAAAAAAAAAACGTGTACAGATACAGAAAAAATATTTATTGTACAAAAATCTACAACTGTTAAACTAATTTTCTACATAGCTTCCGAAGTTTTGTAGGCACTTGTCATAGCGTGGCACAAGTTTTTGTATGCCTTCTTCATAGAAGGTTGTCGCCTGTGTTTTCAACCATGTGGTAACATGTTCTTTCAGCTCGTCATCATCGTTGAAGTGTCGACCACCAAGGAAAGATTTTAGGTGTAAGAAGAGATGAAAGTCGCTAGGAGCGAGGTCCGGGCTGTACGGAGGATGATCAAACACGTCCCAGTCAAATTCCTGTAGGAGTTCTTTTGTCACGTTCGCAGTGTGAGGTCGGGCATTATCGTGGAAAAAAACAACACCTTTCGACAGTAATCCTCGGCGCTTGTTCTGTATTGCGCTGCGCAATTTCTTAATGGTCTCGCAGTAAACATGTGCATTGATTGTTTGGCCTCGTGGTAAGAAATCAATCAGCAAAATGCCTTTTCTGTCCCAAAAAACGGTGCACATGAGTTTTCGAGGTGTCAAGATTTGCTTAGGCTTAACTTTCGTTGGGGACGAAGTGTGCCTCCATTCCATTGATTGCCGTTTAGTTTCTGGGGTGTCGTAAGATACCCAAGTTTCATCCCCCGTGACTATCCGAGAAAGAAAATCATCACCGTCTTCATTGTACCGTGTCAAAAACTGAAGTGCACTGCCCATCCGTTGTTTTTTGTGTTGTTCAGTAAGAATTTTGGGTACCCAACGTGAGCAAAGTTTTCGAAATTTCAGTTTTTCATTAACAATTTCATGAATTAGTGATCGTGAGATTTGCGGAAATTCCATAGCAAGAGCACTAATTGTAAACTTACGGTTTTGCTTAAGCTTCCCTTCAATTGCGTGAACCAGTTCATCAGTAACCAAAGACGGGCGCGTCCACATCGTTCTTCATCGTGCATTTGATCACGTCCTTCATCGGACTGTCTGACCCATCTTCTAACCATTGAATCACTCATAGCAGTTTGTCCGTAAACCTCGCAGATTTGCCGATACATTTCACTTGGTTTAACTTTCTTTGCATTTAGAAAACGAATCACAGATCTGATTTCACAAGCGGCGGCATTTTCAATTAAGGCTGACATCATAAAGAAGCACTACAAAGAACACGTCGGCAGCAGCGATCTGAAAATGGCGTACATTTCTTCTGCTTGAGTCAGAGTAACTGCCACGCATGCTCGGAACTGCGATCGCAGCGCTGCCGCGGATAGAAATAGAAACGGAACTTACTTTGTGGATATACCTCGTATATGTCAATACAAAAAGACAAAATAGATTTTATGACGTCTAAAGCTACGGTCTGCCAGCAATACAATTACGGAATTTTAAAACTCGAGGAATCTCACCTGAAGTTGTAAAGGCAGCTTCACAATACTTGCAAGCATGCGGCTTGGTCCCCGTATGAGTATTCACGTGATTTTGCAGAGAAGCGATCGTCTTAAAGCCTCGCTCGCACACGCTGCATTTATGGGGTCTTTCTTCCGAATGGGACTTCATGTGCCTCGATAAGAGATATCTGAAAGAAGCAACACAGTTAGGTAAAAATAAACACAATACGTATTTACGACATGGGTTGAAAAACCTCAAGACTTTTGAAGAAAAAAGAATGTTTTTGCCAAAAATCACTCTAAAAAAGCCTCAGTTTTCCATTCAACTTCTTCATTTGAGCCAAATCTTTTTCCCTGAAGCCACTTTTGCATATTTGAGAAGAGGTAATAATCGCTGGTCGCCAGATCTGGTGAATAAGACGGATGGGGAAAGAATTCACAGCCAAATTGGTCCAATTTCACCATCGATTTTATGGACTTGTGAACTGGTGCAGTATCTTGGTGAAACAACACTTTTTTCTTCGCTAAATGCGGCCTTCTTTTCTTGATTTCACCATTCAAACGATTTAATAAACTAACGTAATAGTCTCCGGTGATTGTTCGCCTTTCCTCAAGATAGTCGATTAGTATTATTCCCTGCGCATCCCAAAAAATACTTGCGAAAACCTTTCCATCTGATGTTTGTGTTTTTGGACGCTTCGGTCGGCTTTCATGGCGTCTAGTAGTGGATCCATGTTTCGTCCATTGTTAAGAGTCGACGCAAAAACTCCTTTGAATTACGCCGAAACAGTGCCACGCAGCGTTCTGAACCTTCGTTACATTGTGACTTTTAATCAATCTTGAGAGTGCCCAGCACCCATCGGACAGAGCTTGTTCGTATGCAAATATTCATGCAAAATATATCTCACGCATCCTGTTGATATCTTCACCACGTCAGCTATTCTTGCGGTCATTCAGGACAATGAGGTGGATTTTTTTGGGTTTTTTAGAGTGAATCTCGCATTTGGACGTGCTTGTAAGACCGTATTTAAGTTCATTAAACCACCGACATATAGTTGCTTTTGACGGAGCAGATATGCCATAACACTTCCTAAGCCATTCTTGTATTCTTGCTGTATTTTTCCTATTAAAAAGCAATGTTTGATCAACACACGAAATTCCTTTTGTTCCATTTTCAAAAGTAGCTCCACTGAAATAGTAGAGCTATTTGAGTGGCGCAGACTAACAGACAAAAGGTCATGAAAATTTTACAGTTGACGCTAAGTGAAAATCATATGCTTTCTGTTTGTGTTGTCATCTCTCGAGAGTCCTGGGATTTTCACCCCCATATAGTAAGATCCCAAAAAAAATTAAATTAACTTAAATCTTGGAATTCAGGGGCTATAATTTCAAGAAATTGTTTTTTTTTTTTACATATCTCGATGCTTCTATTTATATAGAATAAGAGGTCGAAGTATCAAAGTCGACCTGTTTATTTTTGAAAATACAGCTGTCGCCAGACACAGTTGCTGGGGGACATACCAGGTGAACAAGTATGAAATGCGGATTTTTTTTCTAAAAAAAAAAAACATGTTAAATTCGGTATAATTATAAAAAGTGTTTTATTCAAAGTATGCTCCATCGCTTGTTATACATTTTTTCCCATCTTTCGGTTAATTTGTGAATACCACGCCAGTAAAAATCTTCCCCTTTTGCTGCGAAACATTTCTCGAGCCATTTTTTTCACATCTTCGTACGAACCAAAGCGCTGCTCAGCAAGTGCGTAACCCATCGGTGGAAACAAGTCGTAATCGGAAGGAGCCAAGTCTGGTGAGTAAGCCGCATGGGATAGAACTTCCCAGCTGAGTGCTTCCAACGTGTCGCGAACTGGTTTTGCCGTATGTGATGGAGCATTGTCATGAAGAAAAATGACTTTGTGTTGCCTCTTTCGGTATTCTGGCCTTTTTTAAAGCAGCGAACAATTTAAATCGGCCAATTGTTGGTAACGTTTAGTATTAACCGTTTCCCCAGGTTTTAACAGCTCATAATAGACCACGCCCTTCCGGTCCCACCAAACACAGAGCATCGTCTTTCTGCCAAAGCGATTCGGTACTGCGGTCGATGTGGATGGTGCGCCTGGGTCTACCCATGATTTTTTGCGCTTGGGATTCTCAAAATAAATCCACTTTTCGTCTCCTGTAACTATACGATGCAAAAACGACTTCCTTTTGTACCGCGCGAGCAAAATGTCACACCCATCTACTGGTCTTCTGAATCTTTCCTATCTATCGTAGCCGATTGGAAACTGCTTGTTGACTAACGTCCAATTGCCCGGCGAGTTGTTTTTGTGTTAGCGAATCATCTTCGTTCAACAATGTTTGCAGTTCCACATCTTCGTATTTTTTTTTGGCGGTTTTCCACGTTCCTTGTCTGCAACATCGAAGTCACCACTTTTGAAACGCCGAAACCATCGTTCACACGTATCTTGCCATGGAGCATGTTCACCATAAGCTTCTCAAAGTAATCGGTATGATTCAACAGCAGTTTTCTTCGAATGAAGACAAAAAATTACTGCTGTCTTCAAATGCTCTTTGTTCGGTATAAATTTCGACATATTGAACACAACACTATGCACACACTTTTCCAATTTATTACTCGTGCGCGTCTGACACTTGTTGATGACACAACAAAATGGCGCAGTGTCAAACCTTCATAGCACAAACTGCATTGGTGCACCATCTGTTGTCTGAAATCCGCATTTCATACTTGTACACCTGGTAAACTCGTTTTTGGAAGCGTAACGCCAAGCGGAGCCGGTATTAAAATTCCAATGCCGTGACGTCATCACGCAAGTGAAAGTTAAACATCTAATACTTCAGTGAACTTAAAATAGTCACAAAGGTAGTATGTGGCAATTTATTAATTATGTGTTTCACGTTAGTCATTTTTTAAAAACCTGTTTTTTCTCAAAACTGTATTTTTTAAATTTGCTGCCGCTGTAATTCGAAAAAAATGTATTGTTTATGTTAAGGACACATGTCGTACCATGAACCATGGATTTTTTGACTGCAAAAAATGTCAATTTGGCATGCAAGAAACGGATAATTTTTGGCGAAAATTTTAGACTTTTTTTTCCAAATGTCGTCATTCTTATAATTTTCAATATTTTTTAAAAATCCCTTGTTGATGGTAAGAAAAATTATATCTATTTTAACAATCAATTTGTTTTTTTTTTATTATAGGCAATATGGAGGCGCCAATCACGGCAGCAGTGGAGCCACTTTTTTTTTACCTGTCCCGTTACTGGGGCATAAGTCCCGTAAATTTCAATATTTTGGTCGGAAAAAGTTTGTATATATTTGAAAACAAATTATAAATATGTACCCAACATTTGATGCAGTAGTTTTTTTTTATAGACAAATATCCTTCTTTTTAAGTAGTTATACTGGTATAGCCCCTTAAACTGGACACATCCGCCTTCATTTTCATTGATTTTCTTATGACACTTAATCTTGATCTCCGAGGCTGCCTAATACCCATCATTTCGCAAACAGGAAGCCCTAAACGAAATAAAAATTCTGTAAGCTTTACTACTTAGAAGGGGATATTAATCTTTTACTGATATCCAAAATTCAGTATGTTTCATGATGCTGTATTCAACCTGTGGCCACAAGGCAACTCAACATTTCCTTCTACTGCAGCGTATTTCCCCGAGATTATCATTTTGAAAATACGAGTGTTGTATCGTAAGCACTTGGCCTTGACAAGAAAAAAACATTTTTATGAGTAAAATTTATTTTATTTTTCAACATAGTCTCCTTTTAGCTTGATCCATTTAGTCCAACGTTTTCCTATCTTTTGCTCATTTAAAAAATACGATTTGTCCAACCCTTCAAAATAGGCGTTTGTTTCAGCAATCATCTCATCGTTTGAACCACATTTTTTCCGCCGAGCCGTTCTTTCATATTTGGAAAAGGAAATAATCGCTGGGTGCTAAATCTGGAGAATACGGTGGAGGCGGAAGCAATTCGTATCCTAACTCATGGAATTTTGCCATGGCGATGACACAAGTGTGCACGCGTGCATTGTTTTGATGAAAGAAAATTGTGGATTATGCCGGGTGCATCCCAAAACACTGTGACCATGACTTTGTTGGCGGATAAAGTCGCCTTGGCCTTCTTTGGGGCCGGTTCACCACCGAAAATCCACTGTTTGAACTGTTCTTTGGTCTCTAGTGTGCTGTGATGAATCCATGTTTCGTCAACAGTTATGAATCGACGCCAAAAATCATTCTGATTGCGCTCTAACATCGCCAAACATCATTTTGAAGTTGACATACGTGCGTGTTTATGGTCAATTGTGAGCAATCGCGGCATTCATCCTGCGAAAAGCTTTCTCATATTCAAACGAGTTGTTAAAATCATCTGCACCCGTTCACAGGCTCAGCAATCTCATGCACTTTCTACGATCATATATCACAATAAGGTGGATTTTTTCAATCATTTCTGATATGGTAACCTCATTTGGACGACCTGAACGTTCTTCATCAAAAATGCCTCTACGGCCGCGATTGATTTCAGCTGTCCAATATTTTATGGTCGATAACGAAGGTGCAGTCTCCATAAACTTCGCCGAGTTCCGCATTTATTTCATCATTCGTGTTGTTCAAAAACCAATATTTTATCACTGCTCGATGTTCAATTTTTCCCATTGCAAAATCACAAAAGTTGTTCTATTTAAATGGCTGCCACTCACAAACTAAATCACGCAGCCATTTGCCAAGATTCTTGTGAAAGGTTATGTTTCCAAAAAATATAATTTTTTAAATACTAGTAGCGCCATTTCTGGCCGAGGCTAGGTACTTATCGTACAACCCTTGTACTTCTTAAACCAGGTTTTAAGCTGTGATCAATATTCTATTCATACTTCGACAGAAATCATCTCCACTGGAGGTCAAAAACTGTTGTGATACGGAGGACCATTATTTACACCTATCTTTTGTATTTTGTGACCGATGTTATCGGACAAAGCAATTTTTAACAGTAGTCTCCCAAGAAACACACCGATCATAATGTTCACCATATCTAGAGCAGTAAAAATAGATGTCCTCATATTTCCGGTGCTTATGTTTCTTCACGCTCCGGTTACCGCTTGAAGATGAGAGTACTGGATTGGACTTGGTTTCAGGGATGACTTCCAACAGTCATTTGTATCGCTCAGAATTCTCTGGTTCTTAAAGCAATATGTTCATTCCTCCAAAAGCCATGGAGATACGCATTGACACCAGGCATGAGGAGAATCTAATTCCAACATATTGGAGGCTGAAGAGATGTCAAACGGGACCTGAGTACTGGGCCGTTAAATTTTTAATGTGTTATCGCAAAATATTAAAGATATACCAGACCAAGAATTTGAAAAAAAAGGTTAAAAAAATTCCGGTAGAAAATGCTTTTTACTCCATAAACAGTATCTCTGTTATAAATTTTAGGTTTTAAGTTTGGTTTTAAGTTTTATTTTTGAGGAGTTTATTTCCACATTATCTTAATGTTTCTTTCTTAAGTGTAAATGGCATAGAAATTATATGTATTAACATTTGTGGTACTTGGTAATTTGATCCGTATATTACCTACATTTTTTTATTATATCATTATTTATTGACGTGTGTAAGACAGTTTTTTGTATAGTTTAGCATGAATAAACAGTATTCAGTACCTTTCATTAAAAAGAAATGAGAAATCAAAAGTTATAATTACCTTTTTGAACTGGTATAATTACAATAATTGCACATGTGGGCCTGAGCGACTGTTTGCGTCGATTTTCGAGGTACTACTTTGACTATCTTGGATTTGTCATCTTCAGCATCAGAGTCGAGTTGAACGCTGCCATCTTGGTCGTCAAAATCATAAACTAAAAACAAAATTTTGGTAAAAAAATAATTTATCACAGACCAGAAATCATCCTTTTTGCAGTACTTGGTGCGTCTAAAATTAAAATAGGAATATTCACGCTGTTTTACTCCAAAATGTACCGTTTAGATGGTATAAGATGTCGATGTCTGAAAGAGTCACTTTTCAGTTGTCAATATCTCGAAAACAGTTCAATTATTTCGACTAAAATATAAAGATGGTGGAGTAGTAGTAATAATACGTGGAGAATCTCGAGCGGTTGCTCTTGATATATCCAAGGCATCCGACCGTGCTTGAGACGATCAATTGTTGGCTAAGCTACGCTCTTCTGGTATGTCTGAAAAGTTCTGTCTATGGTTCTCAAGTTTCCTTAAAGAGTGGCAATCGATGAGTTTCTTTCTAACACCTTCACTATCAACGCCGGTGTGCCCCAGGGCTCCATACTGTCTCCTACTCTCTGTCTCATTTACATTGCATTTGCTGGAAAAGATCAGGAATTCATCTACAGCTTTATAGATGACAGTACGCCTATCTCATCATTCACTCTGAATGCCCGAACATCGGCACTTATGCAAATATCCGCAGACAGGAGGTCATTTAACTTAACAAAGAGCTGGAAGAAATTCTATCTTAGGGGTGATGGTAACCAAGTAGAATTTAACGCTACATAAACCCAGGCGGCAGTTTTTTATAAAAAAAAGGTGACGTTGCTCAACTCGACATAGTTATGTCGGGGCATTCCATTCCCCAAGCATCGTCAGTCAATTTGCTGGAGTTTCATTTGGAAGCAAATATGTCTTGGCATGAACATGTCGCAAGCATAGGGAAGAGAGCTTCTCAAAAGCTCGCATTATTATTTTGAACTTTATATTCCACAACAACTGTTAATTCTGTACAAAGCTCAAATTCGACCAATGATGGAATACTGCTCTCAAGGTTGGGTACACTTACATACTTATCAAGAACCCCTGTGGGGGGGGGGGGCATCAGCCCGTAACCTGTGAACTTTTTTATAGTATTGCTGTGAAGTGTAGTTCTTGTTGGTGACAGTCAATCGATCCAGACCCACCGAAATACGTGACTTATTCGCAAGCAGAGCGTGGAGGATACTGTATGTAAGCAATATCGTTTGAAATTAGACATAATAAAACGGGACTTAAAAAAAGATGAAATCGACTTAAAAAAAGTGATAAAAAATACAAAATATGACCTCTTAATCCTAAAAAGTGAGTACTTACATACTTATAAAATAAAACAAAATCAGCCAAAATAAAACTTCGCTGTTAGCGCACGACCGCCATAGACGAAAGTCGAGAGAAGCAAATAACCTGATCGTACCGTCGCGATGATGCACGCAAGTTACGGCTCTCGCACAACCTCATTCTGCTGATTCAAGCATTAGTCATAAGTTAGATAAGAAAATGTTATATAGACCCTAAATTAAGATGATTAAGACACTACTGTTCTTACTATTGTAAACACTGTAAATTTGTATTTTTCGAAAAAGTTTCCAACAAATTTTGTTGTGCGTTTCCAATAAAGATTTTTTTTTCTAAAGCAAAAAGTGTTTTTTAAAAAAGAAGTCCCATCGGTCCGACGTATAACTCGCGCACCTCTTTCATTGCGCAAGTGGTACTTACATATATTTTTTACGTAAAAGGATAACGAGTGCCGAAAATACATCAGTTTATCCGATCACTTAAGCCAAAAAAGAGGGTCAAGCTGTAAACTTATATAAACCTTTATTTTGCATTGCATTCTAAAAGTTGTCTCAAAAGTCTCATAAAATCTCGTGTCCGCGTCTTTAGATATTCAAGGTCAAAGGTCACAAAAATCGGTTTTTCGCAAATATCTCGCTTCCTATGGTTTCAATGATATTTGCATCTATTGTAGAGCATAAAATTCTCTACAAATCTTGTTCTAAACATTTTTTATACGCTTAACCGTTTTTGAGATAGAGCGCGGAAAGCGCGCAGCGCTTAGCCATACATAGCATAATGCAACGTCAATCGTGGGTCCCTGTAAATAATACGTCGTATAAAGTTAATTGATGACTAAAAAATCCATAATTATGAATAATTTGCATTAATACATTATATTTAATAATATTTTTTCATTTATCAAATATATTCGTTTAATAATATTTACCTACTTCGTGTAATTAAAAAATTGTTAAGTGAAATACTTTAAGTATATTTTAATTATATTCTAATATAACTTAATTATATTTTAAGGAGAAAAAGAATTCAGTACTTTTTCTTTAAAATGTGTAAACTCTTAAATACTTATATTACTATTAAGATTATACCTCGGAATACAGACCCCTATAATACGACCTTTTCTATTTATAGTCAGTTGGGACAGATGTTCCCTGGTATAGTTAAGACCGATTTCTTTTTCAAGGGACTACTTTCTACTAACCAAGTTTATTCGTTAGTTTTAAATTGTATCTTGGCAACGACGGACGTACAATTTTAAGAGTTATGGCTGACTTGTGTTTTATATGTGATAAGTCACTTTCAGAAGGTGATTCTATTAATGTAGTGCGCGGCTTACAAACTTTAAAAACTGCAAGTATTGAAAGAAATGACGGTCAGCAGAGACGAAAAAAAAAGAAAAGTATAGACGCATGATTAGAAAGTAAGTACTCTTGAATTCAAAGACAATGTCACCAAAAAGGCAGAAGAACGAAGCGATTCCTTAGGAGAGTTAGTAAAAGATCGTGTACTTTACGAGTATGACTTGATCGCTGCTGAAGCAAAGTACCAACCATTTGCTATACTAATTTCTTAAGTCCAGTACCATCTACTGATAAGCAATGAAAGAGATTTTTTGTTATATAGAAAATCATGAAGATTCACAATTTACATTGAAAGAGCTTAAAGATGTCCTTACGGAGTATGTACCAGATGATAAGCCTATCATTACAAAACTTCAACAAAAATATTTAACTGACATAATATTTACGAGAAAGGTAGGATCATTCACTATCATATCTTTTCGTGATACACGAGAGACAAATATCCTTGACAACGAAGATGATGATAATGAATTGGAAGTTTTCGAGCGACCGGAACACGATGATGAAGAAGAAGAAAATTGAGACTCGTCCTTCTAATTATTAAAGTTTACGTAAATCCTTCCCACATTTGAACTTCAATTGTAGTAAATGTATGATACATAATTGCTAAATAAAGATATAATTAAAATGTATTTACTCTATTCCTTTTCTACTTAAAATCTAATTTAGATATATTAGAATATAATTAAGATATACATAAAGTATTCTACTTAACAATTTTTTAATTACATGAAGTAGGTAAGTATTATTAAACGAATATATTTGATAAATGAAAAATATTATTAAATATAATGTATTAATTAATAAATAAGGCAAATTATTCATAATTATGGATTTCTTGGTGATTAATTAACTTTGTACGACGTATTATTTAGTGCGACTCACGTCTGACCATTATGCTATGTATGGTTGAGCGCTGCGCGCTCTCCGCGCTCTATCTCAAAAACGGTTAAGCGTATAAAAAAATGTTTAGAACAAAATTTTTTTGCTCTACAATTTTCATAATAGATGCAAATATCATTGAAACCATAGGAAGCGAGCTTGTGACCTTTGACCTTGAATATCTTTGAGACAACTTCTAAAATGCCAAAATAAAGGTTTATACAAGTTTATAGCTTATCTCTCATTCCGAGGTGAAACCCCTAATGTGACTGGACAAAATAGCGAAGTAGTGCATAGAGAGAAAAGGTATCTTATACGAAGCGCGAAAGACAGTGTTTGTCACGTATGGTGTATGTTATATAACTTTTTCCTACAAAAGCGATTTGAACTGACTTTAGTTGAAGAATACCTAATTGAACTCAAACTGTTTCATTAAAATTGGTCCGGTAGTTTTGTAGATACTTGAAGACAAACATTGCGAACATTAGAGAAATATGTCGGTTTAGAAGCATATTTAGACTAAAAGAGATAAGTACACTACAACATTTAAACAATATTAGATACATACAGTCTGTCAAGTAAGAATGTCTCCGAGATAATGCATTTTTGGTAAATGTAATTCTAGCTATTCAAAAAAAAATCGGTACAGGAAATTTTTGTCTACGACGCAGTTTAGTAAAAATGTCAGTCGATTCCGAACTTTCGTCCAACTCACGTAAAATCCAAAATGAGTCATTTATTTGCGCGTCGGTTCGTGTCAGTCTTTCTTTGTTCCCATTCAAAGGGGCCTATAAATGACACATTTCGCGGTGCTAAATAAATTAAAAAGTCGGTATCGTCTGTGGAGAAGTGGGTAAATCATTTTAACGAGACGCGAAATGTCGAGACTTGTTAAAATGTGGCTCGCTAGACAAAGTCATGCGAAAGTCGAAAAACGAAACGTGTCTTTACTTTCACGGGACCCGAAATTGACGCTGCGTCATGGAGCGGCAAAATTTAAAAAATTGGGTTTGAAGGTGTCCCATGAGACCATTCGACAACATCTTCGTGCTCATGTTGTCAAATTCTGGAGCAAACTGAAGAAATCTTTGCTGGGCGAAAATCACATCCGGAAGCGGCTCGCTTAGGCCCACGATAAAATACTAGAATGGTCCTCATAATCTCTGGACGCCAACCCTATTAATAATAATAATAATAATAATAATAAATAAAGAAAGACTTACCATCGAGAGGAAGGCAGGAGGAAGAGGAATTATAGATATCAGATCATTACACACAAAACAAATACAAACACTTAGGAAATTCTTTCACAGCAAGCAAACCAGCCTCCACACAGCGACAGTGAAAGCAGACAAAAACTACACACCTCTCGACTTAGCCCGGGCAGACCACTCAGCAGATAACCACAGTCACACCCAATTACAACAGGAAAAGATGAAAACGTGGTCAGAGAAAACACTCCACGGAAAACACAGATACCACATAGAACAAGACCACGTAAATAAAAAACAATCATACACCTGGTTACGGGATGGGCAGCTATTCCCTGAGACTGAAGGCTTCTTACTTGCCATCCAGGATAAAGTCATATTAACCAGAAACTACCAAAAGTATATCATCAAAGACCCGACTATTGCAGAGGACAGATGTAGGAAATGCCACCAGCAGAAAGAAACGATCGAACACATAACGAGCGGATGTAAAATATTGGCCGGAACGGAGTACACAGCCAGGCATGATTCAGCTGCCAAAGTGGTTCACCAAGCACTAGCCACAACATACAGACTCATAGAAAACACAGATCCCTACTACAAATACACCCCAACATCCATACTTGAAAATGAAGATTACAAGCTCTACTGGGATATCGGTATCCATACAGATAAAACAGTCTCCGCCAATAGACCCGATATTACTTTTCAGTGCAAAAAAGGAAAAGTCACCTATCTGATTGACATAGCTGTCCCCAACGACACAAACATCCAAGCGAAATACACAGAAAAAATTTCCAAATACACAGACCTTGCAACGGAAATAAAAAGGCTATGGAGACAGGAAAAAGTCATCATTATCCCCCTCATTATATCAGCCACAGGCCTTACACCAATAACATTCACACCACATTTAGTGCAATTGGGACTCAACACAGACATACACAGAAACATTCAGAAGTCAGTGATTTTGAAAACATGTAACATTGTCAGGTCATTCCTTAATACGGAATAGTAATAGCGTTTGTGCTGACTTGGTTTTGGCCCGTCAGCCAAACATGGAACCACATTGATCAAATGTGAGAAAGAAGAACTTTTTGTAATAATAATAATAGCCTTATTACCCAACACTTTCACATTAATAGGGTAAATATTTAGACATTTACATATTCAATGACAGTCTGTACTAACTGCTTCTTAGTACAACAGTATATGTCACAAACATTACAAATATGATTAAAATTAGTACACATTACATGAATAGGTGAATTCAATAACAAATTAGTATTAGGTCTGTTACATCTAAAAAACATATTTGATCGTGAGTGTATCCGTGCTACATTGATGTTAATACGAGACAGTATATCCCTGCAATCAATCATATTGTGCAATACTCTATATAGGAATAATATTGAGGCACAAACTCTCCTGATTCCCAGGCTAAGAATATTTGTCTAACCACACAAATAATCGCTGCTGATTCCCCGTTCAGGATACATTTCATTAATCTTAAACAACAGAAATTTTAGAAATGTCCTCTGCACTTTTTCAAGTGAAACTCTATGCACCTCATATATTGGACTCCAGACAATACTTGCATATTCTAGTTTCGAGCGAACAAAGCAGAAATACAAAACCTTCAGTGATGCAATATTAGTGAAACCCCTACAATTCCTAATGATGAACCCGTAAGACTTCCTTGCTTCAGAAACTTTCAATGCTATATGCTGAGCAAATGTTAGTTTTGCATCAAAAACAACTCCTAAATCCTTAGCTGTGCTACGCCTACTTAAATTATGGTCTTGAATTCTATATCGAAACTCTATTGACCTACCCTCCTAGTATATGTTAGAACTTTGCATTTTTGAGCATTTAGATGTAGTTTGTTGTCACAATAACAAGAATGTACGAAATTCAGCTGGCTCTGTAGATAGGAACAATCCTCAATTTTTTCTATTGGCATAAACATTCTTAGATCATCAGCATATATTAGTCTGTTACATTTTAAATTGTCGCAAAGGTCATTTATGAACATAATGAAGAGCAAGGGTCCCAAATTTGAACCTTGTGGAACGCCTGAGGTAGCCAAAAATCTTTCTGATTTGAATCCGTTGTAGGCTACAAACTGAGTTCGATTAAACAAGTAAGAACTTATAAGAGCCCTCGCACCATCAGTGAAACCAAAGAAAGACAACTTATTGATGAGAACATGATGGTCAATCCTATCAAAGGCCTTCGAGAAATCTGTATAAATAACATCAACCTGCCCACCATCATCTAATATTTCCGAAATGAACTGTGTCATAACAGTTAGATTTGTTACCGTAGATCTCTTACTAACAAATCCGTGCTGATAAGGAGAAATTTGATTTTTAATTGACAACTACTGACAACGTTTGGTCCTTTGTAAAGAGAAAGCTCAGAGAAAATACTCCGAGGACCTTGACTCAGTTGCCTCGCGAGATTCGAAAAATTTGCAGAGTATGCAGAAAATCTCGTCGAGAGCATGCCTCGAAGATGCCAGCCGATCGGACAACTTACTAAGCTAATTGTGCCGTTGTTTAGCACACCAAAGAAAACATTCTGAGGGCAAAAAATGTTCTCAAAATTTTTTCAAGAATACGAACGGTCACGTTCTAACTTGACCGACGTATATACTTATTGAATTGAGAACGTCCGTTTTTAAAGTCAGTTAAAAATAAGTAAGAATCTAAAGACTAGATGATTATTTATTTTTTACCTGCCATATCTTGGTCTTCATCCTCGTTCGGTTCCCCTTCTTTCATATCAGGATCCTGGACTATCAGCACATAACTAAGCTCTCCAGAGTTCGTATCCGCCGGGACTACCGTCACCCTTTGGAACGCGTTCCCAGAGTTGATTAAGATTTGATTAGTAGGATTGTTTGGAGCTGAGTTTGCCTAAAAAAAAAATTAGCTTTATAACAGTAAGATACAACAATTAGTATTTTTGGTTACTCTCCACGCAATATCGAAGGCTTACCTGCACTCTTCCATTCAAGCTACAGACCAGAAGAGGAATTTTTGGCAAGAACAGTCAAAGCTGGCCAAAATCACCGCTAGGTAACGGAATACCTAAGAGTAGGTTAACCCACGTAAATGTAAATCAATATTTACTGAATTTTAGTTTCGTTTTGTTATGAGTTAATGGAAATAGTAGTTTTCATTAAGTAATTAACATGATATAACCAACATTTTCTTCTTATAACACGTAGGCTGAAAAGGTTTTGGTCTGGCACATAGATGTCACCCTTTTCAAAAATCCATATGATTTTTAGGAAGTACCAACATTCAAAATTCAAAATTTTATGACATTTCGACGGTTAGTTTACAAGTTACAGTGGTTTTAGTGACGGTACTTTTGATATTTTCAAGACAATGGTGTTGATTAAACACTGTTTTTTGATGGGAAAAAATACCGTTCAAGCAAAGCAATGGCTTGATAAGTGTTACGGCGACTCTGCCTCTGGAAAATCACTCATCATTTACTGGTATGCTGAATTTAAACGCGGTCGTAGAGAAAACAAAAAAAATCCACAAAATTGTTTTGGATGACCGTAAAGTGAAATTGCGTGAGATAGCTGATACCCTATAGATATCAAAAGAACGTGTTGGTCATGTTTTGCATGAATATTTGGGTATGAAAAAACGAAATGGGTACAGCGTTCGCTCACAGTGGACCAAAAACAACTTGTTGATAATTCTGAGCGCAATAAAAAAAATTTTTTTCATGCGATATGTGACAATGGATGAAACATGGATCCACCACTACACACCGGAATCAAATCGGCAGTCAGCTGAGTGGGCAGCAGCCGGTGAAAGCCGCCCGAAGCGACTAAAGACACAACAGTCGGCTAGAAAGGTTTTGACTTCTGTATTTTGGGATGCGCCTGGAATAATTTTCATCGACTCTGCTGAGAAAGGAAAACCATCAATAGCGAATATTATATAAAGTTATTGGTGCAGAAATCGCAAAGAAACGTCCCCAAATGAACAAGAAAAAAGTGCTCTTTCATCAAGACAATGCACCGTGTCACAAAACAATGGTTACGATGGAAAAATTGCATGAACTGAAGTTCGAATAGCTTCCTCATCCACCGTATTCTCCAGATTTGGCCCCAGCGACTATAATCTATTCGCAGACCTCAAAAAAATGCTCGCGGGAAAGAGATTTGGCTCCAATGAAGAAGTTATCGCTGAACTCTATTCTATTTTGAAGGCAAAGACAAATCCTTCTACAAGAAAAGTATAGAATGTTGTTGGACGGATTATATCGCTCTTGAAGGAGGCGGAGATATCGATGGAAAAAAGTCAAATTTTGCAAAAAAAAATGTGTTTTAAGTAGCTAGACCAAAAACTTTTCAGCCTACGTGTTAAGTGCCATAACAGGTCCCCCTGATGTTGGCCATCACTCTAGTATATTCATCCCTGTTCCCTGCGACTCGGAATAACTCTTCGACGCTATGAATTCCCGTCCACTCTCGTATGTTTCTCAGCCAAGAGGCCCGTTTCCTACAAACGTCGTGCCTGCCCTCAATCTTTCGCCTCTGCTCATTAGCTGCAATAACTCATAATGTTTGCCACGAAGAACATGTCCCAAATACTCCAGTTTTCTGCACTTTACCGGTGACAACAACTCTCTAACTGCATTAGCTCTCTGCAGTACTTCCTGATTACTGGCACAAACTGTTTACGGAATACGGAGAATCCTTCTATGCAGCCACATTTCGAAAGCCTCCAAGTGGTTAACTGTGGCAACCTTCAATGTCCATACTTCAGTGCCGTACAACAAAACCGACGAAATATAGCATTTTAGCATTCTCTGACGCACTTTCAGATTAATGCTACCATTGCAAAAAGAGCGACTTCATTTTAATGAATGTTGTTCTGGCTGCTTCTATTCTGCACTTAATTTCTTTGTCGAGGTCTAACTGATCGGTAATGTAGCTTCCAAGGTATTTAAAATGGTGAACTCTCTCTATCGCTTGACCGTTGAGATGGAGATCAACATCTGTATGTTGTTAGCGGCTAAAGATCATTAATTTGGTTTTAGATATATTGATGTTAAGGCCCATATCAGCTCCTGCCTGCTCAACTCTATCTAACTGGCGTTAAAGGTCTTCAATCCTTTCAATCAAGATAACAGTATCGTCCGCATATCTGATTATCTTAACGAACTCCCTATTCACCTTCACTCCATATGGTTGTTCATATAAAGCTGCTCTGAATATTTTGTCGGAGTAAAAATTAAATTAAGTTGGGAATGTGGAATCTTTGGCACAATGATACTACTGACTGAGTCAATCATCGCTCCTGATGAAGCTAACATGGTTAGCGAAACGCGCGTCGAGTGCAAAAATAAAGTGTTTGGTGTAGTGGTGATATATACTGAGTAGTAAAAATTAAATAATAACGGCGAAAGTATGCGGCCCTGTCTCACTCCTCGTTGGATGGCAACATCCGACCAGGTCTTTCCAAATTTCACCGAAGCCGTCGGTCTCCAATACAGATTTCTGATTATGCGAATGTCCCTGTTGTCAACTCCTGTATTCTGTAGTAAATAAACATACTATCGACAAATACACATAGTTTTTTTTAATAATTTACGTTGATCACCTAGTCATGGAAATTAGGCCTTAAAAAAAATTTTTGCAGCTGTTTTACGTACTGACGATATTTTGTACAGGTACGTTGTGTTTTGCAGTTTTTACGATTTTCTCTTTTCGAAAAATGAGTGGAAGTAACTTGGAGCTTCGCGCAATGGAGGTGGACAAAAAGTTATTCATGAAAGACGCTTCCAGGTGTACGGCAATGACGGCGAATCTCATTTTCGAGTTAAATTTTGGTGTACACAGTTTCAATGGGGCCAAGAGAATTCAACATGATCCCAGATCGGGAAGAGGGGCTAAGGCAAGAACTGAGGAAATCATCAGGCTCGTTAAAAATCTGTTTCTGTCAGATTGAGGAATTAAGGGAACTTTACACTTTCTCAGGTCGGAAAAATCTACTTTTTAGAAAGTACTCTAGATCTAGTTTATGGGTTGATCAGTCCCGTCTTCCTTGTTGTATTCCGTTCGGTGCTAGTTACACTTCTAATATCGTTCCGCTTTGTTCTTTTCTCTTCTTTAGGTATCCTTTCACTATATCGTCGTGCATTTTCCTTTACACTTTCCGCTCCTTGGTTTTCATTTTCCTCATTTATTTGCTTTAATTGTTCTAGATTAAATATTACTCCGTTTATGATTGCCTTATTGTAGGTTAATTTTGCCTTATTCCCCTTCTGCTTCTCCTCTTTTATAATTTTCAACAACTTCTTTCTCTGTTCCTGGACTTCTTTAGGGTATTCATCATTTATGTATACTCTTGTTCCTCGTAGCCTATTTTTGCTTTTCATTATTGTTTAATCTCCCGTGTCTTCAATTCTATCATCATTGGTCTATATCTGCCTTTTCCTGGGTCGCCCATCCTCCTGATTTCTGTGATATCACCTTCCCTATCAATATTAACTTCTATTCCCTCTTTAATTTCTCTCACTTTATTTCTCAGTTGCATCTCATTTTCACCTTCCATCTCTTCAACACCATGTACCACGATTTTTCTTTTTTCTATCTCTCTCTCTATTTGTTCAATTCTCTTTTCTTGCTCATTTACTACGTTCTTCATCTTTTGGTTTTCCATCCGCAATACTTCATTTTCTTTCTTCAACTTTTCTTGTTCAATGCATATATTGTTCAGCTTCTCTTCTACTCTTATATTGCTATTTTCTATTCCAGCCAGCTTGTATAGTATTATTTGCAGCGTGTCTTCCATTGCGTTATTGTTTCCTGGGTGTTTTTTTTTTATGGGTCTAGCACACGTGCTACAGGGAAGTCCCCCAAGCGCTCCAGAAGCGGCATGTGTGCGAAAAACCGATTCCCGTTGTTCTTGAATCGCTGTAAATTGTACTCGGTGGGAAACACAGCCCTGGGAAAATTATTCCAAAGGGATTATGTTCTCCATGGTGTATGTATATTTCAACGTGTTCTTTGTTCTCTAGTCAGCAATGTGGTTTAATTTGTTCGTTTATCCATTCAATGTCGGTTCAATTTTATTTAGTTCTATTCGGTTTCAATTCAATTTAACTTGATCCGGGCCTGTCGATTTCTGTTTGCTACACCGCGCGAAATACCTTCGGCCAGTTGACCCGTCGGACCTTATCGGTTCTTATCAGTGTGGCTATTTATGTATTTTCGCTTCTTTTAGGTTAATTCAACTTACGTATAATTACCTGGTATTTATCAGGGTTACGCAACTAACTCTTCTTTATCACTCCTCCTATGCCTTTAATCACTTTTAGGTTGCTTTTCTCAATTTAATCACTCTTAAATTGCCGAGAAATCGCGATTTACTACCGAGCAAAAATCACACGTCACGTATGTTCACAGTTCAAGGACACACTCAGACTGACCTGGAAAGTATTATATTTCAATAATATTCTCTGAAAATTTCAGAGGAATTTCAAATACTTTCGAAGTTACAGACGATTATAGCGCCAAGTGTAAGGCAGGCCAAATCGACCGCGCGGAGTGTCAACTTACCTTTCGGCCGTTTACAAAGGTTTTGCTCTACCTGCATCGAACATCTGCCGCTAGTTTTATGATTCTAAGATAGAAGCAGTAAAAGGAGAACTCACTGTAATGGTACGCTGGCCTGCTCAGTTCGAAAATATCGCTCGCTGGGCTAACATCACTCAGTAAACGTCTCGGTTAATATTGTGCAAAATGTTTAAAAAAATACGGGAAATTTAGTTCGAGGCGAGTGTGCAGACAACGCAAAAGACAGTTTTATGGTAATCGATTTACAGATGAAAGTAATTCTAATTTTGCCAGTACATCTTCAGAAAAAATTGTAAAAACTTCTAATTTGAGTTCAAGCATTGATATGACTTTTAGTTATTGTATAGTATAATGTTTAGTTTTTACAAAGTTTGCTTTAAAACACAAGTTGAAGTACAAAGTTTGTGTGATGATGGAGACGTGAAATTTTTCAAACGAGACGAAAGAGGAGTAAATTTTATGAAATTAATAGACGCTTCATTTTTGTAATATAAGATTACTCAGCTGTGGAAGCGCTGTTGTGAACAATTTTTGCGGTCTGATGGATTTAGGAATGGGCTTTTATAAAATAAAAATTTTATAAAATCATTAGGGATGCAAAGCGCAACCTCACAGATGTGAAAGAACACTTGAGAACGTATTGAGGCAAGCATAGCTGATTGAACGCGGTCTGAAAGTGGATTTACGGAAAACTATAACAAATAGATGCTTTTACTGCACTCTGCTGATTGGCGGAAAACTATAACAAATATTCAAGCAGAGCGGCACACCACGGCTGGCACTTATTGCAGAAATGCACCTTTCTCGAGCTTACTGCTCGAAGGCATAGATGGCAGCATTGGTATAACAACTAAAAATAAAACGAAAAGAATAGCATTCTTAGAAGTTACCAAAAGTGTTCTTCGTATTTGCTGAACGGTCCCAAGACGCGTTTCGTCGTATCACGGCTCATCAGCTGGGCTAGGTTCAGCAAATACGAGAACACATTTTTAGCCCTTTATCCAAGTAACTAATGAAAAACAATAACAAATAGATGCTTATACTGGACTCTGTCGGCGACTTACTAAGTCTATTCAAGCAGAGCGTCACAGCAGGGTTGGCACTTATTGCAGAAACACACCTTTCTCGAGCTTACTACTCGATTTTATAAGTGAAACTTCGTTTGTCACAACTTCAAACGCGTTTTTCTCAAAACAACGTTTTTGTAATCGGCGTGCACGATAACTTAAAAACCATTTAACTGATCGGTCTGAAATTTTAATGGGTTCTTCTATATAACAATACCCCAGTATAAACTAGAATAAAAAAGATTCGTTAATTTTTTCCTCAATTTTTAACGTTTCTTTTTCGAAAAAAATGCTATTTTTGAGATCACCAACTTTGGAGGTTCACCATTTTGTGAATATTTGCTCAAACAAAATAATCGTAGTTTTTACTGGGGCCATAGTCATACTTTTTCTAGGGATATACAGTCAGTCCAAAAAGTCTCCATACACCAACTACTTTCTATACTATTTTTCTGTTATGTTTAACTATATTAATTCATTGAAACTAAGAGAAAACATGTTTAAATTATTATTTGAAACTTAACCAACAAGGATTAGTATTAAAAACAACTACGGAACATTTTATTTAGAAGTTACATCATTATAATAAAAATGTAGACAAAATTAATGTCAAAAAAGTCTCCATACACTTAACAATTACCAATAATAGTTTAACGGAAAATAATAACTTAGTTTAAACTAATATTTACTAGGACCGGCGTTGGCCTTGGTAATCTTCTGTAACCTTTTTGTCATGCTTGTAATCAGCTTTCTAGTAACTTCTGCTGGCATGTTTTCCCATTCGTTCAATATTCTGTTTTTTAATTCTTCTCTATTTGAAACCTTATGTTTGCGAACGCGCCGTTTAAGTTCCTCCCATAAATGCTCTATGGGGTTAACATCGAGTGATTGCGGAGGTGTATGAAACTGCTGTGGCACATTATGGATCAACCATTCCCGCATCAAGTTTGCGGTGTGTTTTGGATCATTATCCTGTTGGAAAATGTATCTTTTTTCGAGTGCTAATTTTTGGACCCTTTCTCTTAAATTATCCCTAAAAATGTTCAGATAAACATGTTGATCCATGGTACCATTAATAAAATGTAAATTTCCAACACCTCCAGCGGACATGCAACCCCAAAGCAGAACACTACCAACCCCTTGCCTCACCGTGGAATAAATGTTTTTAATATCGAATGCGGTATTCTTCTTTCTCCAAACTTTAGTTCTGCCATCAGAGTTAAATTTGGTTTCATCACTAAAAATTAAGAATTCCCAAAATTTAGGAGGTTTAATAACGTATTTCCTAGCAAAAGCTAACCGCTTTTTGCGATTAGCTTCCGAAATCAACGGCTTCTTCCTGGCTGCACACCCCTTATAGCCTGCCCTGTGTGTGTTTGTGAACAAACATTTTTCGAAAATAGTTCCCGTACTTCTCCTTTTAATTTTGGTGCACTTTTCTTGGGATCTATAATTATTTGTCTAATACTAGCCTCTTCATGAGGAGTCAGTTTCTTGGGACGACCGGAGCGTAGTCTAATTTTATAGGATCCGTTGATTTATACTGGTTTACAATGTACAACACCAATACTTTTGTATGGAGGGGAAACATGGACAATGACAGAAATGAGATTTATAAGGAAAATGGAGGACAAAACAAGGATGGACAGGGTTAGGAATATACAATTCAGAAAGAATTTGAACCTGAAACCAATGGTGGAAAGAGTTGAGGAAGCACAACAGAGATGGTATGGACACATTGAAAGGATGTCTAAACAAAGAATAGTTAGACAAGTGATTGAAGCCAAAGTGAGCAAGAAAAGAACAAGAGGTCGACCCAAAAGGGCATGGTTGGGGGATGTTAGAGAGGCAGTGGCCAGAAGAGGAATAGAGTCGGAACACGCAAGGCGAGCCACGCGGGATAAAAAGAGGTGGAAAGAAATATGGAAAAGACGAATATAGAATAACTCAACTCTACGGGTCTTACATCCCTAAAGGGGTAGAAAGGCATAAGGATTAAGTAAGTACAATGTACTGAATAGTAGCATGCGACCTTTTAACAATTTTTCTTATATTTCTGTACGATTTCCCATCTTTCCACAAATCAATTATGGTCTTTCGAACTTGAAATGGAATTTTACAATTTCTCTTGCTCATTTTTAATACTACTTTGAAAACCCATTGCAAAATTACTGGCAACAAGTAACAGATTATAAAGTATGGCCGAAAATTATTCATTTGTGTTCAGTTTCGCGAGCAATAGATAGCTTGATAAAATGCGGCTGATTATAACGTGTTTTTTTTAAACGCAGTTCTTGAGTGTATAGAGACTTTTTTAACAATAATTTTATTTACATTTTTATAAGAATGATGTAACTTCTAAATAAAGTGTTCCATAGTTGTTTTGAATACTAATCCTCGTTGGTTAAGTTTCAAATATTAATTTTAACATGTTTTCTCATAGTTCCAATTAATTAGTTAAATATAACAGAAAAATAGTACAGAAAGCAGGTGGTGTATGGAGACTTTTTTGACTGACCCCGCGATTGCTCACGCTTGACCAAAAACGGAATCGTGTGAAGTGTTGCAAGGATGGTTTGCAGCTGTTCCAGAAGAATCCGAAGGACTTTAAGCGTCGTTTCGTCACTGTGGATGAAACATGGATACATTACTATACTCCTGAAACCAAACAACAATCTAAACAATGGGTTACCAAGGGGGAATCTGCACCAAAAAAGGCGAAGACCGTTCCTTCGGCCGGAAAGGTTATGGCGACTGTCTTTTGGGATTCGCAAGGGATAATCCTCATCGACTATCTGGAAAAGGGTAAAACTATTACAGGTGAATATTATGCATCGTTATTGGACCGTTTGAAAACCGAGCTGCAAGAAAAACGCCCGCGATTGGCCCACAAGAAAGTCCTTGTCCATCACGACAACGCACCAGCACACACCTCAGCAGTTGTGGTCGCAAAATTAATGGAAATAGGATTCCAACTCGTTTCACATCCCCCCTATTCTCCAGACTTGGCTCCCTCGGACTACTATTTGTTCCCCAATTTGAAGAAATGGCTGGCGGGACAAAGATTTTATTCAAACGAGGAGGTGATTGCAGACACTAATGGATATTTTGCAGACTTGTACAAATCCTATTATTCGGAAGGGATCAACAAACTAGAACATCGTTGGACGAAGTGTATAAGCCTAAAAGGAGATTATGTCGAAAAATAAAAAAGGTTTACCCCAAACACATAAGTAGTTTTTTTTTTTGCACGGACTTTTCAAACCAGCCTCGTATATATATACATATATATATATATATATATATATATATATATATATATATATATATATATATATATATATATATATATATATATATATATATATATATACAGCCTTGGCCGCTTTCCGCGCTTTATACGCCATCCCTCTCTGTCCCACCATTCGTTTTCTTTTAGATCTCTGGAACTCATTGCCCTCTCAATATTTTCTCTCCATGTCGTTCTTAGCCTTCCCTTTTTCCTTTTCTTCCACGGTACACATTGTACAGCCTTCTTCATTACGTATATGATCTAATCTTGATATTCCACAGAATCGTCGCAAGTAGTCCATTTCAGCTGCTTTTAATCTATCTCTATTTCGAGTATTCATTTGCCAGCATTTTTTCTTGTATTTGAAGGCTTAAAGGACTCAAAAAAGGTTTTTTTACTAATTTATCAGTCCAATTAAAATTTTTGACCGAGAAAGTGTAATGTTCCCTTAAGATCCTAGTGTTTCCTAAAGAAACTGGAGTATCTGAAACTACACCTTTCAAGACTTTTACGTATTTGCTACACCATACCTACAGTTTCCATATTATACAGTCTACATATACAATATGTAAAGTCTATACCAAACGTAAGCTGTTGCTGAAATTATTTTTGTTCTGTTATCTAACTATCCTGTTGTAAAAACGTTCTTGGAATTCCGGACTACATGACTCAGTTACCACACTTATAAAGCATTATAAATAAATATAAGTAGTTAGTTTCTTTTACCGCGTTGCAAAAACACAAGCTGTAAAAAAAACCGTTCACTAGATCTCAGACTACCAGCACACAAACACCTTTAAAATACCTGCCCTGACATCCAACCACACTCCTGTCACTGTCAAACTCACAATGTCAAAATTGAAAAGTGGACTTAAAAAATACATTAAAACTAAACAATATCTAAACTCTCAAAAATACTAACCTCATCCTGCTCCTCGTTTCCGTCGTTCTCATCATTCTCATGATTGATTATGAATTCCTCCCCCTCTTCGGAAGTTCCTGGCTGTGGAAGAGTGGACATGACCGTCATAACGGGCTGAGACTCGCCCTTTGCTTGGAAATAATAGTGCCCCGCTTGGTCGACGAAGTAAGTGCCCTCTTCCGTTTCGGGGTCTCCATCTGGGTCGTCTTGGGAGGCTGAAAGAACGACTTTTGATGAAAAGTCGATGAAAGTTCAATTAGATTACAAGGTGTTTAAAATTCGTAACGCCTAATACAGTCGGTCAAGTAAGAACATGTCGCCTATAACTATTTTTTTTTTGCATTTCCTTAGAATTATTATAGTCAGCTATATTAATATGGAATGAATTTAATTGTATAATTAAAGTATGTTACTTCTAAGAACAGAAGAATCTTTTCTAGATGAAAGAACGTTATTTAGATGTCGAATTTCCCAACGATTGTAACTATTTATACTGGAAGTTACTATTAATAGTTTAAAGAATTATGATCTGTAGACACAGAGTTCATGACTTTTCAGAAAGTATTAAAAACATTCAATGAATACGTGTACAGCAAGTTGCATCTATTGTAGTATTAGAGTAACGCAGGGAAATATTACCATGTGTTCTACAAAATTCTATAAAATACCAATGTACATTTCGGCGTTTGTTGATGGTTATCATGATACAGAAAAGGTTGATCTCTATTTAGACGAGGAGGTAAAGAACTATAAAAGAAAAGTAATTCTATTCCAGAGGTACTATATCTTGTTTCACGACTGAAAATGATCAAAGAAAAAAGCTAAAGGAGACCACATACTTCCTATTTTTTTATTGTAGAACTGGGGGACACGGAAGAAGCCTCCACGCAAGCGGTACATTCCAACGACACACAGAAAAAGACAAAGAAAAAAGTACCGCAGACGTCCCCTGGAAACTTCTGTATATAACGGCCAATCTTTCCACCACTGTAGTTGGTACATACACCCCGAACATACACATCCGAAAATAACGCCCGCGGCTGCTAAGTATGTGGGCAAGTCGAGGGCATTCGTTAGCAAGTGGGTGAAACAATATTCTTAATTAAACCACAGAACGTGGTTCGAGAGGGAAAGTGTCGGACAATGACGAAAAAATGATTATCGCCGTGTTTTCCCGAAATCTCCAATTAACTTTGCACCAACGGAAGCAAAAAGTAAAGCAGAGCCATTGATGGGCGAAAGACACTGAAAGAAACCAGTCGCGTGAGCAGTGGAAAATATAGATCGAGACTGGAGCAATGCAATTTTTCCGATAAAGCTTCCTTTTGGGGTTTTGAATCACCCCACTGGTCAATTTTCACGCGCATCGTGAAACACCCTGTGAAGATCCATGTATGGGGATGCCTTTCGGAAAAACGATCGCCCAATGCAAACCCGATTGAGAACGTGTGGCCATACATCCAGCAGAAGCTTCGTAGTAAAAAGGTGTACACAGTGAAGCTGCTGTCACGGCAAATTCGAGCACTTTGAAAATCTCTATCCCAAGAATACGCGGAAAATCTCGTTGAAAGTATGCCCCGAACTACTGAATCATTAGCATCTTAATGGCAATTCTTTACTATCGATAAGGTAAAAAACTTTTAAATAAGTACATTTTTTAATCGACGATGCGCGAGACGTTCTTACTTGATCGACTGTATAAAAATAAATTAATACAAAAGTATTTTCCTCGCTGCAGAATAACCGATCTCGTCTGATTTCACTGTTATACTTATTTTTCAGATATAACATTTACCACTCGAAGGAAGCTTGAAAGAATCAAAATTAACAAAGCTATACTTTCACATTGCGAAAACTGCAAATAAAGGATTAAATTTGCAGCTAAACATAGAATGGTAACACCATTTCCGATAAAAGGGGATACTAAAAGTTCTGATGATGATAATACTACTGTTTATTCCAATCCTCAGTGGTAAGAACGTAAATTCTGAAGCTGAAACTTTCTCAATCAGCTGTCGCCTTAGCTTATGGAGGAACTAACACGGATTTCTGACTGTGACGGAGAGTTTGCCAGAAAATATATTATGAAGTCATTCTAACCCATAGGCTGAAAAGTTTTTGGTCTAGCTACTTAAAACACATTTTTTTTGCAAAATTCGACTTTATTTCTCAATATAATCTCCTTCAAACGCGATACAATCAGTCCAACGCATTTCTAAGATTTCTATATCTTTCTTGTAGAAGGATTTGTCTGCTTTCAAAATAGGTGACAGCTTCGGAGATAACTTCTTCACTGGACCCAAATATCTTTCCCGCGAGCATTTGTTGAGGTCTGCGAATAGAAAATAGTCGCTGGGGGGCCAAATCTGGAGAATATGGTGGATGGGGAAACAATTCGAACTTCAATTCATGCAATTTTGCCATCATACCATTGACTTGTGACAAGGTGCATTGTCTTGATGAAAGAGCACTTTTTTCTTGTACATTTGGGGACGTTTCTTTGCGATTTCTGCCTTCAAACGCATTAATAACCTGATGGTTTTTCCTTCTCAGCATAGTGAAAATTATTTCATGCGCATCCCAAAACACAGAAGCCAAAACTTTCCCAGCCGACTGTTGTGTCTTTGGTCGCTTCGGGCGGATTTCACCGGCTGAAGTCCACTTAGCTGACTGCCGATTTGATTCCGGTGTGTAGTGGTGGATCCATTTTTCATCCAGTATCACAAATCGTATGAAAAAATCCTTTTTATTGTGCTTAAACAGCTCCAAACAGCGCTCAGAATCATCGACACGTTTTTGTTTTTGCTCCACTGTGAGCAAGCGCGGTATCCATTTCGAACAGAGCTTTCTCATGCCCAAATGTTCATGCCAAATATGACCAACACGTTCTTTTGATATCTCTAGGGTATCAGCTATCTCACCCAATTTCCCTTTACTGTCATCCAAAACAATTTTGTGGATTTTTTTGATGTTTTCCGGTGTAACCACCTCATCTGGGCGTCTAGAGCGTTCAGCATCAATTGTATCTGTACGACCGCATTTAAATTCAGCATACCAGTAAATGATGAATGATTTTCCTGCCACCGTTCAAGCCATTGCTTTGCTTGAACGGTATTTTTTCCCATCAAAAACGGTGTTTAATCAACACCGGAAATTCGATTTTTTCCATTGTGTTGAAAATATCAAAAGTAGCGTCACTAAAACCACTGTAACTTGTAAACTAATCGTATCATTTGAAGGTTGGTACTTGACTATGTGTCAGACCAAAAACTTTTCAGCGTACGTGTTAGCATCCATATTCTGAAAAAATCCAAGTAAAGATTTTCCTCAGGGATTTTCTTTGTTTCGGCATCAGAAATATTGTGTCAAAAGTCCATTGTCACTAAAAAAAGTTATCGGAGGTTAAAGGTCGCGAAAATCAATTTTTCTCAAATATCTCGTGAACTATTGGTTTTACGTGAATTTTGGTTATTATAAAATTCGTTCATCATTAAAATCTGCATAATTTACGTGGGGCCAAGAGTTCTTGAGATATGAGGCTGAGAAATTTTGGAGAAAGGCGCATACTCCACTATACGTATAGTGGTGTATACAGACAATATAATGCGTAGAAAAGCCGTTTAATACACACACACACAAACACACACACTCATAATTCTTCCTCACTGAGATGTCCTGGAAGTTTTTTTTTATAGGTCTAGCACATGTACTGCAGGGAAGTCCCTAAGGCGCTACAGGAGCGATACGTGTGCAAAAAAAGCGATTCACGTTGTTCTTGAAGCGCTGTACTCGGTGGGAAACACAGTCCTAGGTAAGCCATTCCAAAGGGATGATGTTCTCCATATAAAAGACTGCTTGAGAAGCGTTGTACGCGGAGTAACAAGCTGAACCTCATACGGATGTCACGTAGCAGCGTGACGTGTACTTTTAACATGCACCGCTTTGGGAGGGATTAAGCGGGCTACATCCTTCGAACACTTTCCATGAAAATACTTGTAAAATAGACTCAAGTCGCCAACCGTTCTTCGATGTTCCAGCGAATTAAGGCCGCCGGTCAGTTTTGGGCCTCCAATCAGACGAACAGCCCTTCTCTGAATAGAATCCAACAAATGCAGTGTATGTTTGGGAGCGGAGCCCCAAACATGGGAGCAGTATTCCACAGTTGGTCGAATTTGAACTTTGTAAAGAATTAACAGTTATTGTGGAGTGTAAAGCTGTCTGGTTCGAAACAATATTCCCAATTTTTGCGAAGCTCTGCTTGCTATGCCTGCAACATGTTCATGCCAGGACATATTTGCTCCCAAATTAACGCCCAACAAATTGAGTGTGACGGTGCTAGGGGAATGGTGTGCCCCGACATAACTATGTCGGGTTCAGCAACGTTAACTTTTCTTCCAGGTCTTTGTTAAGTTGGACTCTTTTTCATAATAATGATAGTAACCACCTTGAGTTGTAGTTGTTTAGAATTCCATTGTAATCTTATGGGTTGATGCATACCAGAAAATATTTGCCGACGTATTTTGTCCCTTTTCAAAACACAGTTTAACGCTACTTATCGCAGAGTTCGGACATTGTATTCATATCGAAACATTCGGTAATTCTATTACAGTGGCTGATAACATTTGTTTCATTTGTAATAAAAATTTGTCGAGTGGCGTGATTGTGACTGTTGTTCGCGGTTTAGAAACAATTAGAAATGCTAGTGTTGAAAGGGGTTATGAACATAACGATTATTTACAAAGCGTAAATACCGTGACTGTACACATGTTGAGTGCTGTAAAAACTCTACGAAGAAATTCAACATTGAATCATATAAAAAAGGTTGTATGAGTGGCTCTCCTTCAACATCTCAATGCTCTCCTCGTAAGCATAAATCAACCTCATTTGACTTTGATACGTTGTGTATTTTTTGTGGTAAAATAACCAGTGAGAAAGTTGAGCAAAAAAAAGAATAAAAAATATCGACGAAGTATCTGACATGTAAGTACATTGTCATTCAAGGATACTGTAATACGAGGAGCAGATGCGCGCAACGATAGTTATAGGAGAGCTGGAATAAGCCTACAGGGGACACCATGTAAAAAACGCGCCTTGTATTCTACCTCAAAGGTGCTGAGGAAACGAATGCATCGTAACATCCAAGTTGTCACAGCCTCATATCTCGAGAACTATTAGTCCCAGGTAAATTTTGTTTAGGACCTTTTTTATGTAGATTTTGATGATGAGCAAACTTCGTAATAACCAAAATTCACGAAAAACCAATAGGTTACGAGATATTTGAGAAAAACTGAAATTCGCGACCTTTGATAACTTTTTTTGCCGACACAATTTCGCAATGGACTTTTGACACAATATTTCTGATACCGAAACAAAGAAAATCTTGAACGAAAACCTTCACTTGGATTTTTTCAGAAGATTGGCCATTTTTTGTATAAAATGACTGGACTAATTGCTATCGCTATAAAAAGACAAACACGTGAAACCGAGTTTCTCAGAGATACCGCGCATATTTTTCCGTATTATTGTCACATATAATACAGTTTCTCCTTGCGCAGCATTGTTGAGACACTGGACGAGATACATTTTAACGTGCCAGTGCCGGCCAGCCGGCTTCGTTATGCGGCGACCGACGTTTCGTTCCACGTATTTGTCTTTCTGTAGCGATTTTCTATGCTAGTCTCTTCGACTTGTTTTTAACCACCAATCCAAAGATTTACACCGTCATCCTAAATCCATTGTTAGTTTCTTATGATCATAAACTGGTTTCGATACGGAGTGCCCTACCAATCAATGACAAAAGGGCGCCTAAAACGCGCAAAATTTGGTACTACACATTCTCCCTTGGTTAAACGCTTGTTTCAGGTCCAACGACCCATTTGACTGCGCTGAGGAGGTGTCCGATGTCATTGCTTGCAAGGAGCATACATTCTTTTTTTTGAAGAAATGCCCTTCTAACAGGGAATCTTGATTCCATCGAAAATGCAAAGATGTTACTTCCAAACATATTGCCTATCAACAGTGACGTGAAAACCCTAACGGCATAAATCGTAACATTTTTGTTAGTGCCCGGAACAGGTGAAAACAAATAATCGATGCATGCATGCAAGGAGGCATATAATCAACGAATTAAAAACAAACTTTTTAGCCTGTTTAAACAATTTAAGATCTTCGATTCTTCGGTCGCTCTCAGCATTAGTCAAAATTTTACTAAATTCACTATACCATCACTTACACAGCAAGGAAACACTATTGCAACATGTGGCGGCTTGTTAGCTAATCTCTTCGCTTTACACACTACTGTTAATTTCCAGGAACCAACCATTATTCCCAATGTGCAGTCAAACGTATATAGACACTAAAAAACCTTCTGGCGCTTATGGAATACCTGCCATAGTGCTAAAGAAATTCACGAGCGAAGTTTTCTGTAGACTCTGGCTTATCCTACATAAAGGGACTATTTTCTTCCTGCTGCTAGAGTTCGGCCAATAACCCAAAAAGTAAAAAGACCTTATTTAGCATCATTTAAAATTACCGGAAGGATTTAATATTATTAGCAATAGGAGATCTAACTTACATAACACATATTTGCGGTTGCTCTTAACATATCTACTAAGGCATTTGACCGTGTTTGGCATGACAGTTTGTTGGCTAAGCTACGCTATCTGAAAGGTAGAATACGGATACTGCAACGGTTATGGTTTCCTAGTATATGTTTTCTTGACTTTTCTCTCTCTAAGAAACAGTTTATTTCTATCTATCCTTCAATTCATTCCAACTGCCTCTGGGGCATAATGTAATCACCAGATCTACCAGAAGGTGGTTCGAGAGGAAAAGTATCGACAAGGACGAGTTACATTACTTTTTCGTGTTCGAACTCTACTTAAATCTTGTCAGTCCAATACCGGGTCACGTCTATAGCGTTGGGTCTGGCGAGCCATAAATCTTGAAGGGTGCAGGAATTTTGACAATTCTTGCAGGATAGGAGGTGCTCCGTTCTTTGGGTTTCCTCACACTTACGAGGCGGTTGAGGGTTCTTCTCCGCTGTTCGGCGTGTCGAAGAAGCTTCGAAACCGTCTGCCTTGTATAGGAGCTCTAGGGGGGGTGGCTTTCATGCGTCCCGTTATGAACCTACAGGTCTCGTTTAGTGCTACGTCTATTTTTTTGGGCCTGTTCCAGACGGGGCAGGCGTGCTGGCCTTTGCAGAAGCACACCACCTCGACTGTTATTCGAAGCACCCCCATTGGCTGCCCGCCAGTTTTCTCAAGAGTTGGTTTCTGGTTGTCGCTTTTTGGTGGATCTTCTGGCAGTGATGTCTGAACGACAGTAATCGGTCCAGGATGGCATCGAGGTATGTTGAACGGTTACTATTTTGCTACCTTTGTGTTTAGGTGGAAGGCACATAACTGGCTCTTGGCTAGGTTGGGTTTCAGAGAGTTATTTTTGCAGTACGCCGTCAAGTCTATTAGAGCATTTTCTAATGTTTCTTCGACACTTTGAAAGTGCTTTTCTTGAGCTGCAATGGTCGTCGGCGTACAAGAAGTGTTCTGTATCGTTAAGGATGGGCTAGTCGTTAGTGTAGATAAGAGTATAGGTGATAAGACACTTCCTTGGGGGAGTCCGTTTCTGTGAGTTCTCCACCTGTTCTTCTTGCCATCCTTACTAACATAGAATCTTCGGTTCTGATAAACCTTGATTGTCTTCGTCAGCTAGTAGTCTTTAGTGACTTCGTAAACTTCGATAAATTTTCTGATTCACCGTCCACGAAAGTGATCACGGTTAGGTTCCTTTCTTCAAAACCCCTTTCTATGTATTCTGCAAAAACTTGACCAGTGCCTGATCTCAACGTTTATTTCGATTATTTTAAGAAATAACATCTCGTACAGTTTAAACAGGCACAGGAGTGATATAGGTCTGTAGCTCTTAGGATGGTTTGGATCCTTACCAGGTTTCAGAACGACGACGAAAAAATGATTATTAAAAAGTTTTCCCAAAATCCTTAGTTAACTTTGCGCCAAGGGGCGCAAAAACTAAAGCAGAAAGGTTTGGATATATTGTATCAAACGATTGACACTCATCTCCGAGCTAACAAATTGAAGTGGCTGAGTACAATCAAGAAACCGTTGCTAAGCGAGAAACACAGAAACGACTCGCGTGGGCAGAGGAAAACAGATCGGGACTGGAGCAATGTCATTTTTTCCGATGAAGCTTCATTTTGGGGTTATGTTATCACCCCACGAGCTAAGTCAATTTCCACTAACCGATTAGTTCAGCGCACCGTAAAAACACCATGTTTAAGATATGGGGGTTGTCTTTCAGACAAATTTGGTTTGTCGATAAAAATGAGGAGTGGATTCTATAAGAGGATAACGATCCCAAACATCAGAGTAAAACGTGTATCCAAAGGAAAGCGGAATCCGGTATAGTCACACTAGATTGGCCATCCCAGTCGCACGATGTAAATTCAATCGAGAACGTGTGGTCATACATCAAGCAGAAGCTTCGTAGTAAAAAAGTATACACAGTGAAGCAGTTGTCACGGCACATTCGGGCAATTTTGGAAACTTTGCTCCAAGAATACGCGGAAAATCTCGTCGAAAATATGCCCCGAAGATACCAGGCGATCATCGACGCTGTTGAGGACTGGGATGAACTATTAAATCATTTTACTATCGAAAAATGTAAAAAACTTTTAAATAAATACATTTTTTAATGAACAATATGCAACACGTTCTTACTTGAACGAATGTAATTTAATACATTTAAACGTAACACTTGTGCAACACAAATCAACACAATCATTTCTCGAACGGGGATACAAATCACCAACGCCACGTCTCGTCTGGCCAAAAACAAATTTAGTAAGACTAGATTCTTGCGTTATTTGTTTTGATCGAAAGAAATGTGTGTACAGTCCCTGGCCAAATTATTAGACGCACTGTATTTTTTTTAGTAATTTTATGTTTCTTAAGAGTTTTTATGCAATAATGGTACATTTAAACTCCAATATTATTGATTTTTATTTAAAAGAATTGTTGTAGACTACATATTTGTATTTATTTTTAACATATGGCAACACTGTGTTGACAAAGTGATACATGAACGTAAATAAGTACAAACCTGTATCAGTCGCGATCGGAATCGAGTCAGGTACGGACGTGTTTCTGTGGCTTTATGGACTGTGATTGTTTGTTTAACAGTTTTATACTACTCAGTTATTAGTTTATTTTGTATGCAGTGTTTTAAAAAAGTAATTGGACTATTTTCATTATGGGTAGAAAAGGCGATTTTTCACCACGTAAAAAAGCTGAAGTGAAGGCCCTTGTGATTGCGAAAACATTTACAAACCGAGAAATATCACGAAGATTGGAGGTTTCTGAAGCTAGTGTACGACGCATAAAAAAGAAAAATTGAGTCAGGAAGGAATTAAGCCCGAAAAGAAAGAAAAGATGCGGTAGAAAAAAACCAATTTTCACTCCACGGTCAGAGAGATGTTTGAAGAAAATTTGTGTAGAAAACAGATTTGCTACCACAAAGGTAATAAAATCACAACTCCAGGATGCTAGCGTAAATGCTTCTGAGCGCACTGTTCGAAGAAAATTGAAAGAATTAGATTTTAAGGCCTGTCGCCCCGCCAGGAAGCCCAAGTTAACAGCTGCAATGAAAGCAAAGCGCCTGAAGTGGGCCAAACAATGGCAAGACAAAGATGTGGACTTCTGGAGATCGGTAAGATACAGCAATTTAATCAATAATTGATACATTATTATCATTTTCAGTTAAATAAAGCAAATAAACATGGAAGTTTATATATTTTTCCTATTTTTGACAGGTCTGCTTCAGTGACGAAAGCACATTCGAAATTTTGCAGAATAAAGCTCAGTATGTGCGCCGTCGTCATGGAGAAAAGTTTCATCCTGATTGTGTCGTCCCGACGGTTAAACATCCCACCAAAGTGATGATTTGGTCAGTCATCAGCGGCAAGGGCACTGGACGTCTATACGTCGTCAAAGGAATAATGAGGCAAGATCAGTACAAAGAAGTATTACAAAATCGGTTGATTCCGCAGCTCAGAGAATGGTTTCCAAATGGGGAACCATTCACTTTCATGCAAGATGGAGCTCCCTGCCACACTGCTCGGTCTGTTAAAGCTTTTTTGGCAGAAAAAAATATCCCTCTGTTGGATTGGCCGGATAATAGCCCTGATATGAACCCCGTGGGAGCTGATGAAAAGAGAAGAGGCTAAAGATGTGACTACCAACAAAACCCAGCTCTTAGAAAAGATTATTCATGTGTGGAATCATCATCCTCAAATGCAGGAGACAGTACAATCTTGCATTGATAGCATGCCGCGCAGAAGAATTAAAAGCTTTGATAGCGGCTAAAGGTGGCTCAACTAAATATTGACTTTTACTAACATTAATTTCACTTTTCTTTAAAACTTAATAAACTTATGCTTTTCTAAATTAATGCTGTTTTATTTATGTCAAATAAATAGGTAATTGATTGGATAATATAAAAATAAAAAACAAATCAATTTAAAATAATAAAACGGTACAATATCACTCGGTAATTAATAGTTTACATGAAATCTTGCAGTGCGTCTAATAATTTGGCCAGGGACTGTATGTGTGTGTGAGTATTCATTTCACGACACCCTGTAAATATTTTTTTTAAATTTAACACTAACAAAATACGTATGTTTGGTAACATACAAGAACTTTTAACACCAAAAAAGTTTTGGAGAAATTAAGAATAAAAATTTTATTATTTTAATTTTAATACTGTACAGGGTGATCATTTTTAGATGCCTGACCCCGATTTACGGAAAATTGTAGCATATTTTTTTTTTTGAAATGTAGAATGGTATAGTGCATGTCAAGGAGTATACTGACTTATTTGACATTCGGTTTTTTTCAACATTTTTTCTTCAAACTGTTTTTTTTCCTAATTTAATTTGCAAAAAAGTTATGCAACAAAAACCCTCTAAAATATTATCACAGTATACTGACGTATTTGACGTTTGATAGTAAAGAAGACGCTTAGCGCCGCGGCGCCAAACAGCTTTTTTTTTCCATCGACATACCTTTTGTAAGACGGCATTAGAAAGCGCTAATTTTTTTCAAGATTTCCTCCTTAAACTGTTTTTTTTTCTAATTTGTTTTGCAAAAAAGTTATGCACCCTCTAAAATATTATTTTTTGGTCACAGCGCTTGCCATGGATCGTATGCCATGTTTGGCGGTTTTCAAACAAGTTATCTAGTAGGGGCTGTCATATTTTAATCTGACAGCTCTTGCTTGCACACCTATTCAATTCAATAGAATTAAACTAAATAAACAGTGTGTTAATAGCTTCTAGTTGAAATGGTTTCCCACGCTGAACAAGTAGATATGAATCTTATTTATGGAGAAGCAAGAAGAAATTTTCGGGAAACCGTTAGACTGTATCGAGAATGTTACCCCGACAGGTACATCCTGGATCACACTATGTTTTGTCGATTAGAAAGAAATTTGAGGAGTAATATGGATGCATTTTCTGGACAGAAAGGTATTTCTAAACGAAAAACTATTTTAATAGATGAAAAAGTAGCCGAAATTGTGCAGTATTTTCAAAACTATCCATATAATTCAATCAGACAAGCAAGCAGGCAATTAAATGTATCTTATGGGGCTATTCAAAACTCTCTTGAAGCTAACAAATATTATGAATATAAAATTCATAATCTTTAGTTATTAACATAATTTGATTCGGAAGACGACTGAGTTTTGTAGCAGAAATTATGATTAAATATGACGAAGAACGTTATTTTCTGGATCATATATTATGGACAGATGAAAGTCATTTTGTCAGCAACGGTAAACTTAACAGAAAAAATTATCATTACTGGGCTGACGAGAATCAAATTCAGAATCAAGGCCATTATGGCGTTAATGTATCATGTGGGATAATTGGGAGAGATTTGGTTGGACCATACTTCTTTGAGGGAACACTAACTGGAAATAGATACTTTAATTTCTTGGTTATTACTGTACCAATTTTATTAGAAAATGTTCCCCTTATTTTAAGAAGGCATATGTGGTATAAACACGATGGAGTACTACCTCATACAACTGCTGCTGTTAGGGAATATTTGAATGAATGGTTTCAACGAAGATGGATAGGGGTTCACAGCCCAGTTATTCAATGGGCACCTAAGTCACCAGACCTCACGCCATTAGATTTTTTCTTCTTCAAGATATTGTATACAAAACTGCGACAAATGATACTGAGCACTTAAAGGCAAAAATATCTGATGCGTTCGATAGCATATCTGGAGAAATTATTTACAAAGCTATTCATCATTAATGAAAAGAATGGAAAAAAACGCATGATAGAAGAAGGAAGACATACAGAACATTTCTTTTGATGTTTTTTTTTTATTTTCAAACATTTAATTTTATAAATACGTAGTAAGCTATGTAATGGTTAAAGTTATATAGTTTTTTTGTGGTTTTTAATAAAAATATTGTGTTCTTGTTTTTTTATTTTTCAAAGAAATTTTATTAAAGGAAAAACCTCAACAGCATAGTTACTAATATTATAATAATTACTATCAAATTAAAGTATGACAGCCGCCTACTAGATAAATTGATTCAAAACCGCCCAACGTGACATACGATCCATGGCAACCGCAATGAACAAAAAATAATATTTTAGAGGGTTCTTGCCACATAATTTTTTTGCAAAACAAAATAGAAAAAAAAAACAGTTTAAGGAAAAAATGCCGTGAACAATGAGAGCTTTTCAATGCTGTTTTACGAAAGGTATGTCGATGGAAAAAAAAGTTGTTTGGCGTCGCGGCGCCTAGCATAGTTTTCACTACCGAATGTCAAATAAGTCAGTATACTCCTTGACATGCACTATACTATTCTACATTTAAAAAATAAATATCCAACAATTTTCCATAAATCGGACCGGGCGTCCAAAAATGATCAGCCTGTACATGTTTTTTTACAAGTGCTGTCTAACTGAAATCAGTTTTGAACCATTTCAGCTCGTATTTGCTAGAAAACACGACAAGCACCAATTGTGGCCAGCGGCGATTCTCGGCGAAGCCCAATTGATCGAAGGACACCGGGTTTACTTTTTTCGAAGTAAAGATATTATGGAGGTGCCCAAGCAAAATATACTGGTGTTTTTTGAAAATTTGATCAACATGCAGGTTAGCTTTCGTAGAAATGGAGCATTTAAAAAAGGAATTTTGAGAGAGATTAACATGAACAAATGTACCATCATACCGCTGTTTTTTATCGAAGCGAGACATGGGGCGATGTTTGAAGTGGCCTTTTTCAACGTGTACTTGAATAAAACGCAAGCTGACGCAGCACTTGCTTTGGAAAGTTTGTCTAAAGGGTCTATTTTATCTAATTAAAGTATATATCAATAGATTTTTTTGTTTGTGGGTTAGTTTTTTTATGGGCATAGCACACGTGCTGCAACGAGCTGAACGCCATACGGAAGCGAAGTATTACCGCAACGTGTATTTCTAGCCTGCACCGCTTTGGGAGGAATTATAGTCCAGTCAGAATACGACCAAAACTGGCGAAAAATAGAAATCGTCGCCTTTATTTTGGCATTCTAAAAGTTGCCTCAAAAGTCTCATAAATCTCGTGTCCGCGTCTTAAGATATTCCAGGTCAAAGGTCACAAAAATCGTTTTTTTTCGTAAATATCTCGCTTCTTATAGTTTCAATGATATTTGCATCTATTATGAAAATTGTAGAGCATAAAATTCTCTACAAATTTTGTTTTAAACATTTTTTTATACGCTTAACCGTTTTTGAGATAGAGCGCGGAGAGCGCGCAGCGCTCAGCCATACATACCATAATGCAAGGTCAACCGTGAGTCTCGGTAAATAATACGTCCTATAATGTTAATCAATCACTAAAAAATCCATAATTATGAATAATTTGCATTATTTATTAATGAATACATTATATTTAATAATATTTTTCATTTATCAAATATATTCGTTTAATAATAAAAATCCTTAAATTTATGATAAAATTGCAAAAAATACGCAAAAAACAAAAACAAAAACGGACTAATTCTCCCATTTCTGACAGTGTTGCCCCAATTTTTCAGCGACCGCAATATTTTTTCTTTAATGTACTCGTCAAGATAATTATTTTTTTCTTTTAAAGTAGCAATATCCGACGATTCCACCTCAAAATCGTATTCTGAATGGAGTATTAAGTCATCTATCTAACAATTTCCATGAAAAGATTTGTAGAATAGATTTAAGTCGCCAACCGTTCTTTGATGTTCCAAAGAATCAAGGTTGCCGGTCTCCAACCTGGCGAACAACTCTCTTTTAAATAGAATCCAACAAATATAGTGTATGTTTAGGAGCAGAGCCCCAAACATGGGAGCACGATTTCATCTTTGATCGAATTTGATCTTTGTATGGAACGAAGTTTTTTTTTTTTTTTTATGGGTCTAGCACACGTGCTACAGGGAAATCCCTAAAGCGCTATAGGAGCGACACGTGTGCGGAGAAAGCGATTCACGTTGTTCTTGAATCGCTGTAGATTGTACTCGATGGGAAACACAGTCCTGGGCAAACTATTCCAAAGGTATGATGTTCTCCATATAAAAGACTGCTTGAAAAGTAGGAGTAACAAGCTGAACCTCATACGAATGTGAAGTATTAGCGCGACGTGTACTCCTAACATGCACCGCTCTGGGAGGAATTAAGCGGGCCACATCCTTCGAACACTTTCCATGAAAGTACTTGTAGAATAGCCTCAAGTCGCCAACCGTTCTTCGATGTTCCAGCGAATCAAGGCCGTCGGTCAGTTCCGGGTGTCCAATCAGACGAACAGCTCTTCTCTGGATAGAATCCAGCAAATGTAGTGTATGTTTGGGAGCGGAGCTCCAAACATGGGAGCAGTATTCCATAGTTGGTCGAATTTGAGCTTTGTAAAGAATTAACAGTTGTTGTGGAGTGTAAAGCTTTCTGGTTCGAAACAATATTCCCAACTTTTGAGAAGCTCTCCTTGCTATGCCTGCAACATGTTCATGCCAAGACATATTTGCTCCCAAATTAACGCCTAACAGACTGAGTGACGATGTTAGAGTGGAGTGCCCCGACATAACTATGTCGGGTTCTGCAACGTTAACTTTTTTAGAAAAAAACTGCCGCCTGGGTTTTTGTAGCGTTAAATTCCACTTGGTTACTGTCACCCCAAGATAGAATTTCTTCCAGGTCTTTGTTAAGTTGAATGACTTCCTGCTGTCTGCGGATATTCGTCTGAGTAGTCGATGTCCGAGCATTTAAAGTGAATGAAGAGATAAGTGTACTGTCATCTGCAAAGCTGTAGATTGGATTCTCGGTCTTTTCCAGCAGATCGTTAATATAAATAAGGAAGAGAGTAGGAGATAGTATGGAACCTTGGGGCACACCGGCGTTGATAGTGAAGGTGTTAGAAAGAAATCCGTCGACTGCCACTCGTAAAGAACGCTCTCTGAGGAAACATGAGAGCCACAAACAGAACTTTTCAGACATACCATAAGAACGTAACTTAGCCAACAGCCCATCGTGCCAAACACGGTCAAATGCCTTGGATATGTCAAGAGCAACCGCTCGAGATTCTCCAAAGTGTTCAACTGCGTTGTTCCAAACATATGTTACATAAGTGAGAAGATCTCCAGTTGTTGTGAAGTGTAAGGTTTTCCAGTTCGAAATAATATTCCCAGTTTTTGAGTTCTCTTGGCTATGCTTGCAACATGTTCACGCTAAGATATTAGCCAAATTAACGCCCAACAAGCTGAGTAACGATTGTGGAGGAATGGAGTGCCACAACATAACTATGCCGGGTTCTGTAATGTTAATTTGCCACCTAGGTTTTTGTATCATTAATCTTCTATCTTATTTCTTCATTCACTTTGAACGCTCGAACATCTGCAACTCATGCAAATATCCGCAGCCAAGGGAAGTCGTTCAACTTAACAAAGACCTAAAAGAAATTCTATTCTTGGGGTGACAGTCTACTACTTCTTTAAAAGCAATAGCTTCTCCACTGCAGGAGATAGGCTTCTTCAAGTTTCGTCCAATTGTCTTTAGCCCTTGCAAGATGGAGCCATCTACTGGCTGCTATCAACCTGATATTAATCTATCCGACACTTCGTCTACTCTCCGAAATAATTTTGTTGTCCATCGACCATTATTAATTTTGCCGCTCTTTCACCGATATCTGTAAGTCTTGTTGTTCGTCTGATATCCTGGCTTTTAATGTGTTCTCGTAAACTAACACCTAACATCTGTCTTTCCATGGCCCGTTGAGCACGTTAGAGTCGACAAAGACTATTTTTTGTAAGGGTCATAGTTTCCAGCCTATATGTACTTACTGGAAGTATGCAGCTCTTATACACTTTTCTTTTTAAGGTCAAGAGGATATGCCTGTTTTTTAGAATGAATTCCAGTTTTTGAAATGGCGTCCCGCTGAGACCAATTCGCCTTGGTATTTCCGCTGTTTGTCCTTATCCAATCTAATCTTATGTCCCAAGTATATATACTCTTCCACTCTCTCGATCTCTTCCGTGCCGATCTTAATTTTTCTGTTATGTAGGCTTAGAAGTTTTGTTTTCTTGATGTTCATCTCAAGTCCAACTTTCTGTGAAGCTTGATTAAGTTATTCTATAATGATTTTGAGTTCTTCTAGATCTTCGCTAATCAGTACGAACACCTAGGCTGAAAAGTTTTTGGCCTGACACATAGATGTCGCCGTTTTCAAAAAATCCATATGATTTTCAGGAAATACTAACCTTCAAACGATACGAATCAAAATTTCGACGATTAGTTAATACCGTTCAAGTAAAGCAATCGCTTGATAAGTATTATGGGGACTCTGTCCCTGGAAAATGACTCATCATTTACTGGTATGCTGAATTTAAATGCGGTCGTACAGACACAAATGATGCTGAACGCTCTGGACGCCCAAATGAGGTGGTTTCACCGGAAACAAAAAATCCACAAATTTGTTTTGGAAGACCATAAAGTGAAATTGCATGAGATAGCTGACACTCTAAAGATGTCAAAAGAACGTATTGGTCATATTTTGCATGAACAGTTGGGCATGAGAAACCTCTATTCGGAATGGGTACCGCGTTTGCTCACAGTGGGTCAAAAACAACAACGTTGATGATTCTGAGCGCTGTTTGGACCTGTTTAAGCACAATAGAAGATAGACACAGAGTTCAAAAGTACCCAACATGGAAACCCAAATATAGTTATACGAGGATCCCCAATAAGGATAACAACATCAGAAGTTAAAGAAGTATGTAAAAACGCTAAAAAATGGTAGAGCTCCAGGACCAGGAAACATCCCAGGAGAGATAGTAAAATACGGAACTGAAAAGCTATTTAGCGCTTTGAGGAACTTATTCCAAAGATGCATTAACACGTCAGAAGTACCCGAGGAATGGAAAATATCATACATATCAACAATTCATAAGAAAGGAGACAAAAATAATTGCGATAACTATAGGGGAATAACGGTTACAGGATCTATTAGCAGAATATACGGAAAAATACTTAAAAAATAGAATAGAAACGGAATACGCGGACGTAGAAGCTGAAGAACAGGCAGGCTTTAGAGCAGGAAGATTCACGATAGACCATCTCTTCTCACTGACACAAATCCTAGAAAAGAAAACCGCATTTGATCAGGAAGTCCATGTCTTGTTTGTTGATCTAAAAAAGGCCTACGACAGCGTGCCCCTAATGAGATTGTGGGAAACACTACAACAGAGTAATGTAAGCACCGAAATAATTAAAGCCGTAAAATCCTTATACCAAGACGCAAGAAGTAGTGTGAAAACCAAATATGGTATAACAACAGGGTTCCCGGTCACAAAGGGTCTCAAACAGGGCTGCTGTATATCCCCAACGCTATTTAAAATCTATTTGGAGAGTGCACTGAAGAACTGGAAAAGGAAATGTAGCAGTATGGGATTACCACTGGATGACGATACTACATTGTACACGCTATCATTCGTAGATGACCAGGTAGTAGTCGCTCAGGACATCGATGATATGGAATACATGACACGAAAACTTATGGATGAATATGAAAAATGGGGCCTAGAAGTAAATATTAAAAAGACCGAGTACATGTGCGTCGGAGGACAACAGCAGGACTTGAAACTGGCCACAGGACACACCATCAAACACTGTGCCAGTTATAAGTATTTGGGAACGAGAATATCTAGGGACGGAACACTGGAAGAAGCAATATTCGAGAGGAATATCCAAGGAAGAAAAGCGATTGCAATGCTTAATAGTATACTATGGGACAAAAACATAACCATTGAAAATAAGAAGAGAATTTACAACTCAATAGTGAAAAGTATAATAACTTACAGCTCCCAGGTGTGGCCATTAAAGGAAAGAACAGAAAAAATACTAAAAGCTACAGAAATGGATTTCTGGAGACGAGCAGCCAGAAAAGACCGCATACCAAATGACACGATAAGGCGAGCTTTAGAAATAAAGCACGATATAGTGGACGAAATCAGAACCCAACAGTTGGTATGGTACGGACATGTACAGAGAATGTCACAAGACCGACTGCCTAAAAAGATTTTAAATTGGAACCCTCATGGAAAAAGAAAGCGAGGAAGACGACGCCAAAACTGGAGAGCAGGAATCAACAAGGAAGTACTAGAGAGAGATCTGGAGGAGGAGGGATGGAGAAACCGGGAGGAGTGGAAATTAGGCATCGGAAGACGGAAGACGTTATAAAACCGATTGATATATATATATATATATATATATATATATATATATATATATATATATATATATATATATTATATATATATATATATATATAAGCACAATAAAATCATTTTTTCATGCGATATATGACAATGGATGAAACATGGATTCACCACTACACACCGGAATCAAATTGGCGGTCAGCTGAGTGGACAGCAGCCGGTGAAAGCCTCCTGAAGCGATCAAAGACACAACAGTCGGCTGGGAAGGTTTTGGCCTCTGTATTTTGGGATGCGCATGGAATAATTTTCGTCGACTATGCTGAGAAGGGAAAAACCATCAAATAGCGAATATTATATAAAGTGGCGCATTTGAAGGCAGAAATCGCAAAGAAACGGCCCCAAATGAACAAGAAAAAAGTGCTCTTTCACCAACACAATGCACCATGTCTTAAGTCAATGGTTATGATGGCAAAATTGCATGAATTGAAGTTTAAATTGCCTCCCCATCCACCGTGTTCTCCAGATTTGGCCCCCAGCAACTATTATCTATTCACAGACCTCAAAAAAATGCTAGCGGAAAAAGAGAGAAACTCAGGCCTATTTTGAAGGCAAAGATAAATCCTTCTACCAGAAAGGTACAGAAATGTTGGACTGATTGTATCGCTCTTGAAGGAGACTATGTTGATGAATAAAGTCGAATTTTGCAAACAAATGTTTTAAGTAGCTAGACCAGAAACTTTTCAGCCTACATGTTACATCATCTGCGAATCGCAAGTGATGTAAACATATGCCATCGATTTTAATTCCCTTCTCTTTACACTCAAAACTTTGAAATACATCCTCCAAGGCCAAGATAAACATAATTCTTGATCTTTATGGGTTCTGTTTTTCAACCTTCAGCTAATTTAACCGTTAATGTTGCATTTTCATATATAAATTTTAGGAGTTTGGTATATCGTGAGTCCATTCTGGCATGAGCTAAGGACTGCATAATTACCCAATGTTACAGGGAGCCGAAAGCCTTCTTATAATCGAGGTGGCAGTAACAAAGTAGAATTTAACGCTACAAAAACCCAGGCGGCAGTTTTTTCTACAATGTTATGTGCATAAACATGTTGCAAACATAGTAAAGAGAGATTCTCAAAAGCCATTTTACTTCGAAATAGAAAGCTTTATACTCTACAACTGTTAATTCTGTACAAAGCTCAAATTCGACCAATGATGCTCGCTCCCACGTTTGGAGCCCTGCTCCTGAACATACACTGCATTTGTTGAATTCTTGCTCAGAAGAGAGCTGTTTGCCTAATTGGAGACCCAGAACATTAAAGAACGGTTGGTGATTTCAGTTCATTCTACAAGTATTTTCATGGAAAGTGTTCGATGGATGGAGCTTGCTTAGTTCCTCCCAAAGCAGTGTACAGTCGAATGCCTTGGATACATCAAGTGCAACCGCTTGAGATTCTCCAAAGTGTTCCATTGTGTTGTTCCAAACATGTGTTACATAAGCTAGATCTCCTGTTAATCTTTGTTTAGGAAAGCCATATTGATGATCACTAATAACATTCAATCCTTCAAGATATTTTAGAAGATATTGTTTAATAACCTTTTCCATGACATTCGATACTACTGAAAGCAGTGCGACTGGTAAACTCTTATACACAGGCTTTCATATTAAAATAATTTTATAATTAAAAGAATCATCATCATTATTAGCTTATTCCATCCATAGTCGAATGTAAGCCTCCCCAAATTATCTCCACTGAGCTCTTTTGTTTGCCTTTTGCATCTAATCGTGTCCCGCTAATCTTTTTATGTCGTCCGTTCATCTTTTCTGTGGTCTACAGCTCTACATCTTTTATGTTCTCTAGGTGTCCATTCAACCATATGGCGTATCCATCTATTATTGTTCATCCGTGTGACTTGCCCAGCTCAATTCCACCTTAATACACATATTCGTTGCATTACATCTGTCTTCTTCATATCTCAATGCTAGGAATATAATCTTGGAGTCCAATATTTAGCATTCTCCTCTCCATTGCTCTTTGGATTACCTGGAGTTCATATATTATACTTTTATTTAAAGACACGTTTCAGTGCCATGTTAGTACCAGCAGTACATATTAATCGAAACACTCTGGCTTTTATTGTATTTGGGATGTCCAATTTAAGTGTAGATCGTAACCTTCTGAACACAGACCAAGCTAACGAGACTCTTTTATCCAAGTCAGCCTTTAATTTATTTTTTGATATTTCGATTTTTTGTCCAAAATATATGAATGCTTGTAACTTTTCTATTCTTTCACCTTCTATTAACAGTTCCTGACTGTTAACTTCAGTTTCGTCGTTCAAATATTTGGTTTTAGTGAAGTTTATTTTATAGATCTATTTCTAGAACTATAGAACCTCCCCAATTCCAAGTTTACAATGCATAGCTTCTATGCCTCCCCTTTTCTTACAAAGACAAAAATCCCTAATGAGATTTTATTCTTCCTCTTTGTTCAGACCCCACATTAAACAAGCTCTCAAACTTCATCAATTACATTTAAAAACTTTCAACCCAAATTTCATACAATCCAGAATAAAGAGTCTTTTAGAGTCTTTTATCCACCCATGAATTAAATTTCACCTCACCGGACTCATCAAATTTCCCAATACCCCCCCTTGGACAGCCCCTGCTCCCAAGATAGATATCAGCTTGGTTAATATAATAAGGAATCAACTTCCTCTTCTCGAATAAAATCATTGTTCCTCCAACTGATTCATGATAAATATCAAACTTACATTCAATATTACACAGACGGATCTAAATCAGACTTGGGAATGGGTGCAGCAGTAGTTGCACCAAACATTATTCATAAATATAAACTAAACAACATTTCAACAGTGTATACAGCCGAATTATTAGCTATTAGAGAAGCTATTAAAACAGCTTTAAGAACAAATATAAATAGTGGTATTGTCATTATAACTGATTCTCTTAGCTCTCTGAAATCCATAAATTCTTCAAAAACATCCATCCCATTAGTATTAGACATAATAGACCTTTTACATATAAGTGATATCTGGAAGAACAACATAGAATTGTTGTGGACTCCTAGTCACATCAACATAAGGGGAAATGATTTGGCGGATAATAATGCCAAGTTGGCAATCACCTCTGGAAAAATCTTAAATCCAATCTTATCACCAAAAGACCTGATAAATCATTTCAAGGATATGATCAGAGATTTATTTCAACTATCTTGGGACTTGCAAGAGGAAAACAAATTATGGGAAGCAAAGCCTTCAGTGTATCCACCTTTTCACCTTTCAAGTTTGACATGAAAAGAGAATATCTTATGGAGAAGAGTATCCATAGGTTATACGAATCTAACCCATTCTTATCTATTAAAAGGGGACCCCCTCCATTATGTCAACAATGTAATACAGCCCTCTCAATAAAAACATATCCTTTCGCATCATTATCTCCCCCAAAGAACCAAACATAATTTACTGAGATGCTTACATCAAATAGTGGCACCAAATACAAATAACATAAAATGTCTAATAGATTTTTTTTTAAAGGAATCTGATCTTTACTCTAAATTATAATATCAACATAATCTGACGTGCTAAATGATCTTAGGTATCGATGCGCTACACCTAAACATACATACATACATACATACATATTTCTCGAGAGCTGTTATTTAATTCTATCAGCATTTTTTGTAATTCTCCTTTTATGTTGGGGATCAGAGTGACATCTGCGAACTTTAAGTAATTTAACTATTCACTGTCTATTAGTATTCCTTTATTTTCCCACTTTAGCGATTTTGAACAAGTCTTCTAAGGTTTGAGGATCACATTGGTAACATCTGCAGTAAAATTTCTTCAGGCTGCTATGCCCTTAGCGTTATTGCAAGTAGCCTGGGGCTGGATGTGGCTAGAACCTCTTATTTTTCACTAGTTGAGGCTCAAGGTATGGGATCTGTTTGTGGGCTTGCTGCTCTCCGGTTCACTTTAGTTCTGTTTTTGTATTGCAAAAGAGAGCTAATTAGATATATTTCAGAGAGCTGGGTTGCGAGAGTCATGTCGACCATTGTTTCCGAGGTTAAATTGCTATCATGATCTTTAAAAAACATCGTCTTGAGGCAATGCCAGTCAGCCGGCACGGCACTAGGCGAACGTTCACCCTGCCATTGCCGGCCCCGAAATCGGAGCTGATCAAATCTGAAATTGTTTTATAATGACAAAAAAATATACAATCATCTGCCTCTCAAATTGACAGGACCGAATTGCGAGAGCGTGTTTAGATGAAAGACTAGGGCTCTACTTATAAAAAAGGCGTACTATGCACTTGAGGAATTCTACAATGATAGACTGGAATAAGCATATAACAGTAGTTGAGTGGTTGGCATTTGGGTTGACTTATGTGTAAATTTTATTTCTTTTATTTTGGACTACTGCATTGACTACTAATCTTGTTGTTTTTTTATTTTTTCTTCCTTGAATTTGTGTTTATTAATATAATAATAATATAAGTTAAGCTTGCTTTGTTAACAAATACGTTGTATTTTAAGACAATAAAGCATATTTCCATTCCATTCCAAAGTCAATGTGTACACCTTATTTTTAATTTTATTTTTTTTCCAAGCATTATTTGTCATGTGGCATTTTTAACTACATGTTCAAGAAGAGATGTATATCTTTTATCGACTCTGCTATTACTTAAGGTGTTAAGGACTGCCCATATCCCTATAGATTCAAATGCTTTTTCATAGTCAACCATTGCTATCCACAAGGTAACCTTATATTCATTTGCTTTTTCCACTAGTAGTCTAATCATTTTAAGATGGTCCAAAGTGCTGTATCCCCATTTAAATCCCATTTGTTCACGTGGTTGACAACTGTCTAATTTGTTCATTAATATATGTGTTATAATTCTAGTGAGGATTTTGTATAGTACTGTAAATTCTCCAATTTAAATTTGTTCCCCTTTTTAAAAATAGGTACAATCAAGGCATTTACCCAAGGTGTTGGTATTTTGCTTTTTATAAGGCACTTATTAAAAAGAGCTTGAAGAGATTTTATGATCGCTACCCCCCCAATACCTGTATATATGCAATATATAGCATACATGCTATCACGAGCATTCAATGATCTATTGTTAAAATAGTTATATTTGGCAAATTCTAGACTATGGTGTTCCCGTTTGAAATCTATATAGATAAACCAATGAAGTTAGCACCTAAATTGTGTAAGCTACTAAAACAGATTAAAATCTCCTAACCTAACAACTTAAAGAGGAGAGCTCTAAAATATTATATTGCCACTATACAGTGGATTTAAATTTATACACTCTGAATTATAGTCAAAGATTCTGACCCATATTCGCAAATTATTGAGATGATCTATCAAGAAGAATTGTAGACAGAATTTGATCCAAATAGAGATTCCCCAGACTGGATTACTCTTCCAGATAATTTACTTAATACTAAATCTATTAACTACGTTAAAAATAAGAATGATAATTTAATAAATGGATAAGAAATTAATACTTTGAGAGAAATATCAGTTTAAATGATTTCTTCACATCGATTAATACATAAAATAAATGATAAAAAAAATCCCTTACGAGTATTTGGCTGTACGTTGGTGTCTCCAATTTCTTTCTGGAATCCTGCCAAATAGGACTGGATTTCTGTAACATTTTCGGCACCTTCTTCCAACTTCACAGCACCTTCTACAAACTGAGTTGCCATTTTGACGATAACTTAGATAACTTGCTTAACGACTCAAAAGCATTTGCATATTAAGACCTAAAAATAAATAAATAAGATATTCACGAAAAGAAGAATAGAAATTCTGCCAAATTAAAAATTTACTAACATCAAATTACTTAAATTTGCAAAAAAAAATGATGGTGTTTTTAGGCCAGCATGTGCTTGAAAGCCCTAAATACTTAAAGCACATTTTTAAAATTGTAATATAAGCTGAGTAATTTAATTGCATTTGCCCATTACTTTGGTAATTAGTGCTTAAGCTCTTTAAAAAAGCTACATACTCTTTTTTCCTATAAAGGCCAGCATGTTATTTCAGGTCTTGCAAACTACTTGGTATTGTTAAAGCACTGTGATTTGCAAGCTTTTAAAAAGTTTTACTTTTTAAAGTAAAGGCCTTAAGAGTTTTATAGGACTTTAAGCACTTTTGTGGACTTTAAGTTTTTGGTGCATAAAAGTAAAATACTTTTAAATATAACTGGCATTAGTAAGGTATTTAATAAAATTAGTAATTGGTGCAAAAAAAATCAAATTACTTTAGATAAGAGATTAGGGCTTTGTGCTCGAGACCTTCTTGCTGAGGGCTTTACCCAGTTCTTGTTTAAAGGAATATATGTTACCAACAATGCTCAAACATTGTTGCTATTTTTGAAGTATTCATCCATATCAATGATATTATGTTAACTAATGCAAATCTCTATTTTCTACAGATTACACAAACACCCCTACGGTAGTGGTTAACTCTTCAGTGTCCTCTGGGTTTACGAGTTGGTATCTTCTTTACAATGACAAAAAAATAACGATGATGAAGTCATTTAAAAAGAACAAAAAAAAATTAGTAACTCCAAGGGTCTCTATTTGTAGCCTGGTATTTCTGTAGGGGAGCATTTCAGTACAAACTTTGTTTGAAAAATTAAGATTATTTTAACCTCTCTTCCACATTCCCATATGAATGCTTCCTAGTTACTAGAACACCTTGTGTAAATTAGTGTTAATATTTATGGTTAATTATCCCAGCATGAGACATTTAATTTTTGTATTTATTATTACTTTCATTGTAAGCAAGGCAGCTTGTACCTTATAGTAAGTAAACAATTTCTGAAAAAAATTAAAACTCAATCTTTAAAAAACTGGGGCAAAGAACAGTTATGTAACAAAGGCAAGCTTAGAACCTTATAAAGAAAAGAAAAGTGATTAACTTAAGGAAATATACCAAAAATAAGAAGTTTCTATTGAAAAATGACATAAAATTTAAATTTTGTTCCCTCCATAAATCAGGCTAGGAAAACGCACAAATTTCTTTCGACCTGGACACCGACAGTCGCCATTTTTGGGATTAATAAGCAGCTGCACGGTTATCGACCCTACGTGGCCCCGTTTTTTATATTAATAAAACTGAAAGAAAATGCGAAAAATGTGATTATTTTAAATAAATACATTTTAATTTTCAAGGTACACATTTCCTTTTCGGATTGTAGGGGGCCTTTCAACAAAAATTTCAGAAATTAGCACGTATGGCGCTGTCATCAATATTACCAAAATGGTCGACTGCACGTCGTTGCTCCAGAAAATCACCATTTTCACCCAGTTTAATACACTTTAACCGCACGATTGACCTCTTAAAATACTCGTAAATATTCACTTATAACACTACAATATAAATTTTCACTCGAAATTTTTACCAAAAGCCACAAAATCTCTTGTAAAAGCTCACCTTTTTAACTCCAAAAATGTCCTGTGAGGGCGTAGTTCGGTGCAACGTCTATTTTAGGAAAACAGAGATGGCGAGGCCAGCGCGTCGTCGGTCATATCACACAGTTGGCGTTGGATGGAGGAAGGTGCTTGCACATGCGTGACGATATTTAACGCTCGGAGACGACCAATAAAAGAGTTTTTAATTTTTCATGGCGCAAATTTTGAATTTGAAAACGACATTACTGCCAATATTTCCCGAAATATTTTTTAAAACATATTTATTCGGAATTAAGTTTTTAAATATTTGAAAAGAAATTTGGATGAAACTGTGTTTTTACAACTTAAAATAAAACATAAATGCTGTCCGCTATACCATTTTGTATAACATTATGGGTTATTACAGTCTGCCAATATTTAAATCTTCGATTTGCAAAAAATTTTAAAAGTAGTAAAGAAATAAATAAAAGTTAAAATGGTAGAGTAAGCGATTGTTGTTATTAGTATTTTTCATTTTATTACTTTTGGATTTCTATTTTAACATAATGGTGCATGCGCTAGAATTGAGATGGCGGCTGGTCTATCAATACTTATTTCTATATAGTTTCTTTGACAAACCATGGTAAAGGGAGTTCTGTATGTCTGGTTATCTAATGTTAACTTCTACCTGTTGAAAAATATTGCTTTGTTCAGTGGCGTATCGTAGAGAAGTATAGCGCCGGGAGAACGTTTAGATTTTTTATAAAAATTATAGTTGTGCTCATATATTATTATTAATATAATCCATACCTACTTGATATGAACTTGATGGTCATAATTACAGCAGATCAACCAATATAAAGTCTAGTCAGGGACCTAACAATGATTGGCTAAAAAACTTAGCCTAGGTAAAGAATTTAATAAGTGTTTTGGTGAAAAACTGTCGATTTCTTTCGTAAAAATGTCGATTTTAAGCGTTTATTTCCATCACAAAATGAATTACCTTAATAATCAAAGTATTGGCCATCGTTAGCTATGACTTTTTTTTTAACCATTTTTCTGTCAAAGAATAGATTTCAGCAGCATCTTTTGAGGCCGACCATTCATCAAGCCAAATTTTTTCACTTCTTCGTAAGAATGTGAGTTTGTTCTGAAAGTCCGTGCTGCATCGATCGAAATAAGTGGTAGTCTGAAGAGGCTAAGTCTGGTCAATACGACGGGTGGGATAGAACGTTCCATTTGATGTTTTCCAAATAGTTTTTAAACATATTTTGCAACATGGGGCCGAGCATTGTCATGTTGAAAAATGCCTTTATCGGGTCTTTGGGCGTATTCTGGTCGTTTTTCCTTCAATGCTCGGTTCAACTTTATCAATTGTTGTCGGTATTGATCGCCAGAAATCGTTTCACCAGGTTTCAGCAGTTCGTAATACACAGCCTCTCTACCACCCCACCAAATACACAGCAAAGCTTTCTTTCCCTGTATATTGCTCACTCGTTGTGATGTTGAAGGCTGGCCTGGGCCTACCCAAGTTTTTTGGGTTGGAGCATGTTCACCATAAACTTCAACTAACAATCGATAACTTTAAGCAGCCGTTTTCTTCAAATGAAAGAAGGTTGTTAAACTTCCCCGCAAAAAAAACGTCTTTTTCTGGTAAGAAATACGACATATTCAAAGCTATGAAGAACTATGTTTTTCGCATAATGACAATTAATAACGAACTGGCTCTTGATGGCCTATGTTTAGCTTCCAAAACGCTATAGATGTCACTAGTCTATACCAACAAGTCTATTATTAGTAACGCCATCTCTTAGCAAAATCGACATTAATAACCGAAACACCTATTATATAAATGTATTGGGAGAACTCAAGATATTTGAACTTTAAGGCTACCTTAAGCTAATTCTGGGGCACGGGGTACGAAGGCCTTAGAAGTCGGCATTGGGCATAACACAAAGTAAGCATTCTCTAAGCTCTGTCCTTTCAGTATTACAACAGAAATCTGACAAGATCATGTAGAGCTCATGTAAAATTATGATCGTTACTTTTGCCTTTCCTCTGCTCTTAAGTCAACTCTAAGAATCTATTTTACTACTAAGGTTTCACTTTTTCTGTTATAACATAAGCTGTGGCGTATCCAAGGAACCCCTTGGACCAAGGGGGCATCCTACCAATATGAATGTAAAAAATAGCGCATTCTTAGAAATAGGGTTTGCTTTTGATTTTTATCGGGAAAAGGGTTTCAGCGTTTAAAGTTTTACTATACGAGAGTATTCTTCTTGGTGAAAAATGTCTTCCATTTAAAATGATTAGAGGTTCACTATATGAAAGGGTCTTTTTGTGAAAATTTCCCCTTCCTTTGGTTTTTTCGCGAACAATATCTTCTTCTGGGTCATTTATTTTTAAATTGGGTTTCAGTGATGAGAACTCCAAGGTAAGAAAGGGTTTTTTTATGAAAAAAATTCTTCTCCCGGGTAACGGATTTTTAAAATGGGATTAAGTGATTAGAGTTCTACTGTATGAAGAAGTTTTATACAAAAAATATCTTTTTCTGGGTCATCAATTTTTAAATTGATTTTTAAGTGATTAGAGTTTTATTGTATAAAAGGAATATTTTACAAAAAAATTTCTCCTCTAGGGTCATCGATTTCTAAATTGGGTTTAAATGATTAGGGTTCCGATGTATAAAAGGTTTTTTTTTTGTGCAAAATTTCTCCCTTCCGCGTCATCGATTTTTAAAGAAGTGTTCTACTGTAGGAAAGGGTTCTTTTTTTAAAAAAAATGATCTCCCTCCCCCTCTAGTCGTTGATTTTTAAACTGGGTAAGAGAGGGATTTTTTTTCTTCGGAAGGTACTCTGTCAAATTACTGATTTGAGTTTTTTTTCCCTAAGAGGTTCTGTCGTCCGGTTATCGATTGGCATCCCCCTCTACAAGCAACTTTAACCTTAATGGTCTCTTAAGAAACACGGCCCACTACCCAGGTACGAGTATTAGCAACATTCATTTATATACCGTGGTGTAAATTGATTCTAGGAGGGGAGGATCATGAATCCGGACGCGCAATTAGTGTTCCGTACGTTAATTGATTTTAAAATAAAAATTTTTGTTACGGAAGTACAGAATGATCAATGTCTTCACAAAACACACCCCAAATGAGTTTTCAATAAAGTTTATTCCGACCTTTGTTGAAAACATGACCTTGAAATTTTTTCTTTTATATACCAGGTAAATTATGAAGGTAATGTAGTCGTGATAATTTTCGTTCAAGATTTTTTTTTTTTTTGTCGAGGAGAAATTCGCCCTTATGGATTCTGAAGCAGCCTGCGTCACCACAAGGGTGCCCCAGAGTGCTCCAGTTATGTGGGGCTCTCCAACCTGAAGGGTTGGCATACCCACTAAAACTCCTTGTGAGCCGGGAAGATCCCTCTACTCCTTTTACATAACTGAACTTGTCAATATCTAGACTGTTTGATGACGTTTAACACTAGGCTAGTTCACTCACTAACACTAATGTTAATTTCCACTCACTAGACTTAACCTAGCTTATCCTAACCTAACCTATTTCCTCAATGACGGAGGATTGTGATACAATTAAATTTGTATATATTCTTTTGAAGGAGTGGCTCAACTAACCTACCCTTAAATAGATTAGTCCAGTCTTAGTCAGTTCATGTCCGTACGTTCTTAAATGTCTGGGTCATGAATCCTTCCATGTGCACAGCAAACATTTTTGCAATCTGCGCAAGCTGCGCCTGGGAGAGAAGAGACTCGCTGGGAGAATCAGGTTTTAGGAGCCCGATTTTGGGACTGATCGGGCTTGTTGGGGAGCAAGACGGGAATTGTCTTGCGACCCCCCAACGGAAGGAAGACTGTTTTTGACCCTTAAATTGTGAGGGGTGGCGAGGACACCCACTGAATGAAGCAGGGTGATCACCAGCGCAATTTGCGCATTTTGGTGGTTCTTCCATTGAGACGTGCGGTGACCTTTACCACACTTTACACACTTTGGAGGAATATGACAACTGGGAGCTGCATGCCCATGATCTTGATAATTGTAGCATTGAATGCAACGCGACTTGGATTGTTGAGCTTCAGCACGCACTTCGAACGTGCAAACAACACGAACTTTAAAAATGTCTTTCTCAGACTTTGGAAGAAGAACCAGAACCAAGGGCATTGGCCTTCGATTGGCATGAGCCCAGCGAATAACTTTGGAAGGATTGAAACCTTGACGCTGAAGATCCGTCAAGATTTCATCGGTTGATAGATGGACAGGAACACCATGCAGGACGACGTGGTTTGACTTTTCTTCCGGGAACCGGAAGGTGAAAAAGGGCTCCTTCTTTTCATCAGGAAGCTGAATGGCTCTTTTATGATCATCTACAGAACAGGGGAAGACTTTAATGCCATTTCTAATCACTATGGCTGAAGAATATCTTATATTATTTAACCTAAAAAGATTTGAGATGCTGACAAAATTGCCAGCATTTGACACCACAATTGGTGATATTGCTTTTGGCCTAGTCGGCCTTGGATCGATCTTCGGCACAGACACCGGAGTATTTACTGGAATAATAGGGTTTGATGAATCCACATTTGGAAGAGCAGGAAACTCTTCCTGTGAGAATTCTCTGGAAGTACGTCTGTTTGTTTGTCTAACAGATTTGGGATTGGACTTACCTGTCTCCCCCTTTTCTTGGTCCAGATGTTCTTCTAGGTGAATATTGGATCTCTTCGGCGACTGTTCGTCGTCCGACGACAAGGCCACTTTTCTCCTTCTTTTATCCTTCCTTGAGCAGACTACTTGGAAGTCATCCGACCTCCGCCCTTCATCGTCGCTGGATTTGGCCGACCCTAGCCCGTCCTCATCCATTCTTGCCGAGGTATCCTCCGGATAACTATCATATTCATATTCATTTTCATTTTCCGATAAATTTCCATTTTCGGAATTATTATCCACATAATCCTGGGTTTTTCCATATTCAGGACTATTTATGACTTTTTCTGGGCTAATTCCTCTCATTTGTTTAAACTCTTCTCGCGTAGAAGACATTTCTTTAACAAGTACTTTAATCTCATTCCTGAGATGTTTCATATCAACCAATAGATCTTGGATGTATTTATCTTTCTCGGCTAGGTATCTCTCTTTCTCAGCTATCTCTGACTCTCTACTCACGAGGAGCTTCTGCTGCCTTTCCAACTGCAGCTGCAGGTGGGCTACAACTTTTTCCAGATCCATGATGATGCGACAGGCACTGCACTGCACTAGAAACAACACAGCACAGCACCCCACAACACAACACCACACTTACACTAATAGTTTACAGCCAAAGCCGTAACTAAAAATTCACTAGATTAATGCACCGAAAGGTGCAGTTTGTCTGCGGCCACCACCACAACACGCCGCGCGAAAGCAGAAGGCACGACCTTTCAGCCGGGCTGCACTGAGTTGAAGATATCTCCTGGCAAGCCAGAGATTAACCACTGCGCTCCGGTAAACCGAAGAACATGAACAGGTGATAAGCGAGTAACCTGGAAAGACGGTGTGCACTAAATGTACTCTCGCACTGTTCTCTGTTTCGTTCAAGAGTGTGGAGAATATTCCAGAATTTTTGTCAGAATTTCTTGATCAGTACTTTTTGGGATAAGGGGGGGAGAGAGATTTTTGGCAATTTTTAAAAAATAATACAAAGAAAAGTGTGAGCCAGTATTACATTATATATATTTTTGAACTCGTGTTTTTACAAGTTTTCATATGAAACCCCAGTCGATGACCTGGTAAAAAAATGAGTGCTACTTCTGCGGGGTCGAGCCAGCGCAGCGTCAGGAAAGAAAGCCAAAAACAATACCGGAACGGAGTACCTAGATTTGGTACCCCATCCCGATGATTGGCCCATGCCCATTCGTCAGTTTTCTGGGTTCCAAAATAATTCACCTCCACCATTTTGTAAAGAAACATAGTTGTCAGTATTTGTTCAGTATTTTTTTTATACCAGATAAATTATTAAACCTAATGCACTCGTGGTAATTTTTGCTCAATCTACACTTTATGAAGACTATTCGAGAATTTTTTCAAAATTTTTTGATCAGTGCTTTTCGAGATAAGTTGTGTAGACAGAGGTGCTTTTGCCATTTTTTTAAAATAATATAAAGAAAATTGTGCGTAAGTACTACATCATATATATTTTTGTTTTCACAAGCTTTTATTTGACACCCCACTCGATGATCTGGTAAAAAAAAATTTTTACTTCCGATTTCACCCCCCCCAAAACTAACCCTTTAAGTCAAAATTTAATTTTCAAAACAACACGGCTCTGATGGGGCTATCAATTCCTATATTAGGGCCAAATTTCAACTTTCTATGTCAAATACTTTTGGAGAGAATCGGGTGTGACAGACGGACAGACATATAGACGGACACCGAAGTTCTGTACAGAACGCTAAAAAGTAATTAATAATGCACCATATTAGGACGGGGTTCATCCATAGTTTTTGATAACTGAGCCATATTTTCGACGGTTATTTTTTATTGCTTCAGTTACTTTTTATATGAATTAAGGTTTTCCTAATAATATTACTATTAATAACAAAATTATTTCTTAACAATAATGTCATCTTAATGGAAACCATTATGTTTTCGCCACTCTTCTAAGCGAGTAGTGGAATTTTTTGATTCCTGCTGGGCGCGTCGATTCCGTATATCATTTCTTGCCAGAAATTTTCTTTTCGTTGTTCCAGGTAGTGAGGAACCACGTGGAAACCTACGTCACCTTTTTAATGTTTCATAGAGAACACTTATGAAACCATTTCGGTATCCGTTTGTCTATCTGTCTGCCACACTCGATTTTGTCCGAAACTATTTGACATAGAAAGTTGAAAGTTGTCACAAATATAGGAATTGATAGCCCAGTCAGGGCCGTCTAGTTTTGAAAGTTAAATTTTGACTTAAGGGCTTCGTTTTGGGGCGTGAAATCGGGAATGAAAAAAAAATTCAAGGTCATCGAGTGGGATTTCAAATACAAGCTTGTAAAAACAACGAATTCAAAAATATATATGATGTAATACTTGAGCAAACTTTTCTTTATATTATTTAGAAAATAAGGCCAAATATCGTCCTCCTCCACCCTATTTCTAAGAATACTAACCAGAACATTTTCACGAGTGCATTATTATCTTTGATTATTTAGCTGGTATAGAAAAAACAAATTTTTTAAGATCGAGTGGAGCTAAAAACTGCGAAAAACGCGATCCCCCAACTCTAGCTCTAAGAGTACGAATAAAAAAATTTGGAAAAATTCTGAAATATTCTCCATAAGGTGTAGATTGAATGAATATTATTATTAGTGCATTACCTTTAATAAGTTATCTGGTATATAACAACAAAGATCGGAAACAAACTTCGTTGAAAACTTATTTGGGATATGTTTTGTGAAGTCTGACTTGTACTTGGTTGGTTTTTTGGTAATTAATTTATTCGGGAACATTTCTCGAATGATTGGCAGATATGTATTTGAAGTATGTGAATTCGCCCCATCCTGCTGGAACGTGGTTCTCTGGTTATAACCATCGGACATGTGAAAAATTCTCAATTTTATCCAGATATCGCTTCAAATTAACAGTTGTTGTGACGCCTCTGTCATTCTCAAAGAAGTATTTTATGAGACGCTTTGTATTTTAGGTTACTGTTAGCCGAGAATTTCTGGGAATATAAAATTAGAAAAAAAACTGCGTATTTTTCTTAAAGGCGATTTATTTTCTCCTTACTTTACAACAATAAATACATAACTTGAAGTTTAACATACACACCTATTTTCGATTCTTATGCGACTTAAAGTTCGGTGTTGGGAAAACAGATAAATTTCTATATAACCGAGTAATAGCTAAATGAACGATTTTAATAATCAAGTAATTGTTAGAATACTCTAGTGATTTTTTACTTGGAATTCTAAATTGATGAGCATCGATTTAGATCCTCTCATTGCTTGTAAAATATTTGGACGTCTAGTATTTTCCACTTCAAACCGAAATTCTCGTTAAGATCGAATCATTTCGTTCTTTCCGTTTAATTTTCGCTTGCAACGAAGTGGATGAAGCCCGGGATTTCGTTGCAGTTAGCAGGTAAGTACCTCTGTCTCCCTCCTTATTTATTAAGTAAGACTAAGACGAAAGGAAGGAGAGCAGAAAAGTTGCAGAGCCTCGCAATATAATGAATACCGAATAACATATTTAAGTGACGATCTTTACCACAATTTATAATCCAAATATTCGATTTAATAATAGAGTGACATAGGTTACTTCAATACTCGAGTAATCAAACGACTTTTTAACTGAGTAATCCCAACACTAGCAAAGTTATTATATACATAAAAAATCATTAGCTGAGCATTGTATTTTATACAATTTATTATAACTTGGACTTACAAAGTTTTAACAGAAAAATAAATAAATGCCTAAACATAATAAACTTTTTCAATTTTATTTACAAAATGACTATACTACTAGTACATTGCAGACATCACGAAAATTGATCATATTTATATATTATCGTCATATTTGATGCGAAGTTGCTTTAACAGAAGCTAGTAAGACGCATCAAATCCAAACACCGAGAATTCCGTATCCCACGCCGTACCTCACAACTTCCCTGTAACTATTAGCTTTAGTTTTGTTTAGTTTTTAATGGAATTTTTCATTTATATTCTTCTGTTTTATTCGTACATAAAAAATCATCATCATCATTAGCTTATTCCATCCATAGTCGGATGTAAGCCTCCTCAAGTTGTCTCCACTAAGCTTTTTACATCCAGTCGTGTCCCGCTAATCTTTTCATGTCGTCCGTTCATCTTGTCTGTGGTCTACCTCTGCAACTTTTATGTTCTCTAGGCCTCCATTCAACCATACGGCGTGTCCATCTGTTATCATTCATTCTTGAAATACGCCCCGCCCAAGTCCACCTTAATATACATATTCATTGTATTACATTTGTCACACTCTCCATTGCTCTTTGGGTTACCTGGAGTTTATATATTATACTTTTATTTACAGCCTACGTTTCAGTGCCATATGTTAAAAGCGGCAGTATATTTTGATTGAACACTCTAGCTTTTATTGTATTGGGATGTCCAATTTAAATATGGATTGTAACCTTTCGAATGCAGACCATGCTAACGAGACTCTTCTATCCAAATTAGCCTTTAAATTGTTTTTTGATATTTCGATTTTTTGTCCTAAATATATGAATGTTTGTACCTTTTCAACATAACAATACCATATATATAATGGAAAGACGTCCATTAGCGTGCTATATACTGCTCCGGTGTATTTTGTAATATCTTTGTTTGTGGTGTCCGCGCTGCGTCTTTTTTACTATTCAATCGTGCTATATCACCCTCAGCAGACTATCAGACAGTTGGTGAGTGTTTTTTGGCTTTCTAACTGCCGTTATTTGTCCAAAAAGCCTACTTTTAAAAATATAAATTAACCTTAAAATTACTCGAACCACAATCGTTAAAGTGAAAAAAATAATATAGAGTGCATCTCATATAGTGTTATCACCGAATTTGTCCTTTAAATCAGCAAATCTATAGGCTGTATCACAGACTAATCTCACTAATTACTGACAAAAAAAAAATGGCAGAAAATCAAATTGTCGTGGAAAGGTGCTCCTGTTGTGAAACCGACATAAAAAGAAATACTGCCTCAATAGCTTGTTCAATGTGTTTATCCTGGTTTCATAAGGGCTGTGCTGGGATCAGCATCAAGAATTTCAACAGCTACCAAACTGAGTGGAGAAAATCACATAAGCACACCTGGGTTTGCGAGAGCTGTGAGGTTAGTAAGGCAGCCCTTGGTGCCCCACGCCGGTCTGGGAACTTCAGCACGGTGGTAGTGGATGCCGGTAGTGATGTCACTAACTTAAGTAGTGCCAGCAATAAACGGAATCAATCTGACAAGCAAGCCAATCGCGATACACGCGATAGTATTGATCGTGGACTAGAAATTGATCTTTCGACATTACCAAATAAGGGTCATTTAACAATTAAGGATGCAATATCGGCTATATGTCAGCTACATAAACTATTAGTAGAACAGGGAAATACCATCACAAATCTTGTTGATGAAATTAAAGCGCTAAGAATTGACAATGAAAAGATGAAATCTATAGAGACAGACATTCAAATTCTCCGCGATGAGCTGGTTTCCATAAGGAGTAATACTGCTTCAACCGATGAACGCAGCTCACACGATAACATTGAAGCGCTTAGGCAAGAGTTTATAAATGATTCAGTACGAGAACTGAACGACAGACAACAACGGCAGAAAAACATTATGATCTTTGGCGTTAAGGAAGCAGTTGCTACCGATGCCCAGACAAAAAAGGAGCTAGACATCAATGCTGCCACGGACGTGATCCTTCAAGCATGTCCGGGCGCGTCGCTGGAAGATATTAAGGTGTTTAGAGTGGGTCGTGAAGATCCTGCGAAGAACAGGCCCATTAAAGTTATCCTGAAATCGACTGGAGACGCTAAAACTATCATACAGCATGCCAAGGAACTAAAGCATAGGGATGCATATAGAAACATTACTATCAGACATGACAACACGCCCAAGCAAATGATGGAATATCGGGCAGTGAAATCCTTATTGGCGACTAGACTGGAAAATGGAGAGACAGACTTGAGGATAAAATATTTTAATGGTGTACCAAAAATCATTAAGACTAAATCCAGTGATTTAAACCATTAACATTGTCTAGCAGTAACTTATCATCCTCCAAAGAACTACAGCTGTCCTGCCTTTACCAAAACGTCAGAGGCTTGAATACCAAGACCGTCGAACTCTATAAATCTGTATGCAACTCAGACAGAGACATAATCGCGATGACTGAGACATGGCTAAGTGACAATGTGTCATCTAGTGAAATCTTTGATGGCAGATACTCAGTATTCCGCCGAGATCGTGACTTTGCGGGAATGGGTGTTTCTCGTGGTGGGGGAGTACTTCTGGCTGTGAGGAGAGAGATCAAGGCTGTTCCACTGGACTTAAATAATATTAATCACAATATTTCTAGGATAGATATAGTTGGTTGTAAGCTCTACTTTCATTATGTAACGATTTATGTTTTTGTTATCTACATACCACCTAATGTCTCACTCGCAGAATTTGTCGCTCTTGCCGAAAATCTTGAGTCTCTTTGTTTCCTCTGTGGTGCTAATGTTCTCATCGTGGGTGATTTCAATCTACCCGCATTATCCTCCTCTCTAAACGATCCCAAGGTTGAATGCCTACGAAACGTCTGTAACATGTTCTCTTTAAATCAATACAATGGCGTTCCCGATTTTAACAACCGAATACTAGATCTTGTGCTTTCCAATCTTCACTGCTCGGTTTCTAGGGATCTCGTTCCTCTTGTTGCAGAGGATCTACACCACCCTACTCTTGATGTTGAGATTTTCTTTAGGGATACGGAGCGACGGGGGATCTCTGGTAATACGGAGGGTTCTAGCTACAATTTTCGAAAGGCTAATTTTCCCCTTCTCTATGAGGCTTTTCTACACGTTGATTGGTCTAACTTATATAGTTTAGATGATGTGAATCAGGCATGTGGAATGTTATACCACTCACTATATAATGTGCTTGATTCCTATGTACCAAAATCTATGATTCACAAGAGAGATTTCCCAGTATGGTATACATCGGACATAATTAGGGCGATTAAGAGGAAGCACAGGGTCTTTAAAAAGTACAAAAGTTCCAAATCCCCTATGCTAAAAAACCAGTTCAATGAATTGCGTGCCCGAGTAAAAACTATGATTGACATAGCGTATGATGATTATATTGCAAGGGCTGAAAACTCCATAACTAATGAGCCTAAAACCTTCTGGCCCCATCCCTGAGATCATCAGGGATGGGGCGACCCAGTATTCAGACCCACAGGATATTGTAAACTCGTTTGCTAACTTTTTTAGTAGTGTTTATACTGGTCCGTCCACTCAAGAACCTGCCACTTTTCTACCAAATACCAGTACGCTCATAAATCTCAAAAATATCTCGTTTGACGAGATCTTGATTGCTTCTAAAAGGCTAAAAATTAAATCTACTCAGGGTCCTGATAAAATTCCATACTTTTTGGTGAGGGATTGCATTTCTGCCTTCTTGGAGCCGCTCGCTTTTATCTTTAATCTTTCTCTTAAAACTAATACTTTTCCAAACATTTAGAAGGAAGCACGAATCACATCTGTCTTTAAAAAGGACAATTCCACTGAAATTTCAAATTACAGGCCAATATCAATCCTGTCTACCTTTGCGAAGGTCTTTGAGGCGGCAGTGTACGAGCGGGTTGGGACCCAGGTGGCCCAACTGATCACATCCAATCAACATGGCTTTATTTCTAAACGGAGCACTATTACTAACCTAACGTGTTTCACCCAATACGTAAGCGAGGCTTTGCATAGGCGCCAACAGGTTGATACGCTCTATACTGACTTTTCGAAGGCCTTTGACAGGGTGGATCATGGGTTATTCCTGGCAAAAATTGATGCTATGGGATTTGATAACAACTTGGTCAGTTTTTTTGCTTCCTATCTCACTGGTAGATCTCAGTATGTCGAAATTCGCGGTCACAAGTCTGCAAGCTTCTCAGCAATGAGTGGTGCGCCACAGGGAAGCAACTTGGCTCCTCTGATTTTCTCTCTCTTTATTAATGACATAGTCTCTGATATTTCCAGTAAAGTGCTCCTATTCGCGGATGATCTAAAACTCTTCCGGATAATAAACACCACCTCGGATTGCCTTGACCTGCAGGCGGATCTAGAAAGAATCAATTTATGGTGTGAACGTAACAACTTACCGCTGAATATCAAAAAAATGTTACGCCATGACCTTTTCCAATAAGTCAAGTATTCATTACAATTACGAATTAAACGGTTCGCAACTTCAGCGGGGTTCTGATATTAGAGATTTGGGGATTACTTATGATGCCAAGCTTGCTTTTGACACTCATATCAACAGCGTTTGCTCAGAGGCGTTTAAGGCGTTGGGATTCGTTTTGCGCAATGCTAAAAGCTTTACAAATATTCAGACACTTATACTACTTTACTTCTGTTATGTCCGCTCAAAACTTGAGTATGGATCTGTGGTCTGGAACCCAATATACAATTGTTATATCCAGAAATTAGAAGGCATACAGAGGAAGTTCCTTAAATTTTTAGCATTTAGAGTTGATGGTTCTTTCCCTTCGAGAGGCTGTGACCACGAGGGCTTGCTGGATAGATTTCAGATACCATCACTGCTGCGACGCAGGAACTACCTACTTACGAGTTTTCTGGCAAAACTTGTGAGGTCTGTTATTGATTGCCCTGAATTACTGTCCCAAATCATGTTGCATGTGCCTGTTCGTACAATGAGATCCCCCTCGACTTTTAATGTGTGTACCCCACATAATAATTTTCTATTGAAATCACCACTTTACCGAGCAATGGCGTTTTATAATGAGATATTCCAAAACATTGATGTTTTTCATTTAACACTTCCTCAATTACTTGGACTCTTCAAGAACAGGTTATTGAGATGATCCAAAATTTTTATTTAGCATACTTTTCTTGTTGTGCGATGAGCGGGCTGAGCAGTATTTGTGGTATGTATTGTTGAATTTTTGTAAAAATTACTATTATAACTTAAGTAGGTCTGATACTTTTTTCACCTATTGTCAAATTGTCTTGTAAATGGATGTAGTTCTGTTAGACAATAAATGCTTATTATTATTATAAATGCTTATTATTATATACGAAATAATTATTTTAGACAACTCAATAATGAGTAGCAAAAGCTTCCACAGTAGTACTCCATACTTCAATAGTTTGCAGATTTCGTCAAATCAGTGGTAATAAAAAAAGGGCGTTTAAATTTCTTACGCTTGCTAGAGATTGTTAATTCCTGTACACAAAATGCTCGATCATTTCGCAAATTTTTCAATAATTTTTAGTATTATTAATGCTACAAAAATTTAAAAGCCTAAAACTTCTAGTTTTTTATAACATTCCAACAAAAATTCCAAATCTACCTTAAGGTTATATTTTCAAAATTGACGATTTTCAACTAGTTGAAAATAGCGGTTCTCATTATTACCCTTCGCACAAGGGATGGCGTGTTCTCTTTCCTTAACATTCTCTACGCGTAATTTACATTACGGTATTTAGAAAAAAGGCATTGTGATTGATGGACGAGTTCCATTTTAGCTCTTGAGATACGGAACCCTATGACCATTTTCAGCCCATCCATAGTTTTGCCATAGTGGACGGTGTAGTTTTTTGAATAGGCCCAAAAATTAAAGCCTTTATCTTATAAGCTTCATGAGAGAAAAAATGGTAATTTATGTTTTGTTTTCTTTCTTGTTATTTGAGACGTATTTTCGCAACAAATATGACACTGTGGTTAATATAACAACAAAGTTCTAAACTTCACTCTGCATACAGTGTAGAGCAGTCGATTCTTGAGACAGGTCGTCTAGAGATGAGTCTGCAACAAAAAAAAAGTTTGGTTAAAATAACATGAATTAGCCTCTGTTATATACTTATTTACTATGAATTAAATAAATATACTCATTAACTGATCAATCGAGTCGTAACAGCAAGCAAAAGATTTGGATTAACTATGAATATAAGAAAAACCAAGTGGATGGTAATAACCAGAGGCGGATCTACTTAAGGGCTTTTTGGGCTGTAGCCCAGGGCCCCGTGGATACAAAGGGCCCCCAGCCCCCCATTGAAAATAATAGACGATCGATATTGTGAAATAAAAAAATAATATCTAAAATTTAAAAAAATCCAATCATAAGGTTGGCAATCCTGAGATTAATCAACATGTGTGCGCGTCTATCGAACGGAACGGGGACTTTCCCGTCACTTGTTTTCGGTCAGTGTATTTTCTCGCGTGTGCTACTATTACGGGGGACTTCCCGCCGCTTATCGCTCGACGCAATTTTGCTTTTTTTCCGCACTTCTGTTCTCGTCGCCATAGTGACAAACTGACTGTGTTATTGTTAGAGCTGTGTTTAGTGAGTGTTTTGTTTACTAATAAGTAATAACTTAAAAGTTATAAAGACCGGACCTCCCTCTTATTTTACTTATAATTGAAAGTAATCAGCATAAGAAAAGATTTCCTGCTTTTAGTAGGTAAGAATATTTTTTTTTGTTTTTATTTTATTTTTCAATACTAAATGAACTCTTTAATCGTTTTTTAATGATAATTTGTGGGTTGCTGCACTCATTACAAAGTATTGAAATGTGACGAGAGGGACAATATTACATCGAAATAATTCTCGCTCTGTTTATTTTCAGAAAACTATCAAAATCTTATTTTACAATATGTCTGCTAGAAAATATAAAAGTGGAGCTGAAAAACGAAAATTGCAGTTAGATCGAGAAAAAAAAAAAGAAATAAATGTGCAAAAATTGAAACTTTTTTTTAAATTAGAACATAAAAACGAGAATGAAATAGCTACAAATCCATTAACAACCGAAAAGGAAGGGATCTTATCCAAAGAGAATTTAACCGAAGGGAGCACAAAGTCGCAAAACCAGGAAAAAAATACAAGTGATGAAAATGTGCAAGAATTTGACTACCAGGAACCCTCTGTGGACGATATTGGTGTTCAGCAAGAAGACGGTAACACCGAGGCGGAAAGAAATTTAGAAAATATTAAGTTTGAGTTTGAGAAATATGTTGACGTGGGCTTGTGGCCAGTATTGCTAAAATGATTTTATTAATAACATCCTCTCACATGAAATGACTGACTTTCAAAATAAAGATCCGGAAAATAAATATTCAGCTTCAATAAAAAAATACAAAGAACAGAACAGATCATTTTCAAATAGTTATTTCATTAAGAAAATGAAAAATGGCCAATTACTGGAAAGATCTTGGTTATGTTATTCAACCAGGGTTGGTACTGTGTTTTGTTTGGCTTGCAAACTTTTTTCTAAAACCCCTTCTCAATACACAACTGGATTTTCTGATTGGAAGCACATAAGAACTTGTCTAGAATATCACGAAAATTCTAATGAACATAAGAATTCAATGTTAGTGTGGTTGACACGAAAAGAAAATAAGTCTGTTTTAGACAAGCAGCTTCAGGAGCAATTAAGGAAAGAAACAGAATATTATCACAATGTCTTAAAACGGTTATTGCAGTGGTAAAATTTTTGAGTATAAGGGGATTAGCATTCAGAGGTTCCGAGGAAGTATTTGGTTCTCCACATAATGGTAATTTTATGGGTGCTCTGGAGCTATTGGCACAGTTCGACCCGTTCATTCGTGAACATATTGAACAACGAGAGCTGCGACCAAAACCAATAATATCGTACTTTTCAAAAACAGTATATGAGGAAGTAATTGAGATTATGGGCAAACAGACAATTAAACAAATTATAACTCAAATAAATAACGACCACACAAAGTATTATGCAATTGTGATGGCTTCAACCCCAGATCTGTCTCACAATGACCAACTTGCTATCGTATTACAATACTGTTTTCGGGGAAAAGTGTATGAAAGATTTGTATCGTTCATTACAATTAGTAGTCATACTGGCTTACATTTATTTAATATCCTACAAGACTTTTTAGAAACAATTGATAATTGTAGGGGGCAGTCTTATGACAACGCTGCTAATATGTCGGGTCGCTACAATGGTGTACAAGCACTACTTTGTAACCTGTGAACTTACCCGCTTTAATTTCTGATACTGAATTGAGTGAACCCCGATTTTAAAAGAACTAAAGAAATGAAACACACACTAGCTCAGTTTTCCTTGGTAGAGAGATATGGGTAAGAGATAATTTTCTTACGTCTTTTTGGAATTAATTTCTATTTTTTTTTTAAAGGCTTTAGCTGTACCAAATTTTTGGGCACCATCCATTTTAAAATAGAAAGGATCTAACTTCAGCTAAAAAAATGGAAAAAATGCTGAAGGAAAGTATTGTTGGTAAAACAAAAAAAATCAGTTTGGTACAGCCGTTCTTGCCCTGAAAAGTAGGATAGGTATTCAGTGAGACACTAGCTTTAATCAACAAAAAAAGAGAATTTATTCATGTATTTTTTTTTTAAATTAAAAAGTTCTAACGTTTGCCGTTTTACCAAAAAAAATTCTAGCCTAACTAGTTGTTGTTACATTTAAAATTTTAAACTATTATAACCCCCGAAGACGAAAAGTCGTGTTTTACACTTCACTTTTTTAGTCTGTTTTAAATTGTAGTTGAAGCACTACCCCGGGATAAGTCTATTGAGGGAAGTTTTGTTGACTTACTGTTCTTATTCCTGTTTGGTGGACTACGCCCGATTTCACACTTTCTCTTAGCAAACACTTACGGCTTTTATTTAAGAAACTGGTACTTAGCTCACATGATGGTTGTTCTGAGCTTTGATTTTCTTTAGCTCAGTCGAAAGAAGCCTACTTGGCGACTCTCATGACAATTTAGCCTGTCGGCTAGATGGTAAATAGCCTGGCTGCGGCTAGATGAAAAACAACCTCAATTCAAGCTCTGCGGAGCCTTAAATAATCGTGCGACTTTTGCCTGTAATATCACGACGCTCCAATCAAAACTGCGGATCAAACATTTTACCAATCGCGGCGTAGCGAGAGGTTCGGTCAGGAACCCGCACAACACCGTATATACCGAACGTCTTGGAACTTCTGTTTAATATACCGTTCGATACAAAAATGAAAATAAGTACAATTTGAAATGGAAAAATCAGTAACATTACATGGTCTTAAAATCTAGGAAAAAATGAATGTTACTACTTAAACAAAAAAGTAAATCCGCGGATTTTGTGCCGTGTGCTGCGCATTCCCTTAATCTAGTTGGTGAAGAATCTGTTAAGGTTGCTACTGAAATTGTGACCTTTTTTGGCGTAGTGCAAAAAATATACGTTTTCTTTTCTGCTTCGACTCATAGGTGGGAACTGTTAAATCTTGAAACAAAACTAAAATTTACTTACAAAACTTTAAGCCAGACCGGATGGTCATGTCACTAGGATGCTGTCAGAGCTTTAAAAAATAATTATGATGACATTATGAAAATTTTCAAAAGTTTCAGCGAAAATGAGGACGAGAAAGTTGATTCCCGAAAAGAGGCATGAAATTTATTTAATAAACTGGCGAAACTCGATATTGCAATTTTGATTATTTTTTGGGAAGAAATTTTGGAGAGATTTAATTTAGTTAATAAAATAATACAGAGTCCTGGTTTAGATATTTGTGAAGGCAACAAGTTAATTGTGTCATTAAAAGAGTTCGTGAACAACATACGGCACCAGTCAGATCAGAAGCTAAAGGAATACGAAGAGAAAGCTAAAAAATTAAGTACTAGTGTGGAAACAGGCTACAGTGACATAAACAAGAGACGCAATACTTCAAAATTTTCAGATAAGTCTACAGATAAAGTGTCAGTATACGGCGCTGAAAAATTTAAAAGAGACACGCTAAACGTTGCGTTGGATAAGCTGATTATGGATTTAAATAATCGAAGCCAAGTCTATGAGACATATAGCAAAAAATTCAAATTTTTAATGGATTTGCAAGACAAAACTGTGGAAAACATAGATCTGGAAAGTGTACGTAATGTTATTGATTATTATCAAGATGACGTAGACGAACATTTAGCGACTGAATGCATTCAGTTAAAATCTTATTTACTACAGTCTAAGCCACAGTCTTACACCTCTTGCAGTGAAATTTTTATGCTAATTTATGAAAAGAAACTTGTTGATGTTTTCCCAAATTGGTATACCATCTTAAAGATTTTTTTAACGTTGGCAATCACTAGCTGTGGAGCGGAGCGTTCTTTCTCCAGGATGTCGTATATAGAAAACAAATATAGGACAACAATGTCGAACTATCGACTAAATCATTTATCAGTTCTTTCCATAAATTGTGATAACAAAGGACTTACAATGTGATGAGCAAATAAAGAAATTTGCAGCACAAAAATGCAGAAAGGTTGCTTTATAAATTATATAACATATTTACACATAACCTCTCAATTTCTTTTCCAATAATGTCGTCCAGTTGTTATTTCTATACACAAACACTAAGTCATACTAAATAAATAAAGTATTTTATTGTCCTATTTTTTCCTACCGTATACCTACATCACTATAGAAAACAGTAGCATTAGCCCAGGGCGCCGGGCCCCACAAATTCACGATCCGCCCCTGGTAGTAACAAGGAAAAATCTTCCATCAGAATCCCTTGAAATCAGGAACCAGGTCTCCACATTTAAATATTTGGGAACCAATTCCCGAATTGAAGAGGCCCTAGTAACATGCACGAATATGAATACTTTTTCCGTCGCACAAGTTTCAGTTTCGAACTCCGAATGAAAATGGTGATAACGTATGTATTTTCCGTGCTATTGTATGGATGTGAGTGCTGGGCCTTTGACCCAGGTTCGGAGAAACGACCGGAATCTTTTGAAATGTACATTTATAGAGGCCTTCCTCGCATCTGTTGGGTACAGAAAATAAAAAATACCGAAGTACTGGAAACAAAATGACACAATTACTAGCAACCATAAAAATAAGAACAACTCAACACTTCGGACTTATAAATGAGGGATCCAAAGTATGAATTGCTATGTCTAATTATTGAAGGTAAAATAAAGGGAAAACGAGCGATAGGAAGACGACAGAATTCTTGGCTGAAGGAGATGACAAGGTGGTTTAGATGTGTTTCGAGTGATATTTTTCGAACAGCAGTTTCTAAAGTTCGTTTGGCTTCATGGATCGTCAACCTTCGTGAGGAGATGGCGTCTTAAGTAGAAGAAAACAGGTATTTACTACCAAAATATTTGTTTAATTATAACCAAACAAAATACAAAAAAATTATTTTCTCTCGGTATCTGTCCGTTGCCTACCAATGTGTGTGTTGAAAAATATATTAAAAAACCTCCATCATATAAAATACGAACGTACTCCACACGTGATAATTTTCTCTCGATTTACGCCTTATGAAGATTATTACAGAACTTTTTCAAAATTTTTTAATCAGTAATTTTCAAGACAGAGAGGAGGGTAGAGATTTTAAGCCATTTTTTTTTAATATATAAAGAAAAGTGTGCGCAAGTAGGTTATCATATATAATTTTGAACTTGTGTTTTCACAAGTTTTTATTTGACACCCCACTCGATGACCTGGTAAAAAAAATTCACTTCCGAATGTACCTTTAAGTCAAAATTTTACTTTCAAAACTACACGACCCTGATTGGGCCATCAATTTCTATATTTGTGCCAAATTTCAACTTTATATGTCAAGTAGTTTCGGAGAAAATCGGATGTGACAGACAGACAGATAGACAGACCGAAGTAATCCCAAAAGTGTTCCGTACAGAACACTAAAAAGCTGCAAAAATAGTTAAATTTGCATTATAATATTCTACTGAGAAGTCCACTTGACATTAGAGGTAGCAGGGCCGGGTCTAGGCGGTAAGCAAGGTAGGCAACTGCTTACGGCGGCAAAACCGCCAGAACTATTAAAGCGGAAAAAAATAAACGCAACCCACAAAAATATATTTCGACTACTTGAATCTTGAAAATAAATGAGTAGTAAAATCAAATACAACAAGACTAGACAGGCTTCTGCCAGACGCCTGTCTATTCCTGTCTATAGAAATATATAGAAGTTCTGGGTATTTCTATAAGTAAATTGTGAGATGCGCCCGTGCCGGCACCGCAGACAGGATTCAACAAGCTTTGTCCACTCACGTATAAGAGTCAGATTTAAAACAATGCTTTATTTATGCATCAACGTCCGGTTGTGGTAGTGATACAATTTCAGTTAGTTACAAGTATAGTGGATGTGGAAAGTAGCGCTTTCATTTTGCTAAAAGGTAAGAGAGGCATTAGATTCGTATTGTAATCTTTGTGCTTGAGATTTTTCTACGCTAATAATACCTTGTACATGTACTAATAAATTCGTTATCGTTAAATGTAAATTTTATGGTTAGGTTCCGCCCTCTGTTGGGACGATTTTTGAGCCTCGAATAATTCCTTTGTCGTATTACGATATCAGATACTTAAATAGATTGTTTTGCTTAAACATGTCTGACGGAAGAAAACGGTTATCTGGTAGTCAATATAAAAAAAGGGAAAACCCAGTTTCAAAAGCAGGCAGAAGCGCTGCATAGCTGCTTAAAAGATGTAAGTAGTTCCAATCAAAACAACGAGCCAAGCAGTATATGATATTTATAAACTTAAAGATATGTGTATAAATGAATTACTGGCACATTGTAAAGATCTCGAAAACGTTTTGACAGATGGTGATTCGTCTGATCTTAAAGCTTTTTTTTATGGGTCTAGCACACGTGCTGCAGGGAAGTCCCTAAAGCGCTCCTGGAGCGGCATGTGTGAGGAAAAAGGGATTCACGTTGTTCTTGAATCGCTGTAAATTGTACTCGGTGGGAAACACAGCGCTGGGCAAATTATTCCCAAGGGATGACGTTCTCCATATAAAAGATTGCCTGAAAAGCGTTGTACGCGGAGTAACAAGCTGAACCTCATACGGATGTGAAGCACCAGCGCGACGTGTATTTCTAACATGCACCGCTTTGGGAGGAATCAAGCGGGCTACATCCTTCGAACACTTTCCATGAAAATACTTGTAGAACAGACTCAAGTCGCCAACCGTTCTTCGATGTTCCAACGAATCAAGGCCACCGGTCAATTCCGGGTCCCCAATCAGACGGACCGCTCTTCTCTGAACAGAATCCAATAAATGCAGTGTATGTTTGGGAGCGGAGCCCCAAACGTGGGAGCAGTATTCCATAGTTGGTCAAATTTGGGCTTTGTAAAGAATTAACAGTTGTTGTGGGGTGTAAAGCTTTCTGGTTCTAAATAATATTCCCATCTTTTGAGAAGCTCTCCTTGCTATGCCTGCAACATGTTCATGCCAGGACATATTTGCTCTCAAACTAACGCCCAACAAATTGAGCGACGATGCTAGGGGAATGGAGTGACCCGACATAACTATGTCGGGTTCAGCAACGTTAACTTTTTTAGAAAACACTGCCGCCTGGGTTTTTGTAGCGTTAAATTCCACTTGGTTACTGTCACCCTAAGATAGGATTTCTTCCAGGTCTTTGTTAAGTTGAATGACCTCCTGCTGTCTGCGGATATTCGTCTGAGCAGCCGATGTCCGAGCGTTCAAGGTGAATGAAGAGACAAGCGTACTGTTATCTGCAAAGCTGTAGATTGGATTACCGGTCTTTTCCAGCAGATCGTTAATGTAAATGAGAAAGAGAGTAGGAGACAGTATGGAGCCCAGGGGCACACCGGCGTTGATAGTGAGAGTGTTAGAAAGAAATCCGTCGACCGCCACTCGTAAAGAACGCTCTCTGAGGAAACAGATCTGGCTGACGAAATAGGCCTTGTTTCTTCACTTCTAACTATGAAAGAAGGTCCAGTTGACATTTTTAAATTACTTCCCTTAAAATTGGGCCAAATTTGAGCATAGCTCTAAGAATTTTGTTAACGCTGCCCATAACTGTTGCTACCGGCGAAAGGACTTTTTCTAAATTAAAATAATATAAAATTATTTAAAAACTATGACTACACAAAATCGTCTTAATGGGTTAGCAATGTTGGCCATGGAACACGAATTGAGTAATAAATTAGATCTGAAAGAAATTATTCGCGATTTTACAGAAATGAAACTTCGAAAAATATTGTGACTTTGTATATTATTGTTTTGTTCATTGTATATTTAAATTATTTCTAAAAATAGTAGGTACTAGTTTTAGTTTGTAAGTTCGTTCGTAAAACAATTTTTCGTAAATCTGTATTAGTATCATTGTCTTAATTCAATTATATGTCATTTTTCTGGTTAACATAGTTTTCTTTAAGCTTGGGTGCGGCGGCATTTTTTGAGTTTGCCTACGGCGCCAAAAAATCTAGGGTCGGCCCTGGAGTTAGTCATAAAAAAAAATCGAAACGTTAAAATATAACGGGACCGGTAACCTTACCTGTGTGTGATTGTGAGAAAATGCTGTTTTTATTATTCTGAAAAGAATACGTCAAGTGTAGATTTATGTGTCTCCCAAAACCGTTTTCTTCTCGGCTGCCATTATGCACTGAAAGAAAAGAACAAATATATTTATAAATAATTATTAACACTAAACAAACTTCAAATATTTATGACTAATGGCGGTCATTAGTTAGTTTTTTTAATAGTGAGATCATATATATGATTAACATCTCTTTCTTAAATTCAATTAATCAAAAATCAAAACCATTATAACATTGTGTTGGCGTCTGTGAACAAATATTTATTTAAATACCAAAACTTGTAGTAATATATTAAAGGTATTTTGAAACGAAACTTTAATTCTCTCTCTATCCAGCATTCCATGTCCGGTCTTTGAGTGATCATGCGCCTCCCCCATCTCCTCCATCTGTTTCCCTTTCATGATTCTTTTTACTAATGTGATCAAAGCATCTTAGTATGAGTATTCCTGGATTTCTTTTTTCTCTTCATAGTTTCCATCCTGTCGTTTTTTTTTGTATGCATATCATTATAACATATTTTTGATATCCTTCATTTTCGCACGTCCTATAACCCAATAAATAGATTTTTGTCCTTTAGCTTAACATTTATGATTGCGCGCTTCATGTAGCGTTAATTAGTTTGCAATTTCCACATTATTTTCTTTGTGATTTTCCACCTGTTAGGCCCATAGAGCACAGTTCGAGCCAATTTCGGAGGTAACGCCTTCCGCTGCCTCCACCACTGCTAGACGTTAAGCGGCCGAGCCGCCGATCGCGGCTCGGCCGCTTACCAAATATAATGCGCTCCTCCTATGTCTCTCATAGCCGCTCCTGAGACTGCGCGAATGGCGGCAGCAGCAGTGGTGGGGGCAGCGGGAAGCCTTACCTCCGAAATTGGCTCGAACTGTGCACGACCTTGACAGCCCTGTAGTATGACATTAGTTTCATATTTTTGTTTTTATATGTGTTTTAAATATTTTGTTTTTTTTTTTTTTTTAGGTCTAGCACACGTGCTACAGGGAAGTCCCTAAAGCGCTACAGGAGCTACACGTGTGCGGAGAAAGCGATTCACGTTGTTCTTGAATCGCTGTAGATTGTACTCGGTGGGAAACACAGTCCTGGGCAAATTATTCCAAAGGGATGATGTTCTCCATATAAATGACTGCTTGAAAAGCATTGTACGAGGAGTAACAAGCTGAACCTCATACGGATGTGAAGTATTAGCGTGACGTGTACTTCTAACATGCACCGCTCTGGGAGGAATTAAGCGGGCCACATCCTTCGAACACTTTCCATGAAAGTACTTTTAGAATAAGCTCAAGTCGCCAACCGTTCTTCGATGTGCCAGCAAATCAAGGCCTGTCAGTTCCGGGTCTCCAATCAAACGAACAGCTCTTCTCTGAATAGAATCCAACAAATGCAGTGTATGTTTGGGAGCGAAGCTCCAAACATGGGACAGTATTCCATAGTTGGTCGAATTTGAGCTTTGTAAAGAATTAACAGTTGTTGTGGAGTGTAAAGCTTTCTGGTTCGAAATAATATTTCCAACTTCTGAGAAGCTCTCCTTGCTATGCCTGCAACATGTTCATGCCAGGACATATTTGCTCCCAAATTTACGCCCAACAATTTGAGTGACGATGTTATGGGAATGGAGTGCCCCGACATAACTATGTCGGGTTCAGCAACGTTAACTTTTTGTAGCGCTTGGGTTTTTGTAGCGTTAAATTCCACTTGGTTACTGTCACCCCAAGATAGAATTTCTTCCAGGTCTTTGTTAAGTTGAATGACTTCCTGCTGTCTGCGGATATTCGTCTGAGTAGCCGATGTCCGAGCGTTCAAAGTGAATGAAGAGATAAGTGTACTGTCATCTGCAAAGCTGTAGATTGGATTCTCGGTCTTTTCCAGCAGATCGTTAATATAAATGAGAAAGAGAGTAGGAGACAGTACGGAGCCTTGGGGTACACCGGCGTTGATAGCGAAGGTGTTAGAAAGAAATCCGTCGACTGCCACTCGCAAAGAACGCTCTCTGAGGAAACATGAGAGCCACAAACAGAACTTTTCAGACATACATAAGAACGTAGCTTAGCCAACAGCCCATCGTACCAAACACGGTCGAATGCCTTGGATATGTCAAGAGCAACCGCTCGAGATTCTCCAAAGTGTTCAATTGCGTTGTTCCAAACATGTGTTACATAAGTCAGAAGATCTCCTGTTGATCTATTTTTACGAAAGCCATATTGGTGATCGCTAATAATGTTGAATCCTTCAAGATATTTTAGAAGATGCTGATTGATAGCCTTTTCCATGACTTTCGATATTATTGAAAGCAGTGCGATTGGTCGGTAGTTATTTGGCAAGGTCTTCTTGCCTTTTTTAGGTATTGGCTGAACTGTGGCACATTTCCAGCAGGAAGGAAATATACCCTTTCTGTAAGATAGGTTAAAAAGTCTACAGAAAACTGGTGTTAGTTCCCTCGCACAGTTTTTGAGAACTATGGCAGGTATTCCGTCAGCGCCAGAAGCCTTTTTGGTGTCTAGCTTCATCAAAATACGTTTTATGATACGCTGCCTGAAGACATCCTTGACTGCACTATGGGAATATTAGGTGGTGTTTTTCCTTGGAAATCGACAGTAGAATGTGAAGCAAAGAGTTCAGCCAACAAGTTCGCTTTCTCAACAGGTGTCTTTGCAATAGAATTATCTGGCCATGTGAGTGGTGGTATGGTGGATTTGGTGAAATTTTGACTAACTGCCTTAGCGACTGACCAAAAGGACTTGGAATTGTTGGGACAAGCGAGAAGTTTGTTTCTAATCCGTTGATTCTGTGCCTCCTTGGTTTCGTCGATAATTTCTTTGCATCTGTTCCTGGCACGAACAAAGGTGTTACGATTTATGGTGTTAGGATTTTCACGCCAATGTCGGTATGCAAGATGTTTAGAAGCAACAGCTTCTTTGCATTTTCGGTCAAACCAAGGCTTGCCGTTGGAAGGGCATTTCTTCGAAAAAGGGATGTAAGCCTCCATACCGGCCAAAATAACATTGGAAACCTCCTTGGCGCAGTCAGATGGGTCATCGGATCGAAAACAAACGTCTAACCAAGGGAAAGTTCGAAAATATTCCTTGAGATCTTCCCATTTAGCAGATTTGTAGTGCCAAATCTTGCGCGGTTTAAAAGCGTCTCTGTCACTGATTGGTAGGATACTCGATGTCGATAATAGTTTATGGTCGGAAGAACCTAATGGCGGATTTACGCTGACCGTGTAAATCTCCGGATTGGTGGTTAAAAACAGATCAAGAGACTGGCGAACTCCCCGTCTCGATCAGGGATCCGTGTTGGTTCGTCAATAAGCTGAGTTAAGCCACAACTGATTGAAAATGATTCGGCTTCACGACCTTGTTCATCGGTAGTATTGGAATATTTAAGCCAGTTGATGTTGTGGACATTAAAGTCGCCCAGGATGGCAATTTCGGCATTTGGATAGTTAATTTGTAAATGATCGATGGTGTCTCCAAGAGAAGCGAAAAGTGCTCTAAAGTTAGTATCGCTTGGTGGTCGATACAGGATACAGGTGAACCTTGTAGTTGGTTGAGTCGTTATTTTTAACCACATAAGATCAAAGTTTGGGGGCTCCAGAGCCTCTTCTCGTTGGCAAGAGAGGTCGCTTCTGACAAAAAATACTATTTTTCAAAAATAGACGTGTTTTCAGTAAATTGAAGGCTCTTCTGCCAGTTCTCTCTATGTCAGATGTAGTGTATTCAATCCTCTGCCTCAATTGCCCATCCATCTATATCGGTCAGACTTCTCAATCTCTCAAACGTCGTATTACACTTCACAAAAGTGACATCAGATGCCATCCGCAAAGATGTGCTTTGACAATCCATTCTGTAGATAGCGGTCACTTTTTCAACTTCGATGAACCAGAGATACTTCATTTTTCAAAAAATCTGTTCAACAGAGAATTCCTAGAAATGTGTTACATCAATGAAAATCCCCACGACATCAATAGAAGAACCGATCTAGATGGTTTGAGTAACATATACAGTTTTCTTCTTTCTTGTGATGTCTCTATGTCAGGTGACAATTCCCTGTCCTTATTCGAATTATGATATTTTACCTTCAAAAATGACTGTCCGTTACTGAACAGACCAACTCCCAATATTCTAATTCTCTCTCCTTTCCTCTATTTTGTTTTTGTTGGTCCATTGGTTCTGCGGTCTTGAGAATTGTTCCCCTTATTTCTCTAGACTTATTTTTCTAGACTTATTCGTCTGACTTTAACGGTTCAGTGATTTGTTGTCTTCCCTCCATTTTGGTATTATTATCCTTATATACACCCTTTGGTGAATAAACCTTCTTTTTCTTAAATTAATTAAAAATTTACCCAATAATTAAATCGACAAATTATATATATAAATTAATTAAATAAATTGATTCAGAAATTAATATAATATGCCTCCGTTCTTTTCTGTGTCTCTTTTGCTAGATCTCCTGTCCCCCTTTCTACATAAAATTTATGGTCGTCTTCGATCCGAATTTCCTTATCGATTTCTAGGTCGTTTAATTGGCAATTTCTTAATTTCTTCTCTCTGTTTGACCTTTTATATATTTTTCATTAGACCAGCTCTCTCTCTCTCCGAAGGTTTTTAGGTTTTCCCTTCTAAGTAACTGTCTCTTGTCATTGATATGTCATCCTCTTAGGGCATGGCGCCGGCCATAGGTGGTCCGTTCAGGTGAATTAATTAATAATTAAAAATGTTTTCAGCATCCAGGGTTTTAAAAAACACATCCCTGTTATTAATTTGATCTTTTTAATTTTGTGTATTAGTGTATAGTGTTTATTTTAATGGATTGTTAGTCGTTTCTGTGTTATAAGCTAATAATGGCCATTCATGTTAACTCTGCTTTTCACTATTCATGTGAGTCTTTTTATTTTTATATTACAATTTATACTTCATTGTACTTTTACATTGATTTATTAAAAATAATAATAATGGTTATAATTCGAATAATTCAATTTCTCTGCCCAAGCTTTCTCAGTTAGTATACTGATTCTCTTTTTCAGTTTTTTTGCCCTGAAGAAGGTCCTAACTTAGGACTGAAATATTGGCTGTGAATTTTTTTCACGCTTTTTTTGCCGAGTTCCCCAAAAAAAAAAATTTATTTTTAAGAATTTTGTTAGATACGGCAACTTCTGCTTTCTTTCTTTATTTATATATATATATATATATATATATATATATATATATATATATATATATATATATATATATATATATATATATATATATAGGGTTACAGGGAAAGTCGTCCTAGATAATTAAGGACGTTATAGTTTAGGTCGTTTCTGACCGATTTGACTCTATGACATGATGTCCTAAACTTAACCGTTTTCGAGATATTGAAGTTTAAAGATTTTCTAAAAAAACATGTTTTTTTGCTTTTATATCGATTTTTTATTATTAGAGGTTCTCGAGTGCGATTTTTTGGTTATTTTTAGTTAGTCTGTCTGTATGTCAAGTATCAAAAATCATCAAAAAAATTTGAACTAGTTACTAACAGTTTCAAATGGCGGCTTGTTAATGTTTCTAAATTACGAATTTTTACCAAGTGTTTCCTACTTTAAATCAATAAAGAGAAAATAAAATGTATGGAAGTTATTCTGCAAATTATTTTAAAAACTTTTACGTCTTTTTAGCTATCTAAAACGGTATAATATCTACTGGATCTAGTGAAAATTCTAAGAAAATGAGCTTTCAATAGGCCCAAATGTAGAATAACATAATAATAGAATTTAGATACTACCAATTACCGGTTTACTACCTGCACCTTCAAACAATAAAAAGGGTTGGGTAAGCATTTTTTTCCGGTCGGGGTACTCTCTGTGCGAGTGACATTTTCTGTTCACTAAACATTATTGAATGATTTTTAGTCTGCTCATGCGATTCGTCCGTGGTAGATGTGCTATACCGGGCTTTTCAAAAATATCTGTGTTTCATCTTCTGACTGTGTGAATTGGCTCGTAACTGGATTTTGATCTCTGCTTGTGAATATGGCAACGTATACCAACGAGGAATATGCTGACATCCCAATGTGTTACGGATTTTGCGAAGGAGTGTCGACGCGTGCACGTGATGAATACATACTGCGATATCCTACTCGTCGTGTACCTGATGTTAGCGTATTTGATGGAACTTATCGAAGACTACGAGAAACTGGTTCCGAACAAAGACGGCGGACTGACGTGGGACGACCACGTATCTTTGACGAAGACGAAGAAAACGAAATACGACGTCTCTTTAAGGTGGACCCAACCACATCTACAAATGTTGTCGCACAACAGCTTGGCAATTCGCAGTGGAAGGTATGGTTTGTAATGCATACTGTTGGGCAACACCCTTACCACTATACGCCCGTGCAAGTCATTGAAGAAGGGGATCCGTTGCGACGATTAGAATTCTGCAGATTTATGCTCAATACCGACGTCGAAGATGCATCTTTTTTAAGAAAATACTATGGACTGACGAGTCGAAATTCGACAAAGACGGTCTTACAAACTACCACAATGCCCACTATTGGGCTTCTAAAGAGGAAGGCAACCCAAACAAAAAAAGAACGAAAGGATCACAAACAAGATTCAGTTTAAATGTGTGGATGGGTATAATTTCAAATTATTTGGTTGGGCCATTCTTCCTGCCAGATAATTTGAATGGCGAGGAATACGACAATTTTTTGCGGAACGATTTACCTAATTTGATGGAAGACCTACCTATTGGTTTGCGACAAAACATGTACTTTCAACACGATGGCTGCCCAGCTCACTACAGAGGAAGTGTTCGTGCATGGCTCAATGACAATTATCCCAACAAATGGATTGGAAGAGGCGGACCCATACCTTGGCCGGCGAGAAACCCAGACCTAACACTGATGTATTTTTATGTGTGGGGGTCACATGAAAAGTCTCGTTTACGACCAGATGACTCCTATCGAAAACGTGGATGTCCTAAGACAAAAAATAATTGATGCGGCTGACGAAATGAGGCGGCACCTCACAACCAGCGTTGTGAAAAGTAATTTAAGAAAAAGAATGAGAATTTGTGTTAGAAATAGGGGCGACCATATAGAACATGAATTATAATTAATAAAAAATATTAAATTGCAAGGTTTTTTGTTTTATTTGTGTATTTTTCGTATTTTAATTTACCTTTTGCTACCCGAGCCCGCTTTAGGTGTCATTCTGTGTACAGTTTTATTAGTATATACCTTTTTTGATAGCTAAAAAGACGTAACAGTTTTTAAAATAATTTGCAGAATAACTTCCATACATTTTTTTTTATCTTTATTGTTTTAAAGTAGGAAACATTTGGTAAAAATTCGTAATTTAGAAACATTAACAAGCCGCCATTTGAAACTGTTAGTAACTAGTTCAAATTTTTTTGATGATTTTTGATACTTGACATACAGACTAACTAAAAATAACCAAAAAATCGCACTCGAGAACCTCTAATACAAAAAAATCGATATAAAAGCCAAAAAAAAACATGTTTTTTTTTTAGAAAATCTTTAAACTTCAATATCTCGAAAACGACATCAGGACATCATGTCATAGAGGCAAATCGGTCAGAAACGATCTAAACTATAACGTCCTTAATTATCTAGGACGACTTTCCCTGTAACCCTATATATATATATATATATATATATATATATATATATATATATATATATATATATATATATATATATATACATACATACATACATATATATATATATATATATATATATATATATATATATATATATATATATATATAATACATTAAAATTCCTGATTTCAATCCGTTCGTCTAACAATGAATTTGCACGACCGATCGCCGAAATCTCATTTGGCATTTTCAAGTGCTCTTGCTGCTGCTACTCGATACTGTGGTCTTGCTGCTGCTGCTGCCGCTCGAAGCTAACTTACGAGTTAGCTTTTTCTTATTAATGGTTCTCCCCCATCAGAAATTATTGCTTCTGGAGTACTACTTCATTTCATTTCAAAATATTTTTTTATTTCGTCGCCTTCTATTTCAAGTATCTCTTCGGACCATGGGCTTAGAATGTGTTTTCTTTTTACTGTATTTTCCACTTTAGAGCAGTAAAATTTTTGATAATAATTTTTTGTTTCAGTGTTATCTTTTCTATCATTTATTACTGCTCCGTCTTCATTTTTAGATGATTAATAATATATTGTGTGTTTAATTTTCTTCGTAACACTTTTAAACTCTTATTTTCTTCAATTGTATTGTACCGGTATCTTCCGGGTTTTTAGTTATGTCTTCTTTGTTATAATTTGCTTGTCTTGGCTCACTAGCCCTCTTCCTTTCATTAGTTGTTTAGCCTTGTTTTTATTTTTTTTACATTTTCCCTTATCGTTGTTTATGTATGTTTATTTTCTTGCTTGCGGCATTGCATTAGCCATTTATTTTATTTATTAATTCTAGTTTTGTTTTCTTTTAGAATTTCATTACACTCTGAGTATTTTCTTAGCTCATAGTGTTCGTTGGTTTTTTCTCTAAGTATTTCTCTGCCGATTTCTTCTTTATTTTTTCTTATTAGGCTTGTTCGTTTCTTTTGTGTATTTATTCTTGATAACCCCTCTTATTCCCCTATAATCACTACTTGTTAGAAATTTTTAATTATTCTCCATGTCGTCGGAGGTAAGCGGTTTAGTGTAAGCTGTACTCCGACGAGTCGACATTGCAAACCCTAGACAAGACTTTGGCGGTAAGTCTGCAATTCCATCCGGAATGTGGCAAACGAAAGGATGTATTCTCATATTAATACTGCTTTACATTTCTCCATTCGTGAATCACTACGACTTAATATATATAATGACAGGCAGAAAGTATGCTACATATGGAATATTTCTTTTTTATTAAATTGGGAAGGAAAGTAAGTTTATAAGTGGATTCTGCATCATTTGAAATTGATTTTCTTTTTCATATATTCTGAAGGCCAGTAGGCCAAAGCTATTAATTAAAAATTATTTATTAGAGCAGGAGAGAATTAAATTCTACAGCTATTTTTTATTGCTTATCTACTACAATTATAGTGCCAAGAACCTAATAAAAACTAATATTTATATGATGAGAATAATTTTCTAGTCATACACAACACAACAAACAGTTCCTTGTTCTCGATAAAAAATGATATGTGCTAATTTGGATAAAAATTGTAATTAATCTCATAGAACAGCATGTATTAGGTCAGTCTATAAGTTTTGAAAGAGATACCTATGGAGCATCACTGGAACCAAATATTGAACACCATTTTGAAGATTCATCTGTCATATGAACACGCTATAAATTTCAAGTCGGTCTGTCTAGTCATTCATTGTTTGTCAGCTGGTTAAAGTAGACGTGTTTAAATATTTTTTAAAAATGGAACAAATCAAATATGTGCAGTGATATTTTTTTTTGTTTTGGAAGGTTTATCGGCAACTGAAATCGATGCAAAGTTAGTGAAATTGTAAAAGGAGTCTGCTCCTTCATTCCCAGCTATTCATAGATGGACTCTAGAGTTTAAACGTGGTCGTATAAGTGTCAATGATGATCCACGTTCTGGACGTCCAAAAATTGCAACAACTGAAGAAACTGTTGTACAAGTACAAAATATGGTAATGGAAGACCGTTGATTAACTGTGGATGATTTAGCTGAGGCTATAGGCATCACACGTAGATCAGTCAGGTCGTGAAGACGAGATGGTCATATCGAGATCTAGAACGTTGGCTCCCAACATCGGGCCAAAGACCTAGAGCAGAGGTGTCAAACTCAATTTTGCAGAGGACCATATATTAAATTTAGAATGTGTAGGCGGGCCAGATTCAAATAAAAAAAAATGTACTGAATTATTATAACATTTTATTTATTTAATTATATAGTATATAATATACGGTTGTTAAAAATTATATCAAAGTTATAAAAGAGGGTAATTATTTTGAGCTCGAGGATCCAGATACCTGGCTTCTCTTGTTTTTGACAAGCTCATTGATGTCAGGTATCATATTCGTTGTAGTTATTTTAAGAATTGATTGGAGATGTTCATTCGAAAGTCTTGTGAGATGTTTGTTCTTATTTATTTTCATGACGGAAAACATCTGCTCACATAAATAGGTGCTACCAAACATGCAGAGAATGCGTGCTGCATGCTTTTTTAATTCCGGGTAGTTATCCAAACTCTTGAAATATTGTATATAAAATGTAAGAGCGTTAATCTCTTTAAATTTTTCTTTCAAAATACTGTCCGATTGAAGATCTATCAACTCCATTTGCAAATGAACTGGTGCCTGTGAAGCTTCAAAATTGAATGGATTGTTGAAAATTGGGAATTCCATTTCATTCATTTTGTGAAAGTCTTCAAAACGATTGTTGAATTCCGTGATCAAATTTTGCAGAAGTTGAGAATATTGATCCAATTTTTTTTGGTTCACTGTGCCAAATGATTTTAAATGAGGGAAATGATCCAAAGTTTGATTTTTTACCTGATTTTCCCACAGCCTCAACTTTGTTTCAAAGGCTTGAATACATGAATACATTTGAGTGACAATCAGATTTCTACCCTGTAACTTTACATTCAGATCAGTCAAGTGTTTATTCATATCTACCAAAAAGTCACAATCAACCCACCAGTCATTGTCATAATCAATTGGGTTGCCTTTTTCTAACATGAAAGCTTGAATAGGGTCACGTAATGCAAAAAATTTTTCTAAAACTACTCCTCAACTGAGCCAACAAACTTCGGTGAAGTAAGGAACATCAGAAAACTTTTCGTCCAAATCTTGTAAAAACTGCCTGAACTGTCGGTGATTTAGTCCTCTGCTCCTTATAAAATTTACTATTTTAATTATAGGTTGCATGACATGGTCCATTTTTAAATGTTTGGATGCCAATGATTGCTGATGAATTATACAGTGAAATCCCACAAAATTCCCTGATGTTTTCTGTTTTAATTTAGTTACAACGCCCGAATGTTTGCCAGCCATGGCAGGAGCGCCATCCGTAGTTGTGCTGCTAAGTATATTCCAGTCGAGTTCATATTCTGCTATCAAATGCTCAATTGCAGAATAAATATCATTTGCTGTTGTAGTACCTGTCAATGGAACGCACTTTAATAGTTCTTCAGTTATTTCAAAGTTACTGTTAATACCTCGTATAAAAACAGCAAGTTGAGCTGTATCAACAGTATCAGTGCTCTCGTCAACAGCCAGTGAAAAGTTTGTAAATTCCTTAATTTTTCTCCTTCAGTTGAAGAACCAAATTTTGAGATAAATCATTTATTCTTGAAGCAACAGTGTTTCTTGACAGCGAAATATTTTGAATTATTGACTTTTGAAATGGAAATGAAACATCGGCAACTTTCAACATACAGTCTTTAATAAAATCACCATCAGTGAAAGGTTTTGATCTCTTCGCGATTTCTAATGCAATAATAAAACTTGATTTCAGGGCATCTTCGCTCTCAGTATTAGCTTTAGTAAACATCAATTGTTGACCTTGAAGTTTAGATTTTAAAGATGACAATGTGTCCATTCTTATTTTTTCAGTGTAACAATCGAATTTTGATTTATGATTCGTATCATAGTGTCTCTTCAAGTTAAACTCCTTACAAACAGCAACTGTTTGATTGCAAATCAAACACAGTGGTTTACCTTTCCATTCTATGAAAAAATATGCAATTTCCCATTTAGACTGAAAAAACTCTGCACTCACTATCAACTTTACGTTTTTGTGACTTTATGCCAAAATCGTAACAATTATGGAACTCGACACAACAATTATGGATATCGCACGCGCACGACTCAAACAAATGCACAATACCTTCACAATCACTACTTCGCAGTACAACTAAAATCCTTCTACGACCGTATCGCTTCGATTACTCGACTCACACTCAACTGACGCACGTTGCGCACGCACTCCTTTTATAATATCGATAAGGAAGGTTCTAGTCTAGACTCGAAGCGCGTGGAAGATTCTATTGTTCTCAACAAAAATAATAGGGTATTTCCGCTTGTTGCTAAGAGATGGCGTTACTGTCTATCTCTCTCGCTTGTCAAGGCACGCGCTGCCCTTGAAATTACTTATAAATGTAGTGTGCGCATTTTAAAACTTCCGTAGAGGAATCGAGTGAAGTCTAAAAGCTCTAAAAAACATAATTCTTCTTTCTGTGACACATTGCGATCGCGGGCCTTATTGATACGTCCCGGGGGCCGGATGCGGCCCGCGAGCCGTATCTTTGACATCCCTGACCTAGAGCCTATGTACTATTTCTATTAATATTGAAAATAATGAAAAAGCAAGAATACTGAAACAGAATATATATATATATATATATATATATATATATATATATACGAAGTGCGACATTAATGATATCTTAGTTAATGTTTTGGGTATGAGAAAGTTATTCACAAGATGGGCGCCACATTTGCTAACATCGGAACAAAAACGCACTCGAGAGAAAGTTTCTAAACATTTGGCCAGCTGCACAAAGAATAAAACTGATTTCGTGCGTCGATTTGTAACTATGGATGAGTCTGGTGTTTACCAGTATGCTCCTGAAGTGCGACAACAAACCGCACAGTGGACTGAGTCCGGTTGTTCAGCTCCAAAGCAGCCAAAATGGTCAAAGTCGTCCAAAAACATTATGACATCAGTTTTCTGGGATGCAAAAGGAATTTTGTTAATTGATTACCTTCAAACCAGTAAAACAATCATAGGAGAGTGTTATTGCAATCTTTTGGACTAGCTGAATGAGAAAATTCCTGAGAAAAGGCCCGGTTTGCAGAAGAAAAAATCATCTTTCATCATGACAGTGCACTTGCTCACAAAGGTCTTTGACGACGGCAAAGCTGGCCGGATTAAAGTACGAATTGTTGAAACATCCACCCTATTCGCCAGATCTGGCCCCGTCTGACTTTCATCTGTTCCCAAACCTCAAAATACTTCTACGTGTGGGTGTGTTTATCAACAAATGATGAGGTGATAGCAGGTCTTCCGGAAAACCACTTTAAAGAAGGGGAAATGTATTGGAAAATCGCTGGAAAAATTGAGCTTAAGGGAGATTATACTAAAGAATAAATGTATTTCGACTTATTAATTGATCTTGTTTCATTTTAGCATTCAAAACTTATTGGCTGACCAGATAAGATCAATTGGAACACATGCGCCTCGGGTACTAATTTTTAAAGCTGAATTATAGATATCAATTTAGAACTGTGACCAATGCGTTATGATTTGCCTGCTTTTCTTATACCCTGCTTGTTCAAAAAGAGACCTAACTTTTAATAGAAAGTAATGCCACGAAAATTACATTTTTTTCAACTCATTTATTTGAATCGATATACCTTCCCTCTGCGTTTGACAAGGACAATTAATTAGCTAAATGAGTTTTTTACATTGGATTTTGGGTGTGGGGTGGTAGTCACTGCCGCCTAAACGTTTTCAATTTTTTCATATCGCTCTTCGTTTATCAGCACATGAAGTCGTAGAAAAAGAAAGAAGTCACAGGGTGCTAAATTAGGTGAATACAACAAGTTACTGATTTTTACCGAAGAACTGTCTCAAAATGTCCCAACCATGTTCTGTTACCGGTAACAATCGTTGAAAGAAGTCCTTATAAGCTGCCAATTTGGAATTCCCAATTCACTTCATTTAATCTTACGGACAATTTCGGATTAAATCCCGTATTTTTTGAACGACAACTTAGTTCAGTTTAGTTTTTTTTGGCGTCCTTAAGTGTCTGACTTCAACCAGTCGAAGGCTTGAGTAAGGTGAGCATTCATCACCGTCAAACGTTAATCGCCGCTCTTTTCTATACAAGTTCTAGTATAGGAAAGAGCTTATTTTTCTTCTCACTTAATAAGCACTTACATTGTGTTTTCTTGCCCGTATGCATATGCTTCTTCTGCCTCGCCCTGGAATTCTGGAACCATACTTGCGTCACCCTTTTGCTCAGTCCTGTTATTTGAGCTATCCGTTCCAGGTCTTGACCATCCGGATTGGAATCGAGCTGGAAGTTGGCCTGGAGTACCTGAAGTTGTTCCTCCGTAAATGTGGTGCGAACACGCTTCGCTTTGTTTTTGTGGTAGCCGTCGCCATCGCAACCGTCTGCAAAATAGGAAACCTAATTTAATTTTATTATAACAGGAATTTAAGTGGAAAATCAAAAAAAAAATTAAGATGGCAGGGCTCTCAAGGCCAGCCTTAACGGTTTGATGTCCTGAGAAAGAGGATTTTCCCAGCAAATTATGTGATTAAAAAGTATAGTGTATTGATTATCTTTTATTTAGAGGTCGTAAATTTGTTACAACAATGCAATGCATTTTCTGACTTTAAGGGGTTACATACACTTCGAATTTTCAAAAACTCGATTTTTTTTTTACGGATTTTTATTCTCTATACTTCTTCTAAGAATTATTAAAAAAAAATTCTAAGAAAATTCCATTCCATTACAAAGTTATAATATTAAATATAACCTGGCGTCGGATTGGGACTGCTACCTGTGTTCAGACACTGTCTGCAATATTACTCAGTCAAATTTTTAAGAAAATTCCATTCCATTACAAAGTTATAGCATCAAATGTGACCTGGCGTCGGATTGGGACCTCTAACTGACTTAATGCCGCGCCTCTCGGCAGCTGCGTTTCGGAATTCTTTTGTCAACCGATTCTCTTTGAAAATAAACTCGTTAGAATTTTGCATTCATTAGTGGAGTTTATGATTCTAACATTAGTTGACTGTCGTCTTTCGAAGATATTGCCGTTCCGTCTAAAGCCTACTTCACAAAATGTGCATTTAAAACTCGCGTAAAAATTGAAAACCCTTATATTTTGAAGTAGATTTAAGCACAATATAAAGTATGCTATATTTTTAGAATGGTAATTTAAAGCTCTATTCGGATAAGGAAAAATACGAGGCTGGTTTGAAAAGTCCGTGCAAAAATAAAAACTACTTATGTGTTTGGGGTAAACCTTTTTTATTTTTCGACATAGTCTCCTTTTAGGCTTATACACTTCGTCCAACGATGTTCTAGTTTGTTGATCCCTTCCGAATAATAGGATTTGTCCAAGTCTGCAAAATATCCATTAGTGTCTGCAATCACCTCCTCGTTTGAATAAAATCTTTGTCCCGCCAGCCATTTCTTCAAATTGGGGAACAAATAGTAGTCCGAGGGAGCCAAGTCTGGAGAATAGGGGGGATGTAAAACGAGTTGGAATCCTATTTCCATTAATTTTGCGACCACAACTGCTGAGGTGTGTGCTGGTGCGTTGTTGTGATGGAAAAGGACTTTCTTGTGGGCCAATCGCGGGCGTTTTTCTTGCAGCTCGGTTTTCAAACGGTCCAATAACGATGAATAATATTCACCTGTAATAGTTTTACCCTTTTCCAGATAGTCGATGAGGATTATCCCTTGCGAATCCCAAAAGACAGTCGCCATAACCTTTCCGGCCGAAGGAAAGGTCTTCGCCTTTTTTGGTGCAGATTCCCCCTTGGTAACCCATTGTTTAGATTGTTGTTTGGTCTCAGGAGTATAGTAATGTATCCATGTTTCATCCACAGTGACGAAACGACGCTTAAAGTCCTCCGGATTCTTCTGGAACAGCTGCAAACCATCCTTGCAACACTTCACACGATTCCGTTTTTGGTCAAGCGTGAGCAATCGCGGCACCCATCTTGCGGATAGCTTTCTCATGTCCAAATGTTTATGCAAAATATTATGTACCCGTTCAGTCGAGATGCCCACAGCACTAGCAATCTCACGCACCTTAACTCTTCTGTCATCCATCACCATATCATGGATTTGATCAATGATTTCTGGAGTCGTAACCTCCACAGGCCGTCCAGAACGTTCAGCGTCACTTGTGCCCATATGGCCAGTCCGAAAATTTTGAAACCACTTATGAACTGTTCTAATCGAAGGTGCAGAGTCACCATAATGTTTATCAAGCTTCTCTTTAGTCTCCTGAGGCGTTTTGCCTTTCATAAAGTAATGTTTAATCACCACACGAAATTCTTTTTCGTCCATTTCTTGAAAATCACTCGACTTCCTTGATTCACACCAATGCCAAACACAAAGAAATAGACCAATATGGCTGAAACTTGGTGTGCGTTCATTCAAGAGATGCTACTAACTAAACGTGACCTCGATACGCGTCGGTGGTGCCATCTCTCGGACTTTGCACGGACTTTTCAAACCAGCCTCGTATACAGGTTATCCCATTTAAAAAATATATTTTTGTGTGTTTGTACACTGTTGAAATCCAAGAGAAAAAGTGCTTTGAGAATGTTTTTACAGAAATTAAAAATTTTCAATAGGAAAAGAATTACAAACATTTTTCCAAAATGCAGATATTTGAAAAACACCCTATATATCTGAAACGGTACTAGATATCGATATGCAGTTTTCACCATTGAGTTTATCATAAAAATTGAGCTTCAGACATCGTCATCAGTTTTCGTCTATCTCCTTTAGAAAAAGCGGTTGTTTACCTTTAAAAGTGTCCAATTTGGACCACCCTGTACAGTAGTATATTTTTTCGCAAATTTGAAAAATGTTGAAACGTCGTTCCTTTGATCTCAAAGGAAAAAGAGATCAACGACATATTCATCCGAAGAAGAAGTGATGTCCTCCTGCAGCTGCAGTAATGGAGTCCGAGACTCAATTTACAGTCGCGAAAAAATTACGGGGATAATCAGTGGATGTTTCGTGTGATGAAACTTTTTCGTATTGCATTATTCATTTTGCTGCAATTTTTTTGGGAATCGATGAGTATCTTGTTTGCCGAGAATGTGATGATGATGTGAAAGGGTATTTCCGTATAAGCCATTGAAAAGTACCCCAGCATCTGATTTGATACATTTTACCTCTAATTTACTGTTCTCTGTCTGAAACTTGCATACATCCGATTTTAGACTTCTACCCCTAATATTAAGGGAGTTACGGGGTGACAACCGTTAACGAATTTCTTCGAGATTACTTGAGCTATCTCAATAAAATTTATACTGTTAGTAGTTGGCAATAAGCTTGATATTATTTTTTTTTCAGATTTTGTGCTTGATTACAAATAATGAAATATATAAGTATATTTTTTGAGGGTTGGGTTTTTTACTAACCCCTTTTTTTATGGGTCTAGCACACGTGTTACGGGAAAGTCCCTAAAGCGCTACAGGAGCGACACGTGTGCGGAGAAAGCGATTCACGTTGTTTTTGAATCGCTGTAAATTGTACTCGGTGGGAAACACAGTCCTGGGCAAATTATTCCAAAGGGATGATGTTCTCCATATAAAAGACTGCTTGAAAAGCGTTGTACGAGGAGAGTATTAGCGTGATGTGTATTTCTAACATGCACCGCTTTGGGAGGAATTAAGCGGGCTACATCCTTCGAACACTCTCCATGAAAATACTTGTAGAATAGGTTCAAGTCGCCAACCGTTCTTCGATGTTTCAGCGAATCAAGGCCACTGGTCAGTTCCGGGTCTCGAATCAGACGAACAGCTCTTCTCTGGATAGAATCCAACAAATGCAGTGTATGTTTGGGCGCGGAGCCCCAAACATGGAAGCAGTATTCCATAGTTGGTCGAATTTGAGCTTTGTAAAGAATTAACAGTTGTTATGAAGTGTAAAGCTTTCTGGTTCGAAATAATATTCCCAACTTCTGAGAAGCTCTCCTTGCTATGCCTGCAACATGTTCATGCCAGGACATATCTGCTCCCAAATTTACGCCCAACAATTTGAGTGACGATGTTAGGGGAATGGAGTGCCCCGACATAACTATGTCGGGTTCAGCAACGTTAACTTTTTTAGAAAAAAACTGCCGCCTGGGTTTTTGTAGCGTTAAATTCCACTTGGTTACTGTCACCCCAAGATAGAATTTCTTCCAGGTCTTTGTTAAGTTGCATGACTTCCTGCTATCTGCGGATATTCGTCTGAGTAGCCGATGTCCGAGCGTTCAAAGTGAATGAAGAGATAAGTGTACTGTCATCTGCAAAGCTGTAGATTGGATTCTCGGTCTTTTCCAGCAGATCGTTAATATAAATGAGAAAGAGAGTAGGAGACAGTATGGAACCTTGGAGTTCACCGGCGTTGATAGTGAAGGTGTTAGAAAGAAATCCGTCGACTGCCACTCGCAAAGAACGCACTCTGAGGAAACATGAGAGCCACAAACAGAACTTTTCAGACATATCATAAGAACGTAGCTTAGCCAACAGCCCATCGTGCCAAACACTGTCGAATGCCTTGGATATGTCAAGAGCAACCACTCGAGATTCTCCAAAGTGTTCAATTGCGTTGTGCCAAACATGTGTTACATAAGACAGGAGATCTCCTGCTGATCTATTTTTACGAAAACCATATTGGTGATCGCTAATAATGTTGAATCCTTCAAGATATTTTAGAAGATGCTGATTGATAGGCTTTTCCATGACTTTCGATATTATTGAAAGCAGTGCGATTGGTCGGTAGTTATTTGGTAAGGTCTTTTTGCCTTTTTTAGGTATTGGCTGAACTGTGGCACATTTCCAGCAGGAAGGAAATATTCGCTTTCTGTAAGATAGGTTGAAAAGTCTACAGAAAACTGGTGTTAGTTCCCTCGCACAGTTTTTGAGAACTATGGCAGGTATTCCGTCAGCGCCAGAAGCCTTTTTGGTGTCTAGCTTCATCAAAATACGTTTTATGATACGCTGCCTGAAGACAATATCGGGCATCCTTGACTGCACTATGAGAATATTAGGTGGTGTTTTTCCTTGGAAATCGACAGTAAAATGTGAAGCAAAGAGTTCAGCCAACAAGTTCGCTTTCTCAACAGGTGTCTTTGCAATAGAATTATCTGGCCGTGTGAGTGGTGGTATGGTGGATTTGGTGAAATTTTGACTAACTGCCTTAGCGACTGACCAAAAGGACTTGGAATTGTTGGGACAAGCGAGAAGTTTGTTTCTAATCCGTTGATTGTGCGCCTCCTTGGTTTCGTCGATAATTTCTTTGCATCTGTTCCTGGCACGAACAAAGGTGTTACGATTTATGGTGTTAGGATTTTCACGCCAATGTCGGTATGCAAGATGTTTAGAAGCAACAGCTTCTTTGCATTTTCGGTCAAACCAAGGCTTGCCGTTGGAAGGGCATTTTCTTCGAAAAAGGGATGTAAGCCTCCATACCGGCCAAAATAACATCGGAAACCTCCTTGGTGCGGTCAGATGTGTCATCGGATCGAAAACAAACGTCTAACCACGGGACTGCAAAGAATGTGAAAGTCATGAAAAAGATAAGAATACTATGAATCGTGGCTTGATGAACATAAAGCATCGTGCTCTGCAAATCACAACGGAAGTGCAGCAAAAAGGTCGGAAGAGTTACTTGGCGTAAAGTACCATTACTACATCGGAGATGGAGATTCTAAAACATTTTCTGCGATCGCAAAAGCTGAGCCCTACAACGACATAGAAGTGAAAAAGAAGGAGTGTATTGGACACGTTCAGAAAGGTATGGGTATGGGTTCGCGAAATGACAGTAAAAAATCGAATTCACTAAAACAAGAGCCTGAAAAATCAAAGCAACCTCGACCATCAAGTCTCAGTGGAAAAGTAAAATTGACAGCGAAATTGATAGATGAACTAACCGTTTATTATGGATTGGCAATAAGAAATAATATAAATTCTTTGGAGGGTATGAAGAAAGCAATATGGTAGACCCATTACCATAAAATATCTACATGTGGGAATCCCCAGCATTCTTATTGTCCTCCAGGTAGTGACAGTCGGTTAAGTAAGAACGTGACGCGTGTTGTCCATTAAAAAATGTATTTATTTAAAAGTTTTTTATATCATTCAACAGTAAATGCTAATGATTCACAAGTTCGTCCAGTCCCCATTAGCGTCGATGATCGCCTAGCACCTTTGGGGCATACTTTCGACGAGATTTTCTGCATATTTTTGAGGCCAAGATTTCCAAATTACCCGAATTTGCCGTGACATCTGCGTCCCTGTGTACACCGTTTTACCTGTCTGCCTGTCTGTCTGTCACATCCGATTTTCTCCGAAACTATTCGACATAGAAAGTTGAAATTTGCTACAAATGTAGGAATTGATGGTCCAATTGGAGCCGTGTAGTTTTGAAAGTTCAATTTTGACTTAAGGGGTTAGTTTTGGAGGGTGAAATCGGAGATGAAAAGAAAATGCAAGATCATCGAGTGGGGCGTCAAATAAAAGCTTGTGAAAATACGAGTTCAAAGATATGTAGGGTAGGTTGGAGTAAAAGTGCGCACACATCGTAACTCGGAAACTAAATGCGACTTGGAGCTAACTTCAGTCGTATTTTGACAAGTGAAGTGACACTTTCTCGTCCCGATTTTATTATTTATAAAGTGTATTTAATGAAGGCGTCAGGTAAGTTTGACGTTTTTAATGTATTTCGATTTAATTTTTCTTCAAATTAGAACTATGATCGGGGTTCTAGGCATTATAATATGGAAGTTTGATACTAGTCAGCGACTGGCTAATTCCTGAATGGGCCACGAAAAAGTTTTTAGTTTTTTTGTCAAATGGCGTTAGTAGTTGGGAAAGTTTATATATGCGGTAGCGTGTAAGATTGCGCAGTGCGGTGCAGGATAAGTATGCGCGCGCACTCCTATCCACCACAAGTTTAAAAAATGAATTTATTTAATGTTTTCTTGTCTTACCCTTTTTAGAATGAATTCCAGAAGGAAGAAAACTACGGAACGGAAGAATGTTTTTCAAGGTTAAATTGATGAAGCTCGTAGAAGGATCGAAGCTGGAGAAAGTAAGCGATCAGTGTCATCCTCACTCGGCATGCCTGAGTCCAGCCTTAGGAAGCGTTTACATAACACTCGTACTGCCACAAAACTTGGCAGATTTGACACTATATTTTTCTCCGGAAGTCGAAAATGATTTCGCCAATTACTTGAAAAAGATGGATAACATGTTTTTTGGTTTAAACTCTGAAAGCTCTTCATGTACTTGTCTACGAATATGCAGAAAAAAATAAGAATCCTCATAGATTTACGCAAGAGACCAAAATAGCTGGCAAAGAATGGCTGCGTGGTTACTTCGGCGTCAGCCAGACTTGTCTTTGCGCAAGCCGACAAACACAAGTCTGACACGAGCTATGGGGTTTAATAGATCGCAAGTGGAACGATTTTTCATCAATTTCTGTGCATTTATGGATAAATACAACTGCCTTCCAAACGCAATCCATAACATGGACGAAGCGGGGTATCGACGGTTCCAACAACGACTCCAAAGGTATTTATTCAAAAAAGAAAACGTTCTGTTAACAAGATGTCTAGTGCTGAATGAGGAACGTGTTTATTTTTGGTCGAAGGAGGATGCGTGCCGAACTTCTGGATGGAGCTCCAACGGGATCAATAGGGATGATTTCTGAGAGTAGTTTTAACAACTCAGAATTGTTTTGCAGTGCCTGATACATTTCAAGGACCATGCAAAGCCAACCGCGGAACACCCAGTTTTACTGATATTGGATAGCCGTATTTCGCATTCAACTATCGGGGTCGTTGACTTCTATCGTGCTAATCATAATTGCACTTACCTTGCCTCCACACAGCAGCCACAAGATGCAACCACTGGACAGAGGATTTCACTCAGTCATGAAAAAATTCTACGCAAGTGAATGCGAAAAGGCCGAATTGTAATTGTTAATCTAATGGTGTCGATATTTACACCAGCTTTTTACCGGACTGCAACAGTACAACGCGCTGTTGAAACTTTTAAGATTTCAGATATATATCCCTATGATCCCGATGTTTTTACAGACGTCGATTTCTTGGCTAGTACTCTGACAGAACGAGGGTTAGATCCCATTGAATCCACTATCGAATCAAATGAAGATTATGTACAGTCATGATGCGTCTGAACGAGAGGAGTCTACCAAATCTACTACTGAACCAAATGAAGAGTTTGTTCAGCAACAAGTAATAGAACCAGAGCATGAGGCATACACATTTACTACCAAGTCAGCTAAAGAATCTGTTCGGCCAAACAAGATATCGGCCATACCCCCAGTCATGGTTTGGCCAAACAAATGGTCCGTGATGCCAACGCAAACGAAATTCCAGTAATACCTGACACAGTTCCAGGTTGTTCGAAAGATAGAGCTTACATGAAAGTATTTGATCTGTCATCATTTCCGAAATCGAAAGTTGTGAGTTCCACGAATAGAAAACACAATAAATCAGAAATAGTTAGTAGTTCACCTTTTAAAAAAGAACTTGAGAAGCAAATAGAAGAGAAAAATAAGCCGAAAGTCAAAAAAATTAAAATAGAAAATACATTAGAAAATACGTCAAAACACAAAAATGCCAAAGAAAAGCAAAAAAGACCATTGAAAAAGAGCAAGAAAACCTGGAAATGTGGCGGCTGTGAAGAAATGTATGCAGAACCTTTTGTGGAAGAATGGATGGAATGTTTCACATGCAAATTATGGTGGCACGAGAAATGTACTAATTATTCTGGACAAGGTGCCTTCATCTGTGATCTTTGTGAGGACTGGAAAAGCTAATAAGGACAGTCCATACCTGTGTGCACTTTTATCAACTACAATGCGCACTCTTAACCAATCGGTCGTATGAGTGCGCATTTGGCAAAGTTGTTTCCATCGCTTATATACGATTCCAATACTTGTTAAATGTTCCTAATGTTGTTGATGACTGCTCATCTATTAACAGGTTGACTGCCGACCACTCCGATCGGAGTGCATCGGGTCTCTTCGCCAACGCCGTCTACTCCGATCGGAGTTCGACATGCGTTCTTACGAAACGTTTTAGTATTCCATCGGCGTTGTATATGAAACGTGTTTCTAGTGGTGGCGTTGCTTAAAAACGCAAGTTCTAACAGGTGCTTAAGTGGTTCCGCGGATTTGCTTTTGGTTTGGTTGTAATCTGCCGTACAATATGGACAATCAACCTGGGCCTTCTGGTATTAAAAAAAGACATTGTAGTGATGAAAAAAAGGTATATGATAAAAAAAAGAAGCTAACTGACACTGAATTATTGCAGCTATTGGAAGAAAGCAGAGGTAGTAGTGACGAACATTACGTACCAGACACAAACGATAGTGATGTAAATTCAAGCTCCGAGTCCGAAGAAGAGAATTTTATAGACCCTATTCGGCCACATCAAACACTTCCTAGCCTTGATAAGATAAAATGGAACGACAGAGGTGCGTTTAAAACAAATTTTGTTCCAGAAAACCCAGGAATTATTGGTGCAAATTCCAGGACAGGGTGCACCTATCGATTTTTTCGAAATGATCATTGATGATGATTTTTTACAAACTATTGTAGAACGAACGAACTGTTACGCAGTCGAGGTTTTGCTGCGCCCAGAAACAAGTACAAAATCACGTATTACTAATTTTAAAGATCTTACTCTTGACGAACTAAAAATTTTTTTTGGCCCTGTTATTTCACACTGGCACAATATCCTTGAGCCGTCTTAACGATTATTGGAAAACTGATCCGCTATTTAATCTACCTGTTTTTAGAAAATATATGTCAAGGAATAGATTTTTGCTTATATTGAGGTGTTTGCATTTTACATCTCCAGATATGGATCCGGCAGATCGGCTAGGAAAGATTAGATTTGTGGCAGATTTTTTTAACAACAATATGGGAGAAATTTACTATCCTGGAAGAGAGTTGTCTTTGGATGAAGCTATGGTACTTTATCGGGGTCGTCTCCAGTTTAAACAGTATATCAAGAATAAGCGTCATAAGTATGGTATGAAGTTATACATGCTGACAGAGCCTAATGGACTTATTTTGAAATTTCGTGTCTACGAAGGTGCGACAGATGTTTATGGTGGAAGCGGACATACTGAAAAGATTGTTTTACATTTATTGGAGGAAAAATTGGGTGTGGGACATGCTGTTTATCTAGACAATTTTTACAATAGTGTTAATTTAGCTAGGAAATTACTTCAACAAAATACATACTGCACTGGTACGCTAAGAGCTGAGAGGTAAGATAATCCGAAAGAGGTAATGAGTGCAAACTTAAAACGTGGTGAGAATAAATCTATGTTTTGCAATGGAGTGCATCTCGGAAAATGGCGCGATAAACGCAATGTTCAATACATTTCAACAGAATTTGGAAGCGAAATGGGCATTTTTAACAACAAAAGAAATCAAGAATCTGAAAAAAACCTTTCGCAATCATTGGATATAATGCTTTTATGTCCGGTATAGATAGACAGGATCAAATGATGGCATATTATCCTTGCAGCCGTAAAACCATTCGGTGGTACAAAAAGTTATTCATGCATGTGCTGCAAATGAGCATGATAAACGCCTATTTTTTGTACAATAAATATTCGCGGTCTGACCAGTTACGATTATATGACTTCCGATTGGATGTCATAAGAAATTTACTAGCCAGACGACCAATTACTAATTTGCCGCAAATTCCTCCAGGCCAAATAAATGTCCACAGTATTAGCAAAGTAGAAAAAATTGTTAGTGAAAAAAAGGAACTAAAGAAACAAAACGGGTAAGCAGAAAGGAATGCAAAGAATGCAGGAAAAATAAAAATAAGAAAGCAAACAGTGTATGAATGCAAAATGTGCCCTGGACAACCAGGTTTTTGCCTTAATTGCTTTGAGGATTACCATAAAAATGTACAAAAATGATTTAGAAATAAATGTTTTGAGTTCATGAGTTCGATTTATTATTTAATTGGACACTCCGATCGGAGTGTTCGGCATCTAGTAAAAATTTTCACATGCAATGCCGATTACTCCGATCGGAGTGAAATTTTTTTTTCTAATATTTTGAATGGCACAAAAAAAAAACACATCCAAGACTCATTTTAATTCATATTTACCACAATAAAATAAAAATATTTAGAAAAATCTTACCGGCGTCAACCACAAACTCAAAAATATAGATCGGCAGTCAACCTGTTAAGTTAAGTTTCTTTGACAATAAAGTTAGTTTTTTCTAAATGAGTTGTGTATCAACTTATACACCCAAGTTTAAAAAATGCGCGCTCTTAGACCACCCTACCCTATGATGTAACATTCGCGCAAACCTTTTTTTATATTATTTGAAAAAAATTGCCAAAAATCGCTTTTCTCCTACCGTATCCTTAAGAGTACCAATCAGAAAATTTGGAAAAAATTATGGAATATTTTCCATAAGGTGTAGATTCAATGAAAATTATTACAAGTGTATTACCTTTTATAATTTATCTGGTATATAAAAAAATATTTTTTCAAGATCATCGAGTGGGGTATCAAATGAAAGTTAAAAATTGCCAAAAATTGCGGTGTCCCAACCCTAACTCTAAAAGTGCTGATCAAAAAATTTCGAAAAAACTCTAGAATATTCTCTATAAGGTGTAGATTGACTCAAAATTAGTAGGAGTGCATTCATTAGCGTTGAAAATTTATCTGGTATATAAAAACAAAGATTGCAAACAAACTGTGTTGAAAACTCGTTTGAGGTATGTTTAGTAAAGTCAATATTTTTATACCTCCGTAACAAAAATTTTCATTTTAAAAGCAATCACCGTACGGAATACTAATTGCGCAAGTCCGACTTGCACTTCGCCGGTTATTATTCTTTTTTTATTTCTATAAATATAAGTGATAAGTACTTGCCATCAGACGACGTCGTCCCTCCATCAAGTGTCTCCAAATAGTGAACTTTACAGAGCACTCTGTCCTCGTGCAACGCAAATTCCTCTCCAGTTGACAGCTGCCTATGACAAGCCGCGCATGCGAAACAAGCCAGGTGGTAGACGTGGTCACGTGCTTTTCTTACCCAGTCACTAGACGAAATTCCGCGCAGACATATGGAGCATTTTGCGCCGAAACTCCTGAAATAAAAAAATGCATTGGTGTCAAGAGGTATAAGCAGAGTAAACATAAAACACGGTAGCGACACACGGTAGAACCTTCGATCTCAAGGGGTTCGAGTCTGTAATGATCACATGACCTGTCGCCATATTGCTGGTAAGATGCCCCCGAGTTTTTGAAACATACAAATTTCTTCTTTAAGAGAAATCCTATTCTGTAGATTAAAATTGAATTTTGTTGATTGAAAGGAAGAAAAAAAACGAGAAAAGTTTTTTGGAGAGATTGAAAATAATTATAAATATCATTTTAAGATGAGACCGTCTTTCTTTTGAACTTAAAAATGAAGTGAACACACACTTTCCGCTCCCATTTTATCAATAGTTAAATCTAATATAATAATTTGCATACAACTAATGACCTATCGTGCCTATATACCACTTATATAAAAAATTAAATCCATGTACTAATTTATTCAAACTCATTCGTGCTGGAGAATTACTACTTTTACATGCCCAGATTGAGTTTTGAAAGTTTAGTTAGCGAATAATAAAATATCAATTGTTTTACAAATAAAATGTATCTCTAATATGAAAACACAATAATCATAATCTTTGTATAATATATTACCTAATAGAAATAAAGAATTATGAATAAATTACCTTTTAGGATCTTTGGGAAAGCTAAAAAACTAACTCCTTTGGAGATACCACATATACAGTGTGCCTCATATGTATGGAATAATAATTCCACAGCATTTATTAATCAGTGTATCAAAAAAAAAATAGGGTGTTATATGGCGCACACGCTGACGTTGACAATAAAACATTTTGAATTGTCAGTTTGAAGAAATTACGCCACCTTGTGTCAAACATTTACATATATATATATATATATATATATATATATATATATATATATATATATATATATATATATATAGGGTGGCGCATAAGTAACGTTATGATTTAATAAGTGAATAAATTTTTTGTTAACGTCTTTTTTTTATTTTTTTTTTTCAGAATTAACTTTGAAAATCTTGGGAAATTTATGATGGAAAGACTCAGCACAGAACAAAGAACCAAAGTTGTTCAATTTTATTATGAAAGTCAGCATTCGATTATTCAGACATAAAGATCATATCGAAATTTCTTTCATGTTCGAAATGCACATAGCGCTCCAACAATTTACCGATTGGTTCAGCGTTTTCGGCAACAAGGGGCTGTCTGTGATCTTCCGCGTGCTGGAAGACCTCGTGCAGTTTGAAATGATGTGAACATTGCTCGGGTGCAAGCAAGTATTGAGGAAAGCCCCGAAACTTTCACCAGGCGACGTTCTCAGCAGTTGGTGATGTCTAGGCGGCCTTTGCAAAGAATTTTACATAATTTACACCTTTTCCCATATAAGATTCAATTGGTTCATGAGTGCATGATGCACAAAGACGCATTCAATATAGTCGCCGTTTGCAAGAATTGTGCCTAGAAAACAACGAGTTTATTTACAAACTCATAATGAGCGATGAGGCCCATTTTCACCTCAATGGTCACGTGAATAAACAAAATTGCAGAATATGGGACACCCAAAATCCAAGAATAATTGTTGAACATCAAATGCACCCACTTAAATGCACAGTATGGTGTGGAATAACTTCAGAAAAGATCATTGGACTATATTTTTTCAAAAACGACGAACAAGTTGCGGTTAATGTGAATGGCATTCAATACCGGGCAATGATTGAAAATTTTTTAAGGCCCGAGGTAGAGAACAATCCAGAATTGTGGTTCCAACAAGATGGAGCCACAGCTCACACAGCTCGTTCAACTATGGCTCTCCTGCGCGAAATTTTTCCCGATCGAATAATATCGCGTTTTTCTGATTTTAACTGGCCACCGCGTTCGCCCGATTTAACGGCTCCTGATTTTTTTCTTTGGGGTTACCTAAAGAGTAAGGTATATGCTAATAACCATCCAACAGCTTAAGGCGAATATTCGAGAAGAAGTGAGGGCGCTGGGATCTGAAATTCTAAGAAAAGTTATGGGAAATGCTCTGGAAAGAGCACGTCAGGTCGAAGCAAACAATGGGCACCATTTGAAAGATATTATCTTCAAAACATAATGTGAACATATTTCCAAACTATACTCTAAATTTTAATAAACGCCAACGTTAAATAAAATCAGAAAGAAAAAAAGTTATTCATTAAATAAATCATAGCGTTACTTATGCGCCACCCGATATATATGAGTTATCAATTTCACGGCTGTGTATTTAAATAAAAATTGTGACTTTCGCAGAGTTGCAGCCAGATTATAAAAATAACACTTCTTAGTGAAAGCTTTCGGATATTTTCCTTCTTCAGTCCCTTTACAAAAAAGGGACGGTGGTCGTTAAAAAAGGCTTTAAAAAAGAAAAAGTATTAAAAAACTTACTGTAAGTGAGGTTACAAACATAAACTAGGCTCTTCCAACATTCTTCCTTTTCTTTTTTTAAAAAAAAAAACCTTTTTTTTGTCTCTTTCACCACACAGTGTACATGTAAACAATAAAAACATTACGTGTTAGATGATTTATTACAAGAATGTATTCCAAAATTACCTTATAAATTACCATTTCTAAAAAAGTATGTTGATGATTTGATATGTGCAATACCACTTAATGGCGAAGAAGAAATTCTTAGAGTCTTTAACAATTATAACAAATATACTCAGTTCACAATTGAAAGAGAAAACAACAATAGCGTACCATTTCTAGATACTAAACTTATCAGATGCGAAGAAAACAATAAAATCGTTCTAGACTGGTACATTAAGCCTAGTAGTTCTGGTAGGTATCTTAATTATTTCTCATACCACCCAGAAAAGAATGAAAATATACTTAATTCTATGTTTAAAAAACCGAGTGGCCTCTATAAGCCATCCCACATTAAGAGTCAACAACTTAAGAAGGGTCTATAACTTACTCTTAGACAACTCGTATCCGAAACATCTTCTAAACAAACTTCTTTTCTCTACAAGTGAAATAGTTATAGCTGATAACACTGAGCAAAACCGAACAGCCATTTCCAACCCAAGAAAGGATTATGTATCTTTTCCTTATATAAGAGACTTAACCCCCAAACTTGCAAATATATTTAAAAGCAAGGACCTAATTGTAGCCAACAAAACATTAAACAACCATGACAATACGTTTTACTCATTTAAAAGATAAAACAAACAACATTAACAAATCTAACTTGGTATATCAAATTAGTTGCCATAACTGTGATAAAAACTATATAGGACAGACTTCCAGGTGCTTAAAGGATAGACTGGCATCACATAAAAATGACATCAGACTGAGCCAGATGCTTGTGCCCTGTCTCAACACACAAAATAATACCGGCCACTTGCCTGATTTTGAAAACGTAAAAATAATAGATTTTGAAAAAAAGTACTTTAAAAGAAATTTTCTTGAAATGGTTTACATCAGTAACCAAAAAAAATTGCGTGAACAAAAGATCGGATGTTCAAAATTTAAACGTAATTTACTCTAACCTACTTCAGATTAGTAATAGGGAGGTAATGAGATGCCTTCAGCTACCCCAGACTATTTTCCCCCTTTTTTCTTGTCTTTTTTTACATTTTTTTTTTGCTTTTCTTCTTCTTCTTACTGTGTGTGTAATTAATTTCATTCTTCTCATATATGTTTTCGAAAATAAAAAAATAAACATCCTATTATACAACATAAATTATAATTAATTTCAAAATAAACCGTTTATCTTCTATTTTCTTTTCGAGAGAATTTCCTAAATCTAACAAACATCTCTAAAAAAAGTGCATATTTACCACGACTGGCAGTGCTGTACCGCTCTCTGTGCGTCCTGAGTATATACATGTATTATGGTGTTACATTTTGAATATTTTAACTAATAATTGTTTTTCCTTTTAAATGTTTTTATTGTTTACATGTACACCGTGTGATGAAAGAGACAAAAAAAAAGGTTTTTTTTTTTTTTTTTTGAAAAAAGTAGAATGTTGGATGAGCCTAGTTTTATGTTTGTAACCTCACTTACAGTAAGTTTTTTTAATAATTTTTCTTTTTTAAAGCCTTTTTTAACGACGACCGTCCCCTTTCGTAGAGTGACTGAAGAAGGATTGAATATATCCGAAAGCTTTCACTAAGTAAAAAGAGTATTATTTTTTGTGAATGTCCTAGAAAATACTTATAATCTATATATATATATATATATATATATATATATATATATATATATATATATATATATATATATGTATATATATATATATATATATATATATATATATATATATATATATATATATATATATATATATTAGGTTTATTGTCGTTTAAATTGTTTCTTTTATGCATATTTTGAATAAATATTACTTTTAATTTGGTTTTATTTTGCTCAAAAAATTTGCCAGGGTACACCGCCTGGTAAATAAAGTGTCCGGACAAACCGGATACCCGGACGAATTAGCCGTACTCGGTTTGGGCCGGACAGACCGCGTACCTGTCACATCTCTAGAGAAAATTATACAATTTTGAATTAGCTTTTACGTAATTTTATATACTGTTGATTGCTTTATTCAAGCAATTACGACATGATTTTCAAAATTCGGTATTGCCAGGTATTTTACTGTTTTAGTAAAGGCAAGTTATAATAGGAAAGTTTATTTTTCATTTTTATTCACTAATCTCGAAAAATATACAAAAAGTAAATAAAAACGAGTATCTCAGGTTAGCATCTTGTTACCTAATACACGTTTACTTCGATGTTTAAAATAAAACTTTATGATATACGCATATACCCCACACAAGCACCTTCATAATACTATTCGTGAAGACATTGTGTCCCGATGACTGGCAATTCTTGATTTCCATTTGTCATTTTGGAGACAACGCAGTGACATTTGACCACATCATCTTCAGGAGATTATTCAGCACCGTGTATAACTCGTTGGAGTTTTGAGATATCGTGGTTGAAGAGTTCCCAGGATTCTCTAGAGACTGCCGTTTTGTGTGGTATATTAAAATAATCATTTATAAGCCGGAAAAATTTAACCACGTATTTTCTTAAAAGTATAGAGTGTTTCTAAAAATTTACTACGATATTCTCTAGTTCAAAATAATAAAGAAACTGTATAATGGAGGAAAATGCCGTAAAATTTTTCATGATTTTTGGAAATTTTTGGATACAGCTTTGAACTCGATTTAACTATTTTGAAACAGTGGCACACACAGTCACTTTTTTTCTATTTTAGTGCATTTTCTCACATTTTAATTATTTCTTAAATACCTCAGCTTCTGTTCGTTGTTATGCGACAGAAAAAAAAATATTTTATTCGTCATAAAATTGTCTAAAAAACTGCGTAGATTGCATTAAAAAAATATATTTTTTTATGGGTCTAGCACACGTGCTGCAGGGAAGTCCCTAAAGCGCTCCAGGAGCGGCATGTGTGCGGAAAAAAAAAAAATAAAAGCGATTCACGTTGTTCTTGAATTGCTGTAAATTGTACTCGGTGGGAAACACAGCGCTGGGCAAATCATTCCAAAGGGATGATGTTCTCCATATAAAAGACTGCTTGAAAAGCGCTTTACGCGGAGTGACAAGCTGAACCTCATACGGATGTGAAGCACCAGCGCGACGTGTATATCTAACATGCACCGCTTTGGGAGAAATTAAGCGGGCTACATCCTTCGAACACTTTCCATGAAAATACTTGTAGAACAGACTCAAGTCGCCAACTGTTCTTCGATGTTCCAGCGAATCAAGGCCGCTGGTCAATTCCGGGTCTCCAATCAGACGGACAGCTCTTCTCTGAACAGAATCCAACAAATGCAGTATATGTTTGGGAGCGGAGCCCCAAACGTGGGAGCAGTATTCCATAGTTGGTCGAATTTGAGCTTTGTAAAGAATTAACAGTTGTTGTGGGGTGTAAAGCTTTCTGGTTCGAAATAATATTCCCAACTTCTGAGAAGCTCTCCTTGCGATGCCTGCAACATGTTCATGCCAGGACATATTTGCTCCCAAACTAACGCCCAACAAATTGAGCGACGATGCTAGGGGAATGGAGTGCCCCGACATAACTATGTTGGGTTCAGCAATGTTAACTTTTTTAGAAAAAACTGCCGCCTGGGTTTTTATAGCGTTAAATTCCACTTGGTTACTGTCACCCCAAGATAGAATTTCTTCTAGGTCTTTGTTAAGTTGAACGACCTCCTGCTGTCTGAGGATATTCGCCTGAGCAGCCGATGTCCGAGCATTCAAGGTGAATGAAGAGACAAGCGTACTGTCATCTGCAAAGCTGTAGATTGGATTCCCGGTCTTTTCCAGCAGATCGTTAATGTAAATGAGAAAGAGAGTAGGAGACAGTATGGAGCCCTGGGGCACACCGGCGTTGATAGTGAAGGTCGACCGCCACTCGTAAAGAACGTTCTCTGAGGAAAGATGAGAGCCACAAACAGAACGTTCCAGACATATCATAAGAGCGTAACTTAGCCAACAGTCCATCGTGGCAAACACGGTCGAATGCCTTGGATATGTCAAGAGCAACCGCTCGAGATTCTCCAAAGTGTTCAATTGGGTTGTTCCAAACATGTTACATAAGTCAGAAGATCTCCTGTTGATCTATGTTTACGAAAACCATATTGGTGATCGCTAATAATATTGAATCGTTCAAGATATTTTAGAAGATGCTCATTGATAACCTTTTCCATGACTTTCGATATTATTGAAAGCAGTGCGACTGGTCGGTAGTTATTTGGCAAGGTCTTCTTGCCTTTTTTAGGTATCGGATGAACCGTGGCAAATTTCCAGTAGGACGGAAATATTCCCTTTCTGTAGGATAGGTTAAAAAGTCTACAGAAAACTGGTGTTAGTTCCCTTGCACAGTTTTTGAGAACTATGGCGTCAGCGCCAGAAGCCTTTTTGGTGTCTAGCTTTATTAAAATACGCTTTATGATGCGCTGTCTGAAGACAACATCGGGCATCTTTGACTGCAATATGGGAATAGTGGGTGGTGTTTTTCCTTGGAAATCGACAGTAGAATGTGAAGCAAAGAGTTCAGCTAAAAAATTCGCTCTCTCAACAGGTGTGGTTGCAATGGAATTATCTGGCCGTATACGTATAGGTACATAACCTAAAAAAAGTATTTACTACGGCAAACTGAAAAATGGTTTTTTTACTGGTAACTTCCGTTCAATTCTATATTACGGCTTCAAATTATAGGACAATACAGTTTTTATATTAACAAAAAATATTGAAAAGATTGGTCAAAATTCCCATTTTAGTCCAAATCTTATTATGGACTTTTTTTGTGGGCAAAAGGTCATAGGAAGCTTTTTTTAAAATATACGAAATTTTATGCTCTTCAAGATAGTTAGAAGGAAAAATAAACGATGTGCAAAAATCTCTTATTTTTAAATTTTTTCATTACAAAAAATTCAATTTTTTTTTTTTTTTTCGCTTTTGCTCTAGTTTCTGGTTCATTCTCTTTATTTCTATTCAATATTTTATCTATAATATATAAAAAATGCAAGGTCTCTCTGTCTGTCTGTCTGTCTGTCCGTTAGTGCGCTTATCATTGGGGAACGACTTATCCGATTTATGTACTTTTTTTTTAAATATACATATGTTCTCTTATTACGATAGGTAGCATAAGGAATGAGCAGTGACGATAATAGTGAATGAAGTCGGAAAAAAATTTGCCGCTAGCGCATTCCCTTGCAATACACAGCCTAAACCATTAAATATGGAACAATATTTTGAAGCAGAGCATGTCTATAATTTATAATCTATAATATATATAAAATGCAATGTCTCACTATCTGTCCATTAGTGCGTTTATCACGCGAGAACCACTTATCCGATTTACGTATCTTTTTCTAAATTCAAACATATATTCTTTGGCCAGGTTATATAATAATAATAATAATCTATACCTATAATATCTATAAAATGCAACGTCTCTCTGTCTGTTTGTCTGTCCGTTAGTGCGCTTATACCTCGAGAATAACTTATCCGATTTACGTAATTTTTTAAATTCATACATATGTTCTCTGATCAGGTTATAGATATATATTTTATTACATCTATTATATATAAAATGCATCGTATCTCTGTCTGTTTGTCTGTCTGTCTATCTGTCCGTTAGTGCGCTTATCACTAGAGAACCACTTATCCGATTTACGTACTTTTTTTTAAAACATACATATGTTCTCTGGCCAGGTTATAGGCTATTTTTTATTACGATAGGTAGCATAAGGAATGAGCAGTGACGATAATAGTGAATGAAGTCGGAAAAAAGTTTGTAGCTAGCGTGTTCTCTTGCAATACTCAGCCTAAACCATTAAATATGGAACAATATTATGTAGCAGAGAATATCTATAATCTATAATATATATAAAATGCAACGTCTCTCTTTCTGTCTGTCCGTTAGTGCGCTTATCACTGAAGAACTACTTATCCGATTTACGTGCTTTTTTTTAAAACATACATATGTTCTCTGGCCAGGTTATAGGCTATATTTTTATTACGTTAGATAACATAAGGAATAAGCAGTGACGATTATAGTGAATCAAGTCGGAAAAAAGTTTGCCGCTAGCGCGTTCTCTTGCAAACACTGCCTAAACCATTAAATATGGAACAATATCATGTAGCAAAGAATCTCTGTAATATATATATAAAATGTAACGTATCTCTCTCTGTCTGTCTGTCCGTTAGTGCGCTTATCACTCGAGAACCACTTATCCGATTTACTTTTTTTTTTTTAATTCATACATATGGTCTCTGGCCAGGTTATATAATAAAAATAATAATCTATATAATATATATATATATATATATATATATATATATATATAAAATGCAACGTCTTTCTGTCTGTCTGTTCGTTAGTGTGCTTATTAATCGAGAACCACTCATCCGATTTACGTGTTTTTTTTTTTTAATTCTTAATTTAATATATATCAAAAAAAATCTATAATAATATATAAAACGTAACGTCTCTCTGTCTGTCTCTGACCATTAGTGCGTTTAGCACTCAAGAACCACTTATTCGATTTACATGTTGTTTTTTTATAAAATACAAAGGGAATAAACAGAGACAAAATGCTAATATGTAGGCAAAAAGATGGAAGTTTAGCAGTAAGCTTCGCAGAAAGACTGAATAGATGTGCATTAACATTAAATGGAGATAAAAATAAGAAGTTGAATGAGAAATAGGAAGCAAAATTAACTAGAGGGCAGGAGGAGACAAACAAACCCTGCAAAGAAAAAATAAGAGAAAATACTCAGAATAACAGTAGAAATGATAAAAGTTGGAGGAGTAGATGGTAGAGCAGTGACGATATAGAAGAATCAAGTCCACGCGAGCGGAGCCGTGGGCACGCCTAGTCTTAAATATAACATGAAAAAGTGATTTTAAAGCAAATATCGGGTCTTCCATTAAGGACTTGACAACCTTTTTTTTGAAATAAAACGCAACCCATTTGAGACATTTCAAAATTTTACTATCGGCTTGAAGTACAATCAAAACATTTATGTATGGAATTCGACTTCATTCATATGTCCACGACGGGCACATTTGCAGCGGTCGATTCGTTGAACCCAATTTTCGATGACTCGGCCACACGGTTCGACGGAAACGGCCGCTCTTTCAATATTGGCTCTGAGCTCCTCTAACGACGCAGACTTGTTAGCATAGACCAATGATTTAACGTACCCCCATACAAAGAAGTCTAGAGGTGTTAAATCACACGATCTAGGCGACCATTCGACGGGACCATTTCTCGATATAACACGTTCACCGAATTTAGATTGCAGTAAGTCGATTGTTACACCCGCTGTGTGGCTTGTGGCGCCGTCTTGTTGAAACCACATATCATTAATGTCTAGCCCATGCAATTGATCAGAGAAATAACGTTGCAACATGTCTCTGTAGTGATCTCCATTGACTGTAACGTGACGGTTATTTTCATCAACAAAAAAGAACGGCCCAATGTCACCACCGGCATGAAAACCGCACCAAACAGTAATTTTTTGTGGATGAAGTGATGTTTCTTCAAGCACATGAGGGTTTTCACTGCACGCATATTCTGTTTGTTGACGAAGCCGTTTATCCAAAAATGCGCTTCATCACTAAAGATGATTTTGCGATGAAATTGGTCATCTTTTTCCAACATTTCTAGAGCCCAGTTCGAGAACGTACGTCGCTTCATATGATCGAGTGGCTTTAGTTCTTGAGTTAACTTTAACTTATAAGGGTGCAGGCCAAGATCCTTTCGCAAAATTCGCCATAGTGTGGTCTGAGCGATGCCCAATTCTTGAGAACGCCGTTAAATCGACTGTTTTGGTTCGTTTGAGATGGACGCTTGAACGGCAGCAATATTCTGGCCACTTCGACCAACCCGTTGTCTCACTGGCACGGGAACATCCAGCAGCGAATATGTTAACTCAAATTTTTTCACTAGACTATGAATTGCTTGTCTACTGGGACGAGAATTACGACCAAAAATTGGCGTTAACGCTCTTAAAGTTGCAGTCACCGACTCATTTAATTTAATATTTAATCTAGTTTATAAAAAAAAACAAAAATGTCAAGGTCATCAGTTTTCAGTAAAGATTGGAAACAAACTTTGTTGAAAACTCATTTGGGGTGTGTTTTGTGAAGTCACTGATCATTTTATACCTCCCTAAGAAAATTTTTTATTTTAAAAGCAATCAACGTACGGAACACTAATTACGCAAGTTCAACTTGCACTTGACTGGTTATTTTTCAAAATGACCGAAAAAACGCATTTGTTGTTATTTGATTAATAAACAAATGTAAAAAAAAAAAATGGTGAAAATGACTGATCAAAAAAAATTGGCATCGGAAAGCTGGCATCGAAATCTAAATTTTTTAAAAAAAAGATCCATTTTGGACCAAATAGCATAAAATGGCGGGTAATTCAAATTTAAATAGTAACAAATTCAATTGTGCCCACTGGGTTCAATATTTTTGTACCAAAATCTCAGGGTATTTTTGTTATAACAAAGGGCGTATTTCCTGAAAGTTTCAAGCCGATCGGTTTATTTAGTCAACTTGTACAATAAAATGAAAAAAAAAAAAATTAAATAAAATTGCGTGTTTTTTAATTTTGACTTAAAACCAATGAGAATTTTTGGAAATTTTATTACGAAGAGTTTGGGGGGGTTCTTTACCTTTTCAGCTCAAAAAACGCTTTTTAAAAACTTAACTTGTTTATAAACAAAAGAGCACAAGTTTTTCAAGGTCCAAAACTCAGGACAATTCTCCTGGTGATACCCCAGAAAGGACAAAATCATAATATTACCTTATCTATGCTTACGAGGCTGGTTTGAAAAGTCCGTGCAAAAATAAAAACTACTTATGTGTTTGGGGTAAACCTTTTTTATTTTTCGACATAGTCTCCTTTTAGGCTTATACACTTCGTCCAACGATGTTCTAGTTTGTTGATCCCTTCCGAATAATAGGATTTGTCCAAGTCTGCAAAATATCCATTAGTGTCTGCAATCACCTCCTCGTTTGAATAAAATCTTTGTCTCGCCAGCCATTTCTTCAAATTGGGGAACAAATAGTAGTCTGAGGGAGCCAAGTCTGGAGATTAGGGGGGATGTGAAACGAGTCGGAATCCTATTTCCATTAATTTTGCAACCACAACTGCTGAGGTGTGTGCTGGTGCGTTGTCGTGATGGAAAAGGACTTTCTTGTGGGCCAATCGTGGGCATTTTTCTTGCAGCTCGGTTTTTTAAACGGTCCAATAACGATGAATAATATTCACCTGTAATAGTTTTACTCTTTTCCAGATAGTCGATGAGGATTATCCCTTGCGAATCCCAAAAGACAGTCGCCATAACCTTTCCGGTCGAAGGAACGGTCTTCGCCTTTTTTGGTGCAGATTCCCCCTTGGTAACCCATTGTTTAGATTGTTGTTTGGTCTCAGGAGTATAGTAATGTATCCATGTTTCATCCATAGTGACGAAACGACGCTTAAAGTCTTCCGGATTCTTCTGGAACAGCTGCAAACTATCCTTGCAACACTTCACACGATTCCGTTTTTGGTCAAGCGTGAGCAACCGCGGCACCCATCTTGCGGATAGCTTTCTCATGTCCAAATGTTTATGCAAAATATTATGTACCCGTTCAGTCAAGATGCCCACAGCACTAGCAATCTCACGCACCTTAACTCTTCTGTCATCCATCACCATATCATGGATTTGATCAATGATTTCTGGAGTCGTAACCTCCACAGGTCGTCCAGAACGTTCAGCGTCACTTGTGCCCATATGGCCAGTCCGAAAATTTTGAAACCACTTATAAACTGCTCTAATCGAAGGTGCAGAGTCACCATAATGTTTATCAAGCTTCTCTTTAGTCTCCTGAGGCGTTTTGCCTTTCATAAAGTAATGTTTAATCACCACACGAAATTCTTTTTCGTCGATTTCTTAAAAATCACTCGACTTCCTTGATTCACACGAATGCCAAACACAAAGAAATAGACCAATATGGCTGAGACTTGGTGTGCGTTCATTCAAGAGATGCTACTAACTAAACATGACCTCGATACGCGCCGATGGTGCCATCTCTCGGACTTTGCACGGACTTTTCAAACCAGCCTCGTATCTCATTATTATTTTGACGTTTTTTTACTGCACTACTCGACCGGAATTAAACCTTCTTCTGTGATTGAGTGGTTCCACTCGAATAAATCCCAAATTACTTGTTATTTACACTCACGTAGTTTTGTGAAAGAGATCCCTAACAATCACCCAGTACTAATCGTTGTATGTCTCACTCTATTAATTTTATTCACAATCACATATTTTTCGAATAAACTCCCAATTTGCTCGTACGTAAAAGATGTAAATACATTCAATAGAAATGATTAATAACATCGCTCGATTACATAAAAACGTCTCTCATGCGTGTATCAAACGATTGTTCTTGTGAACAAACAGAGAAGGCTCGATACCGACACACCGCACCGTGGAGGTCTATCTCGCATTCAAAAAAGCCGCCATATTAACGCAAGTCACTCTGTTCTGCAACAAATGTTAAACGGTCAAAAAGATCCGACCGCTTGATATCGATAGGCTTTTGTTTTAGCCAAATATCTCGTAATCGACGGAGTATGCAATGGAAAAGAGGTTGATCGTATCTGTCCCAATATTTCTATTGCAATAAATTTTTGTTATATTTTTTTTTTTGGAGGGGGCGATTAGTGGTGTCTTTAGTCATACATTATTTTACAGGTATAAGTCTTCTGAATTTCTCTTCATGAGTGATCTGCTCTCAGATCTGTGAGAGGTAAAGACCAGTGTCACGATGAGGGTGGTTGGGATCCCACATAGGGGTATTTCAGCTTTATATATATATATATATATATATATATATATATATATATATATATATATATATATATATACGAGGCTGGTTTGAAAAGTCCGTGCAAAGTCCTAGAGATGGCACCACCGGCGCGCGTATCGAGGTCATGTTTAGTTAGTAGCATCTCTTGAATGAACGCACACCAAGTTTCAGCCATATTGGACTATTTCTTTGTGTTTAGCATTCGTGTGAATCAACGAAGTCGAGGGATTTTCAAGAAATGGACGAAAAATAATTTCGTGTGGGTGATTAAACATTACTTTATGAAAGGCAAAACGCCTCAGGAGACTAAAGAGAAGCTTGATAAACATTATGGTGACTCTGCACCTTTGATTAGAATAGTTTATAAGTGGTTTCAAAATTTTCGGAGTGGCCATATGGGCACAAGTGACGCTGAACGTTCTGGACGGCCTGTGGAGGTTACGACTCCAGAAATCATTGATCAAATCCATGATATGGTGATGGATGACAGAAGAGTTAAGGTGCGTAGGATTGCTAGTGCTGTGGGCATCTCGACTGAACGGGTACATAATATTTTGCATAAACATTTGGACATGAGAAAGTTATCCGCAAGATGGGTGCCGCGATTGCTCATGCTTGACCAAAAACGGAATCGTGTGAAGTGTTGCAAGGATGGTTTGCAGCTGTTCCAGAAGAATCCGGAGGACTTTAAGCGTCGTTTCGTCACTGTGGATGAAACATGGATACATTACTATACTCCTGAGACCAAACAACAATCTAAACAATGGGTTACCAAGGGGGAATTTGCACCAAAAAAGGCGAAGACCGTTCCTTCGGCCGGAAAGGTTATGGCGACTGTCTTTTGGGATTCGCAAGGGATAATCCTCATCGACTATCTGGAAAAGGGTAAAACTATTACAAGTGAATATCATTCATCGTTATTGGACCGTTTGAAAACCGAGCTGCAAGAAAAACGCCCGCGATTGGCCCACAAGAAAGTCCTTTTCCATCACGACAACGCACCAGCACACACCTCAGCAGTTGTGGTCGCAAAATTAATGGAAATAGGATTCCAACTCGTTTCACATCCCCCTATTCTCCAGACTTGGCTCCCTCGGACTACTATTTGTTCCCCAATTTGAAGAAATGGCTGGCGGGACAAAGATTTTATTCAAACGAGGAGGTGATTGCAGACACTAATGGATATTTTGCAGACTTGGACAAATCCTATTATTCGGAAGGGATCAACAAACTAGAACATCGTTGGACGAAGTGTATAAGCCTAAAAGGAGACTATGTCGAAAAATAAAAAAGGTTTACCCCAAACACACAAGTAGTTTTTTTTTGCACGGACTTTTCAAACCAGCCTCGTATATATTATATATATATATATTATATATATATATATATATATATATATATATATATATATATATATATATATATATATATATATATATATACGAGGCTGGTTTGAAAAGTCCGTGCAAAGTCCGAGAGATGGCACCACCGGCGCGTATCGAGGTCATGTTTAGTTAGTAGCATCTCTTGAATGAACACACACCAAGTTTCAGCCATATTGGTCTATTTCTTTGTGTTTGGCATTCGTGTGAATCAAGGAAGTCGAGTGATTTTCAAGAAATGGACGAAAAAGAATTTCGTGTGTTGATTAAACATTACTTTATGAAAGGCAAAACGCCTCAGGAGACTAAAGAGAAGCTTGATAAACATTATGGTGACTCTGCACCTTCGATTAGAACAGTTTATAAGTGGTTTCAAAATTTTCGGACTGGCCATATGGGCACAAGTGACGCTGAACGTTCTGGACGACCTGTGGAGGTTACGACTCCAGAAATCATTGATCAAATCCATGTTATGGTGATGGATGACAGAAGAGTTAAGGTGCATGAGATTGCTAGTGCTGTGGGCATCTCGACTGAACAGGTACATAATATTTTGCATAAACATTTGGACATGAGAAAGCTATCCGCAAGATGGGTGCCGCGATTGCTCAAGCTTGACCAAAAACGGAATCGTGTGAAGTGTTGCAAGGATGGTTTGCAGCTGTTCCAGAAGAATCCGGAGGACTTTAAGCGTCGTTTCGTCACTGTGGATGAAACATGGATACATTACTATACTCCTGAGACCAAACAACAATCTAAACAATGGGTTACCAAGGGGGAATCTGCACCAAAAACGGCGAAGACCGTTCCTTCGACCGGAAAGGTTATGGCGACTGTCTTTTGGGATTCGCAAGGGATAATCCTCATCGACTATCTGGAAAAGGGTAAAACTATTCATCGTTATTGGACCGTTTAAAAACCGAGCTGCAAGAAAAACGCCCGCGATTGGCCCACAAGAAAGTCCTTTTCCATCACGACAACGCACCAGCACACACCTCAGCAGTTGTGGTTGCAAAATTAATGGAAATAGGATTCCAACTCGTTTCACATCCCCCTATTCTCCAGACTTGGCTCCCTCGGGCTACTATTTGTTCCCCAATTTGAAGAAATGGCTGGCGGGACAAAGATTTTATTCAAACGAGGAGGTGATTGCAGACACTAATGGATATTTTGCAGACTTGGACAAATCCTATTATTCGAAAGGGATCAACAAACTAGAACATCGGTGGACGAAGTGTATAAGCCTAAAAGGAGACTATGTCGAAAAATAAAAAGGTTTACCCCAAACACATTAATAGTTTTTATTTTTGCACTGACTTTTCAAACCAGCCTCGTATATATATATATATATATATATATATATATATATATATATATATATATATATATATATATATATATATATATATATATATATATATATATATATATATATATATATATATATATATATATATATATATATATATATATATATATATATCAAGGATTTTCTACAGCAGACGCTGTCTTCCTTCTCTCAGCCTTTGATTCCATCCGTTTCTATCTTCCCAGTCTCCATCTGTTAGACCCCTGTCCTTCATAGCCTCGTCCACATCGTCTCTCCACGATCGTCTAGGTCTTCCTCTTTTTCTTCTCCCTGTAGGGCTCCACTCCGTTATTTTCTTTATCCACCTATTATCTTCGCTCCGTCTTATGTGTCCATACCATTTTAATCGTTTTTCTTCAGTGGTGTTTATTACGTTCTCTTTGATGTTCATTCTGCTTCTTATTTCTTCATTTGTTATTCTCTCCTTACGTGTCACTCTACAACATCTTCTCCAATACTCCATCTCTACCGTGTTAATTTTAGATTTATTTCTTTTGTTGATCGTCCATGTTTCTGACCCGTATGTCATTATGCTTTGTATTATTGATTTGTATATGCGGGTTTTGTTTCTCTTTGTAATGTGCTTGTCCCACAGGATCGAATTTAATTGTCTTATGCATGTCCGCGTTTGTCCTAATCTAGCTTTAATCTCTTCTTCTGATGTTGCGTCTTTTGAAATGATGGTTCCTAAATACTTAAAACTATCGGTTCCTTTGATTATTGTTTCGTTATCGACTTCTAGATTCTCCACGTTTCCCTCCTTTGTTGTTAGATATTCCGTTTTATCAAAGTTTATTGCTAATCTTGTTTTAGTGTATTCTTCTTTCAGTTTTCTTACCATATAACTGAGGTCTTCCTCATCTTGCGCTATGATTACTTGGTCGTCTGCGAGTATATAAGTGATCTTCTCGTATTGGGACTCCCATTCCACTACATTTTTGCTTCCATTTTTTTAATGTTTGTTCGAGGTATATTTTGAATAGTGTTGGGGATGTAGAGCATCCTTGTAATAGGCCTTTTGATGTTTGGAGTCTCTTCCCTATTTTATGTCCTATTTTTATGTTCACTGTGTTGTTTTCGTAGAGAGCTTTTACTGCGTATATTAGTTCTTTGTCAATGCCTATTTCTTTCATTGCGTACCATAATCTTTGTCTTGGTACTGAGTCATAGGCCTTTCTTATGTCTATGAAGGCTAAATGAACTTCTCTATTCTTTGCCAGTTTCAGCTTTTTAGGCGGCCGTAAATCGATTTACTAAAACTTGTCCCAGGTAGAAAAAATTGCTATCTAACAATGTTGAATAGGTATAGAACAATAGGCGACCTCCTCGTTACCCACTTGACAGCGCGCGCGCCGGAGTTTCAATCGGAATTTGATCGTCGCTCTGAGTGTTCGTTTCTCTTCTTGGAATTCCTTACAAAGCATTTATTTAAAAAACTGATTGGGTTAATGTAAAGTAACTAAAAACGAAGAAGACCCATATTTTAGCAGTTTACCCACTATTCCCTTATTAGTCAAATCCATCTCGTTAAACGTTTTGCCGTATCATGGCTCGTCAGTCGGGCTAGGATTGACAAACAAGAGGGCAGAATTTCCGGGTATAGTATTTTTCACGATCTAAGAAAGTGACTTAGCTACCCATACCCATTCAAAATTCAACAAGATTCGAAAGTGACTAATTTATGGCTGTTTAATGACAAGGCATCGTGCAGAGCTGCACTATACCTGATTGTATAATTGTTGGGTTTAAAATTTTATTGTGATAAGACAGTTGCATTTTAATGTTTTATGTACTGAATAATACACAATATAGTAATCACACAAATATATTAAAACAGTGTACAGTGTCCTCGCATACATTTGTTACAATTTTAGTTATTAATGATTAGTATTTTTGTGAGCACGTATTTTAGACTTTATTTTATGCCATATCAATTCGATCGCATTAAAGCTACAATAATATGGTGGAAGCCGAATTATTTCGTGTCCTGCTTTCTTTGCAATTTTATCACAAACATATTCCTTTGAAAAATTGTAACTTTTTAAAACTTCTAACAATTGTTTAACTGTATAACTTTCATGGAAATATAGGTCACGTTCGCACAAAAAGACTTGTATTTTCCTTTTTCTACTGGTGGAAATTGGCACCTTATTCATTGGGCGACTATGATAGGATGCATTATCAATCACAATACAGCTATTCGGTGGTATATTCGGCATTAATTTGTTTTGAAGCCAATCTTCAAAAACTTCAGCCGTTGTATCACAATGATAATCCAAGTTGGAATCTAAAATATTCTTGCCTGCTAGAAATAGACATTCTGGTATCTAGCCTTCTTCTGACCCGGCATGTAAAATAGTTATTCTTTTACCTTTATTTGATGTAGCTTTGGTGTGGCATTTTTTGGATTCATCATTCCATCCTTTACTGGGTGTGTCGTGGGTGTCATACCAAGTCTCATCTAGGTAGATTATCGTTCGATGTTCCGATCTAGCTGTATTTATTTTTTCAAGATATTCCATTCTGAGTTGTTGTAAGCGCCGTGATTCCATTATAACTTGCCTTTTGTCTATTTTTTTTAACAAAAACCCCAAATGACGTAGAATACGCCATAAAGTTGTAGTGAAACATTTTATGTCACAACTATTCTTGGACAGCCTCCGTGAAAGTGACAATAACGTAGGAACTTTTGGTTCTGCATACATTTCATAAATTTTGCGGCGGATTAAGTCTTCTTGACAGAAATCAATACATTTCGACACACCTTTGTCTTTCCGTGTTTTTTTAGACGCTGTCGAATTATTTACAATTTTCCAAATTGTACTTTCAGGGATGTTTGTTAAAGCCGATGTCTCCATCAATAAAATGACTTTTCGTAGCCTCGCTCCACTAACTTTAAATAAACACTTTTAACTATCACTTTTGCCTCAACGGGCAAACATTTGCGGCTTCTGATGGAAAGGGCTTCGGACATTTTAAGACACTATTGAACTTTATAATACACACTATTTCAGTATAATACTGCAGAGAAAATGAAGAATATTCTTTATATTTATAAACATATATATATATATATATATATATATATATATATATATATATGTATATATATATATATATATATATATATATATATATATATATATATATATATATATATATATATATATATATATAAATATCAATAACGACCCTGTTACGGCCAGGTACGTGTGAAGATCCTAACCGTCGTTTAATGTTTTTATTGCATCAATTTGCCAAATCACTTTCTTAGATCTTGAAAAATACTATACTTATTCAAGTAGTTACGGAACACAATGGTAGGATACAACGAATTGTACTAAGTACGCATACCAATCCATCGAAAGCTGACACAGCAGTGGTTGACACGGCTAATACTTAAAAGCACTCAGTGCTTTTCAAGGGATTCTCCTCAGGCATATATGGTTAATGTAAAATAACTGAAAACGGACAAGGCCCATATTTCAGCAGTTTACCCACTGTTCTTTTATGCGTCAAATCCGCCCAGAGACGCTTTTCGCCGAATTACGGCTCGTCAGTCCAGCTAGGATTAATAAACAAGAGAACAGTATTTACGGGTATGGAACAGAACAGAGAACACATTCTGCCTGGTGTTTTAACAGAAAAAAGAGAATTTGCACTAATCTAATATATCAATACTAGCCGTGATTTCCCGGGAAATCATGGTTTTCATGGTCTTTAAATCAGACGGTGAAAATGACGTGGTATTTTGTTTTTATTTATTTTTATAATTTAAACAGTTTTTATTTTGTTTTACGATCCGAGGGTACTTCAGGTGCTCGAGTAGTAACGCGTAAATTACTTTTTGACAAAATGCAGGAACAAAACTTTCAAATTATATATATATATATATATATATATATATATATATATATATATATATATATATATATATATATATATATATTGAGAGTTATATTTTATCGCAAAGGAATGAAGTGAAGCCTAAGTTCTCCTATTTGAAGTCACAATTCAAGAAAAAGAAGACAGAAGCGCATAAAAAAGCAGAAGTTTTTCTTAAAAAGAATGACGAATGGTTATAAGGAACATTTGAAATACCTAGGGTAAAACGCCATTCTTCTGGTCGACTGACAAAGTCATTTGAAGAATCAAGTGAGAGGAGTAAACGTAAAAAAAACAGAGGACCTACGCAGTGCCGTAGATAAAGAAGTAATAATGCGTGCTGCTCAAACATCCTCTCAAAGTTCTGAAGAGAGAATTACATTCTAGAAGACATAATCAACTTTCCCAAGACAACTCAAGCATACCAGAAAGCATACAAAATGTCAAAGCAGCATGAAAAACAGTCACAACTAAATCAAATAGCCGCCCTCTCAATGTTTGTAGAAGCTGACCTCTCAAGGAGACAGTAGGAAATAATAAGGAACAGGAACAAGAAGTATTATCCCAGTTACACCTCGTCACAGCAAGCAAAAAGGACTTGTTATCCGGCGAAAGAGGCTTATCGAGTAACTGAGAATGTATTAAAAGAATTAAATCTAGAAGCGCGTCAATCATTGACACTCATTTCGAAATGAGGATGTGACGGATCGCAACAAGCACAATTTAAGCAAAAAATGCAAGAAGAAGATGTAATTGACAGCAACATTTTTCAAAGCTGCTTTGTTCTACTACAATTGATTTGTGGGACAAACAAGAAAGTTATTCGCCACGATATTGTCGGCCAATGAGGATTAGACTGGTTATAGAAACAGTGGATATTACAAATTCTGAAATTACTTACATAGAAAGTGTACGCTTTGGTAAACAGAAAATTCGTACGCTTTAATGACCTTAATGTAAAAATAACGTCGATGCATTACAGCTTGGCCTACCTGTATTGCACGCTAGGATCCGATTATTCGAAAGTATTCTGCATTTGTAATAAAAGCTTCTTGTGCAAAAGTGACAGCTAAGATCGGACAGTGACAAAGAAATTGTCAAGCAAAAAGGCAGAAATACAGGCAAAATTCAGAGAGCAAACGGGCTTAATCATATATGGGCCAAAAGCTGGATTTGGTAACACCAATGATGTTTTTTTGCAAATCCAAAGGTGGTCGCTGAAATAACCAGTGTCGACTTTAACCTCATAAATCCCTTGAACGTGATTTTGGAAGTAATATCGAGAGGTTATAAAGTCGACTTAAAAAAATTGCAGACTATGGATATAAGTCCATTGGATTACTATTCGAAAAAGTAGCAGAGGCGCGAAACAAGCATTTTCGCCTATACTGGCAAAATTTTGTTAGAAAATTCGAAAGAGAAGTATGCAATCTAGATTTCCTCAATAGATTATTGCTCAGCTCAGATCCCTTAATATCTAATATAAGACCAAAACCCAAAAAAACGATCTATGTCGTTTAGTAAAGAAGCAATACAAATGCTTGTTGCTGCTGAACCCAATATTAACGACGAAAGTTCCTAAGAAGAAGAGAAATCCACAGAAAAATCTGCAGAGGAAGCCGAGGACTTGAGTTCGGGCGCGGAGACGTGGGATTCTTTATCGTGAATAATTAATTTTGTAATTTTTGTTAAAATCAACATATATATATAGTATATATATATATATATATATATATATATATATATATATATATATATATATATATATACATATACATACATACATGTTATAAGAGCAATAACAATGAATTTGCACTACGTTTCACCAAAATCTCATTTAGCATTTTCAAGTGCCCTTGCTGCTGCTGCCGCTCGAAGCTAACTGAGAAACCGAAGTGCGGTCGCCGTCTTTTATAAGTCGGCGTCTACGCAGATTGTATGTGGGGGGATCGGGAGTGTACGTCTGGACATCGGTGTTTGTCGGTTGGGTGTTCGTATCGGTGGTAATTACAGGTTCCGGCGCTATGTTGTCTGTTGCTTTCTCGTTGTTTTGGTTATTATTTTGTTTAGCTAATAGACCCTTCCATGTAGTGGAGATATTAAGTGCATCATCCCGCTTATTTAGCTGTCCATTCTATTCAGTTTCCAAGGCTTCTCTGACTATGCGTGTTTTATAATGTGAGATCGAGGCTATTTGTTTAGATCGCTCAAAATTGATGTTGTGACCAGTATCATGATGGTGCTGAAGTTGTTTTTGATGCTTATTTTATGTTCTTGGATCCGGGTGGAGGTTCTTCCGTTTGGGATGCTGTAAACTCCATGGTTTTCCAGTTTTCTCTTGTCCTTGGGGTTACCCAGGATGTCTGCCAGAGTGTTTTGTGGTTTGTATGTTGTGCCTATGTTGTGTTTTCTTAGAACTCTTCTGTAACTGCTTTCACATACCGTAATAGAACTCTACTTTGGTACTCTACTTTGGTTGAGGTCCCGTTCTTCTGTCCTTGTCTGTGGGTAGCGCTGCCTTTCTAATGCTTTCCGTATGGATTGATCTTTATATTCGTTTTTCTTAAGGGTCCTTGTGATTTGTGTAATTTCTTGCTGTCTCGGGTCTGGTTTGTTCGGTATGGTGGTGTGAGCCAGCGTCGTGCAAATCCACTGCCAGACGAACATGTCTTACACCTCGGGTTATTTTAGGCTCTAGGTCTTTTCCAGTCCAATTCTAACTCCCACTGATTGATTCCAGTACAGATTTTTAATAATATTTATATCTCTTTTGTCTATATTTGTTGTTTCTACAATTTTTATTAATTTCTCGTGCATCACAGGGTCGAAAGCTGTATTGTAATCTATAAAACATGCATATTCATCTTCATTCATATTTTTGCAACGCTGGACCAGTACATTTAATGAGAATAAACCGTTCCGTGTACCCATGCTTTTTTGGAATCCGAATTGTGTGTTATCTATTTCTGCCTCACATTTTTTATAAATTCTAATATGGATGATTCTCAGGAATATCTTGAGAACGTGAGACATTAAAATATATTCAGCTTATATTCTATTTGATTTATTTCTAGTGAAAAACTACAACCGCCTCCGAACAAGCAATTAAAATCGCACACGAAAGGATGTAATCCGTTAATTAAGTGCAAAACACCATCCGAAAAATGCTCTGACCTGCCTAAAGCCTATGACATGATTTTGGGATCCCAGAACTGTACTAAATTGAAGTTGGTGTTCTATTATTGAATGTTGCGACGTTCATTAGTATTATGTTAGCTGTTTTAGGATATTTGCTTCATCAGACGCCTAGTTATAATAGTAGCCTAGTATATTATAGATGGAAGTGACTTAATTTAGTGAGTACTATAACAGTTCAGAGAACACGTTGATTATTTTTGTAGTGGAATAACAATATTTTGTTCAGTGTGTTAAGTGGGCACCACTAATTAATTATCTTTTTTAATGTAGTCTTTTTAAACTTCGGGGCCTTTTTCCAGATAGCAGATTATCAACGAAAAAATATTTTGTAATATATTCAGCTTACGTTCTATTTGATTTATTTCTAGTGAAAAACTTCATCCGCCTCCCAAAAAGCAATTAAAATCGCCCACGAAAGGATGTAATCCGTTAATTAAGCGCAAAACACCATCGGAAAAACGCGCTGACATATTTTAAGACCTGCCTAAGGCCTGTGACATGATTTTGGGGTCCCAGAACTGTACTAAATTGAAGTTTGGTGTAACCAGTGGCTGCCTGGTCGTGTAGTTTCAGTGCCTATTGAATAAAAAATTACTAAATTAGACCTCTCATTAAAAGATACAACTCGCGATTGCGTAGGCCTGAAGGTAAAATGAAGAAGAAGTGAAGATTACTGAAGATTACCTACTGGTTCGGTCTTCGGAAGAAGATTTACTGCTTGTAAATCCGTAATTTATTCATGGGTATTTCTTCTTTCAGTTTAAAATGTAGTTGTAGGTTTTTTGTTGGGTGGTATTTGTTTTTGTTTATTGAGCCAATAACTGGTAATAAGTTTAGAAGTAAATATATATTTTTAGAGTTTAAAATAACTGTTTGGAAATTAAGCAGTTAATCAGGTAAACTTATACAGTTTTTTTGTTACCTATATTTTAGCTTTGTTATTATTTATGACCTTATCTAATAAGAAAATTGATGTATTTTTTATTGACACTATTTTCTTTCTTTTGTGTAAGCTGGTGGTTTAAATTGGTGGATTAAGGTACAATTTAGGCAACCTTTTGTGGTGTCACTAGGTCCGTGTTATCATTTCGGTACATGGTACGAAGATTTCCGGGCTCCAATCCCGGCATGTCATTGTACTTACGTATTTAATTATACAGTGGAGTCCGCTTATAACGACGACCAAGGGACAACTATATTCCGTGGTACTAACCGGAAGACCTTATAAGCTACATCAAATTAAACAGATGGAAACATGTGTTGTGTACACTTATGTTAGGTACATACGAGGCTGGTTTGAAAAGTCCGTGCAAAGACCGAGAGATGGCACCACCGGCGCGTATCGGGGTCATGTTTAGTTAGTAGCATCTCTTGAATGAACGCACACCAAGTTTCAGCCATATTGGTCTATTTCTTTGTGTTTGGCATTCGTGTGAATCAAGGAAGTCGAGTGATTTTCAAGAAATGGACGAAAAAGAATTTCGTGTGGTGATTAAACATTACTTTATGAAAGGCAAAACGCCTCAGGAGACTAAAGAGAAGCGTGATAAACATTATGGTGACTCTGCACCTTATGGGCATAAGTGACGCTGAACGTTCTGGATGGCCTGTGGAGGTTACGACTCCAGAAATCATTGATCAAATCCATGATATGGTGATGGATGAGAGAAGAGTTAAGGTGCGTGAGATTGCTAGTGCTGTGGGCATCTCGACTGAACGGGTACATAATATTTTGCATAAACATTTGGACATGAGAAAGCTATCTGCAAGATGGGTGCCGCGATTGCTCACGCTTGACCAAAAACGGAATCGTGTGAAGTGTTGCAAGGATGGTTTGCAGCTGTTCCAGAAGAATCCGGAGGACTTTAAGCGTCGTTTGGTCACTGTGGATGAAACATGGATACATTACTATACTCCTGAGACCAAACAACAATCTAAACAATGGGTTACCAAGGGGGAATCTGCGCCAAAAAAGCGAAGACTGTTCCTTCGGCCGGAAAGGTTATGGCGACTGTCTTTTGGGATTCGCAAGGAATAATCCTCATCGACTATCTGGAAAAGGGTAAAACTATTACAGGTGAATATTATTCATCGTTATTGGACCGTTTGAAAACCGAGCTACAAGAAAAACGCCCGCGATTGGCCCACAAGAAAGTCCTTTTCCATCACGACAACGCACCAGCACACACCTCAGCAGTTGTGGTCGCAAAATTAATAGAAATAGGATTCTAACTCGTTTCACATCCCCCCTATTCTCCAGACTTGGCTCCCTCGGACTACTATTTGTTCCCCAATTTGAAGAAATGGCTGGCGGGACAAAGATTTTATTCAAACAAGGAGGTGATTGCAGACACTAATGGATATTTTGCAGACTTGGACAAATCCTATTATTCGGAAGGGATCAACAAACTAGAACATCGTTGGACGAAGTGTATAAGCCTAAAAGGAGACTATGTCGAAAAATAAAAAAGGTTTACCCCAAACACATAAGTAGTTTTTATTTTTGCACGGAGTTTTCAAACCAGCCTCGTACGCAAGTCTAATCGAAACAAAAAAATTATAAAAATACGCTTATAGCAAAAGTTAACAAATTCAAAGTTACATATAGAAAAGTTCTTAAACTTCATATCTAGTGCACATTTATCGGCTTAAAAATTCCATGATTTTGATTTGTTTAATTTCAACTTATAGTAGAAATAACGTATTAAGGTAATTCACTCGTGACAATCTGAGCCAAAAGTATAGTCCGATAGTAAATACAAAAAGTTTAAAATACTTAATGGCAGAGTATTTTATTTTTGTCGGAGACTGTATTCGATATATGGAAACCTTCATATGCAGACACACTTTTAATGAAAATAAATATGGCAAAGCTGCCAATGAGTACACTGAATGCTCTATAGCAGGAGTGCTCAAACTTGAACTGCTGGCGATCTACCTCAATATTGTTAGACTACGATCGATCGACTCTGAGAGGCTGCAAGTAAGTGTGATGCAGGATTGTCGTCTAGGTAGGGTGTATCGTGGCATAGATATTAGTTTTCCGCACAATATGCATTTTTTTAGTCAAGGTAAGTGTAGGTCTGCTCTAAAATGTCAATGAAAAAACTCATAATTATTCAAAATTGCGAGTTTATTGGTTCTTACAAAACAAACGAGTTCTAGTGTCTAAACTTAACTAAAGAGTGACTTTGGATGTTGAAGCGTGGCACTGCATGTCCTCAGCATACTTTTCATAAGATGGTACGTAATTACCGAGTGCTAATCGCAAGCATGATGACATATGTTCGTCAGTTAGTCGATTGCGATATTTTTTGACTTAATTATCTTCATTTCAGAAAATGCAGACTCGCACAAGTAAGTTGACCCAAACATTGCCGTCAGTTGAAGGGCGATTTGCCTTAGATTCGGATATTTATCTTCAGATATAAAACACCAGAATCTTGTAGCAGATGCTGTGGCTTTGAGATGTATATCTGATATAATCTGCACTAACTCATTTTCAACAGAACATGAGTCCATGTTAAACTGACTTGCTATTTCAGTAGCTAATTCCTCAATGTTTTTACACGAAAAAGGATAACTCATAAATGATGCGTTATTTGCCAATTTACTGAAATCATAAAAAACGTTTTTCGAATTGGCCCAAAATATTTGATAATTCTGCCTCATAATTCAACTGAGGAATCCTTGCTTTCAAAGATGGAAAATTTTTCAGATCCTTCCTTTTCAGTTGATCTATCATAAGTTGCAATTTACTTTTGAATGCGCTTATTGCGCTAATCATCTCAATAATAGTTTTTCCTTTACCTTGAGGCTCCAAATTAATGGTGTTTAAATACATTGTGATGTCTGTCAAAAATGCCAAATCAGTCAGCCATTTTCCGTTTTTCAGCATCTGAGTGTCATCACCTCTTTCGTCCAGAAAAGATGTTATTTCGGGCAATAATTCTTGAAACCTTTCTAGGAATTTTCCGCGACTCAACCACCTGACGTCCGTGTGAAGGACTAAATCAGTGTGTTCAGCTCTATCTTCCAACTGCAATTTAAAGAGCCGTCGTTGCAAGCTACGTGCGCGGATAGAATTCACAAAATTCACAATTTTTATTGCAATGCCCATAATCTCCTCCATGTTTAGAACTTTTGAACACAAAACTTTTTTTTTTTTTTTTTTTTTATTGGTCTAGCACACGTGCTGCAGGGAAGTCCCTAAAGCGCTCCAGGAGCGGCACGAGTGCGGAAAAAGCGATTCACGTTGTTCTTGAATCGCTGTAAATTGTACTCGGTGGGAAACACAGCGCTGGGCAAATTATTCCAAAGGGATGACGTTCTCCATATAAAAGATTGCTTGAAAAGCGTTGTACGCGGAGTAACAAGCTGAACCTCATACGGATGCGAAGCACCAGCGCGACGTGTATTTCTAACATGCACCGCTTTGGGAGGAATTAAGCGGGCTACATCCTTCGAACACTTTCCATGAAAATACTTGTAGAACAGACTCAAGTCGCCAACCGTTCTTCGATGTTCCAGCGAATCAAGGCCGCCGGTCAATTCCGGGTCCCCAATCAGACGGACCGCTCTTCTCTGAACAGAATCCAACAAATGCAGTGTATGTTTGGGAGCGGAGCCCCAAACGTGGGAGCAGTATTCCATAGTTGGTCGAATTTGGGCTTTGTAAAGAATTAACAGTTGTTGTGGGGTGTAAAGCTTTCTGGTTCTAAATAATATTCCCAACTTGTTGATGTATAATGCAATGGAAGGAGAAAAATGAAGGGAAATCATCATTAGCTCGACACAATGCCACAAAACCGTTTTCGTTTCCAGTCATTGCTGGTGCTCCATCGGTTGTAATGCATACTAGTTTATATATTGGTAGCTTGTAGTTTGTTACAAAAATTGAAGAAAACGTCATATATATCGCCGCGGGTCCTTCCTTTCAGAGGGATCATTGTCAAAAACTCTTCCTTAGCCGACATGTCATTGAATACCATTCGAATAAAAATACACAGCTGGCAGTGTCTGTCATATCGGTGGATTCGTCGAACTGTAAATAAAAGTATGTATATTCCATGATATCATGTTTTTAGTTTATCTGCCATGTCCTGACTCATGACTTTAACACGCCTTGTGACAGTCGGACGAGATAACTGAAGTTCTCTAATAGCAGACATAATATCTGTTTTATTTTTAAAATCTCCAAATAAAGTCTCACCCGCTTCAATAAATGCTTCCTTCACAACCAATCCATCATCAAATGGTTTCTTGTGTTTCGCCAATATATGAGATATTTTAAATGACGCGATCGTTGCAGCTTTTGATTGTTTGAGTGGGCTTGTGAACATAGTTTGTTCTTTTTTCAAACAAGTTATCAAATCACATACTTTTCGTTTTCTTAATTCACTCTGTGACGGAAAATCCTTTTCATAGTTTTTATGAACCGTTTTATGATGCCTCTCTAAGTTCTTACGCTTAGGTATTAAAACTGACGCACGGCAAATGAGACAAATGCACTTATCCTTTACCATACAAGAGAAAAATTCTTCCTCCCAATCGTTATTCAAATAATAAGTTTTACTTTTCTTCGCCGCACTCATTTTGGACTATTTATTAATAAACTTTGTATCGATGTATCGCCTTCAAGTTACAACTCAGACTGACTCCTATTCCTGCAGGCGCAACATTTATATCGGCGCGAACGAAGTCTCGAATGTTCCCGTCAAACACGCCGCCCGAAGTTTCTAGAAAAATCGGCGGGAATCAAAAACGCGGTTTTTCTTTGACAAGTACCGCGCGTTCCTTTGATAAAGCCGCCTTTTGCCGCTAGCAGGGGGTTATTACGATAAAAGAAAGTGATGAGGGGGTTATTCTGGCCTAATTGTGGATCGAATAAATTTTAGTAGTTTATTCATTACATTTTGTCTTAGTTACCTAAAACAAAATCTGTGAATAGTTCTATATCAGAATTTTTTTCTCGAGATCGACTCAAAAAGCACTCGTGATCGACTTGTCCATCGCGATCGACCGTTTGAGCACCCCTGCTCTATAGAATAACGTTTATTTAGGTTATTTATTATAGTTTGTGTATGTTCATTGTTTAAACCGTATTAATTCTATTTAAAATAAAAATATATATAATTTCAATAAAAAATGCCAATCAATTACGCCATAAAGGCAAATTTGCAAAGGAAAGCTCATCAATAAACCCCCTGGGAAACATACAAGATCTTATATGGTAACAAAAGATGAAATAAGAACACAAAGAGCATCAAGAGCTAATTTGCCTGCAACGAAAAAATTTAGAAATTTAGGCAACGAGAAAAAATAAAGAAAAACATGAAGGGGTACAGTATCAATTAAGTTGTGGACTGCAGATGGACGTTTATCGTACTGGTGACATTATTAATCCTCACGTGTTGGCTAATATATTGAATAATGTTTCAATTACATCCGAGGGCTGTGGCTTGGTGTATTCGATTTAGAATCATCGGGATTTTCAAGTACAGCTGATATTTTGCAAATAGCTGCGAAATATTGGGATAAAATATTCAATGTTTATATTAGGCCTATGCAATCGATTAATTACCACGCTTTCAAAGTAACGGGCTTAGAACATATTAATGGCGATCTGTATTTACATGGTAAACCTATCAAAACAATCACTTTAAAGGACGGATTAATTTCATTCCAACAGTTTTTAAATTTTTCTCCAAAACCTTGGGTAATTGTTGTCCATAGTACACGTTTTGATTCGTCCCATTTAATTCAAGGTATAATTAATTTTGCAATGATCGAGGATCTTAAAAATATTGCTGGTTTTCCGGACACAGTAAGTCTTTTTAAAAAAAAACGCTTTCCTGACCGAAAAGGCTCAGAAATGTTTAAGCTCGGAAAGTTAGCCCATAATTTATTGCAAATAGCACCAAACGAAAAATTCCATGAAGCGATATATGACGTTAAAATCCTTGAGAATTAGGCAAAAGAGTTTTTGAAGAGAGAAGCTTTAATTACAAATTACGTATCGTATAAAGAGTGCGGCATAGAAAAACTAATATTGCCATCGTTAATGCCTTTAAAAAGTGTTATTTCAGATCTTATGATTAAAAGAATTGCATCTGAGTGCATAACTTTGAAAGATCTAAAAAGTTCTTATGATAAATTGGGTTCTACAGGAACAGTGTAGTTATTATCCAGTCGAAAAGGCAATGGCAAACCACATGTAACCAAAGATACGCAAGTAGTAAATAAAGTAATTAATTAGTTTACAAATAGTTTTTACATATATATATATATATATATATATATATATATATATATATATATATAGATATACATATACATATATCTATATCTATCTATCTATCTATCTATATATATATATATATATATATATATATATATATATATATATATATATATATAATTAATATATATTTAAAATTGTTATCAATTGATATGTGTTGATAAATAAATATAATTTTAACCTAAAATATTGAAAAGTTATTGAACCTACAAACATATTTTTGTTAAATATAAATCTTTTAAATATTAAAGGAAAAAATAATAAATACAAAGATATAAATTTAACTTTTTAATTAATACATTTAATATTTTTATTTGATTATTATAGATAAAGTTGATAAATATATTGTGTTTATTCAATAAATTATTTAACCTACAAATGAATTTTTGTTTAAAAGTTAACCATTTCAAATGCTGTTTGAATGTTGGCGCGTAAAATATAACGACATACAGCGTTGTCAAATTGTGATTTTTGTCCCTTAATACGCGGTTAACCTTTTAAACAAATATCAACTTTAAATATCTATATCTTTTTAACAAATCGATAAAAAAAAATATTTTTATTTCAAAATTTTTCTAATTCTTTTTAATAAATATTAGTTTTTTAAAAAATTCATAAGACTGGTTCTGAAGATATACACGAACCTATGCCTTTTCTATACTTCATTGGCCTATTTCATGTTAGTTATGTTCACCTTAATTATGAATAACGTAATCGGTCATTTTTTTTTAATTAAATGAAAAACATTTAAATTAACATCATATTTCGATTTCATAAAATTCTTACGAAAAGTGATTTACGAGTGAACTACCTTAAATTATAAAGTCTACACATATTGTCATCCTCGTAATTAGAATCTCCGAAGACATTTATAATTTCTGCAGTTTTCAGGTCCTCGATTGTATCTCTCGATCTCATCATCGGCGAAGTCGCCACTTTCGTGTCCTTCGACGATAATATTCTATACAGTGAACTCATCGGAGGAATCCTCACATGTGACAACATTATTATCAACATCCAAATATTGCTCAAGCTCCTGGCTTGTTATTGGCAGCTGCCCAAACGGAAAGCGGTATATCGTCTTCGTCGTCGAAGTCTACAGAAGAGTTGTTGGAGTTTTTTTTTTATGGGTCTAGCACACGTGCTACAGGGAAGTCCCTAAAGCGCTACAGGAGTGACACGTGTGCGGAGAAAGCGATTCTTAAATCGCTGTAAATTGTACTCGGTGGGAAACACAGTCCTGGGCAAATTATTTCAAAGGGATGATGTTCTCCATATAAATGACTGCTTGAAAAGCGTCATACGAGGAGTAACAAGCTGAACCTCATACGGATGTGAAGTATTAGCGTGACGTGTACTTCTAACATGCACCGCTCTGGGAGGAATTAAACGGGCCACATCCTTCGAACACTTTCCATGAAAATACTTGTAGAATAGGCTCAAGTCGCCAACCGTTCTTCGATGTTCCAGCAAATCAAGGCCTCCTGTCAGTTCCGGGTCTCCAATCAGACAAACAGCTCTTCTCTGAATAGAATCCAACAAATACAGTGTATGTTTGGGAGCGGAGCCCCAAACGTGGGAGCAGTATTCCATAGTTGGTCGAATTTGAGCTTTGTAAAGAATTAACAGTTGTTGTGAAGTGTAAAGCTTTCTGGTTCGAAATAATATTCCCAACTTCTGAGAAGCTCTTCTTGCTATGCCTGCAACATGTTCATGCCAGGACACATTTGCTCCCAAATTAACGCCCAACAAATTGAGTGACGATGTTAGAGGAATGGAGTGTCCCGACATAACTATGTCGGGTTCAGCAACGTTAACTTTTTTAGAAAAAACCGCCGCCTGGGTTTTTGTAGCGTTAAATTCCACTTGATTACTGTCACCCCAAGATAGAATTTCTTCCAGGTCTTTGTTAAGTTGAATGACTTCCTGCTGTCTGCGGATATTCGTCTGAGTAGCCGATGTTCGAGCGTTCAAAGTGAATGAAGAGATAAGTCTACTGTCATCTGCAAAGCTGTAGATTGGATTCTCGGTCTTTTCCAGCAGATCGTTAATATAAATGAGAAAGAGAGTAGGAGACAGTATGGAGCCTTGGGGTACACCGGCGTTGATAGTGAAGGTGTTAGAAAGAACTCCGTCGACTGCCACTCGCAAAGAACGCTCTCTGAGGAAACATGAGAGCCACAAACAGAACTTTTCAGACATAATTTAAGAATTTAGCTTAGCCAATAGCCTATCATGCCAAACACGGTCGAATGCCTTGGATATGTCAAGAGCAACCGCTCGAGATTCTCCAAAGTGTTCAATTGCGTTGTTCCAAACATGTGTTACATAAGTCATGAAATCTCCTGTTGATCTATTTTTACGAAAGCCATATTGGTGATCGCTAATAATGTTGAATCCTTCAAGATATTTTAGAAGATGCTGATTGATAGCCTTTTCCATAACTTTCGATATTATTGAAAGCAGTGCGATTGGTCGGTAGTTATTTGGCAAGGTCTTCTTAGGTATCGGCTGAACTGTGGCACATTTCCAGCAGGAAGAAAATATTCCCTTTCTGTAAGATAGGTTGAAAAGTCTACAGAAAACTGGTGTTAGTTCCCTCGCACAGTTTTTGAGAACTTTGATCGATTCCTTCTGTAAATCCGGCGTGTCTAAAATAAGTCTTTATTATACTTTGTGTAAGTTTAATCATACATCATCAGGATGGCGTCGAGTAAAGTAATCTTAGTAACATTATTACTAGCATTCGTATTTGCTTCAAAGTTGTCGGTGTCAACTCACGATCCCAGGAATGTACTCATTTTGTGAAAATATCAGATGTCATCCAAACTTTCCGATTATTCTCGTAATCTACTGATAATGAGTGCACACCTCACTGTTGAGATTTACCGATCACCAACATTTTTTTAATCGTGCCACTCATGTTCTCTGCAACCATAACAGTTATCCTCTCTTTTCACCCGCACACGTTTCTCCTAAAAATTTTAAAGTTTTATCTAGCGTTAGTCTATAAATCAATGCTGTCTCATCAGCATTAAAAGTCTGATCATCTATAAATCTTGCACCAATCACATTTTGTCTCACCGATAATGATTCGTTACTTATCTTACCGGCGACAATATTGTGTCTAGTTTTGAATCGATGGATCTAGTTTTGTGTACATGTGAAATTCGGAATATTAAACTGCGAAGTAAAGAAATGGACTTTTTCCTATAAAATAGGACTATTTACGGGTATTTCTCGATTTCGTTACACTTTTACCCACTGTAACAATGTTTGTTCCTCTTTTTTCTGAGTAGGTTTCTTAATCTGCTTAGAATATAAAACATCAGCGTTAAATAAGTCTAGAATGGTACTTTTGCTTTTCTTTCTTTTCGAAATAGTGAAATGAGATATACACTACCGTCAGAAAGTATTTGCCCACTTAGAAATTTCAATGCAATTTCCAAAATTTAATACCTAATTAAACCCTTTTATTATATTAGGGAAATTTAATTGTTCTTAACAAGTCTCCATCATAAAAGTGTTTAGATAAGCCTTTTTGGTGAAATCACAAATTAAAAATCAATTAGAACAAATTTCCACGTTTTGCATGATAATCGCGATTTCTGAGAATTCGACTTGAAGTAAGAACTCATTTCAAGTTTCTAGAGATTATGGAAATTCCTAGTGACATTTTATGATAAAAACTATGCTATAAATACTATTTCCCTTTCTGGAAATTAATTATTCGCAAACAGTACTTTGTCATTGATACAGGCTCAATTGTTTTGTGATAATGCTAAAAACGAAAGAATTTTCTATTGAAAAATCGGTATCTGATAATTGCGAGACATCAAAATGGTCGACAAATCGCGAGTGATATGCGAATGCCAAGGAAAACGGTGGACTACATCGTAAAAAAAAAATTCTGCAGGACATGGAATTCGCAACCAAAAATGTTCAAGAAGGCCTTGAAAAACGACTCCCTCTGAAGACAGAGCTATAACAATGTCCAGCACCGCACCAGAAATCACGGCTCAAATAGACCTTGAGCGGCCCATCTCCATCAGCGTAACAACCGTGAAGAACAGTTTAGCAAAAGGTGGACTACACGGGAGAATTGCAGGTAGGAAACCACTTCTTAGGCAAGTGAATAAACGTAAAAGATTAGAATGGGCCCGAGAACATGAAAATTGGACATCAGAACACTGGAATTTCGTCCTTTGGAGCGACGAATCTAAATTCAAAATTTTCGGTTCAAATCGACGAGTTTACGTGCCGCGGTCAGCTGGAGAGAGGATGTTGGAAGCCTGTCAGTTGCCTACATTAAAACATGGTGGAGGTTCAGTAATGGTTTGGGGTTGTTTTGGCAACGGTAAAGTTGGAAAAATCTTTAGGATAGAAGAAATCATACGAAAAGAACAGTATCAAGAAATTTTGCTAACTCAAATGCTTCCTCAGGGGAAATTTATTTTTCAGCATGACAACGACCCTAAACATTCCGCTAAACAAATTAGAGAACTTTTGGACCAATGGAAATCCGATGACGGGCTGGAAGTGATGACTTGGCCTCCACAATCACCCGACTTGAACCCCATCGAATTGCTATGGAACCATTTGGACAGGTGTGTTCGAAAACTCAATCCAACATCAGAAAATCACTTGTGGGAACTTTTACAAGCAGAATGCGTTAAAATAACCGAAGAAACTCTGAAGAAACTACTGGACAGAATGCCGAAACTCTGTAAAGCGGTAATTAAAAACAAAGGAGGTCACATAGCTGAGAAAAATCCTGGAAAATCATAAATATTTTTCTGATGATATATAATCTGGGTTTTTGTTGTCTTGGGACTGAAATAACTAGGTGGGCAAATACTTTCTGACGGTAGTGTATATGAAGTGAAAGTAATGGGGTAGGAGGTTAGAAGGGTGGTTGAGGCATATTTCATAAAATGCTTTTATTTCAGTGTTCTTGTTTTTTCATTATTTCCAGTTTTTAACAGAAATAGTATTGAGAATGGATTGAGATTTGGTTACAGACTAACATAAAAATTTTAAGATGATTGTAGTAAAAGTTTTAGAAATACAAAAAATGAAATTGCCCGAGTTTTACTTACCTTTGGAACAATAACAATCGGTAAATTATTATTCTTACTTCCCCTACTATATGGAAGTATTGTGTTCATGAAAAAATTACCTTCGGCAATTTTTTCCTTTACTTCTATGTTTTAATGTTCTTAGATCGCGAAAAACATATTTTCTCACGTCCGTCGGTGTGTCTATCCGACTGTCGGCGTATCGGTCTGTTGGGTCCAGAATTCTTGACCGACATGATATTATAATACTTGAAATAGGGATGAAACCTATAGGTCTGGGGTTAATCGTTTCAAGGGAAGGGGGTAGGAGTCGAAATGTTTTATGCTTTTAATTGTATTATGGAGATTTATTTTCTCTTTACTAGGGAAAGTCAAATTCTGTACTTATTTTAGTACCAGATCGGAAAAATACTGAGTAAATCAGTTTAAAGATTTTGAAAAATACATACGAGAAGAAATTCTTTTTTACCAAAATATTGATATATGCGAGTCAAACGATCTTGATTCATTTAAGACAGATCCTTGAATTTAATTTTCAAATAGTGGTATTATTTTTCATTAGAATGCTGATTTTCTATTCTTTTCAATAATTTCAAAAACATTTGCTGATTACTGATTAAAACAGTTCTATTCAATAGAGTCGTTTTTGCTCGTACAGCAACGTACTCGTTGCGCGCTATTCATCTCTATAAAAACACATGCAACAACATCTCTGCCTCCTCTGCATACCTGCTGACTAATTACGTCATTCGGAAAATGGATACCACAAGTCATTGCAAGAAGCCAACGTGTAGTCGATGCGCAACTGCACCTGAGCCAGTCAGTTGTCTCCAGAGTCTACTGGCGTTACCCAGAGATTGGCGCCTTTACACGGAGACCAGGATCAGGAAGAACAAGGTGTACCTCGGAGCGAGACGACCGGTTCATTATCAACATATCTCTAAGAAATCGTCATTTTAACGGAGTTGAGGTTCAGCAGGAACTCCGACAAGTTCGTGATCGGGCAGTCAGTCATTGGACAGACAGAAAAAGACTTAAAGAAGGTAACCTATCTCTGAAGAGAGCAGCTAACGGACCCAAATTGACAACAGCTTATCGACAAGCGCGACTCAGATTGGCCTGAGAATATGTAGACTGGATCTTGGAGCAATGACACTCCGTTTCATTAACTGACGATTCCCGAATGTGCCTACATGGCAATGAGGGAAGAAGACGAGTCTATAGGAGGCCTGGGGAGCGCTATGCGCAGTGCTGCATTACTGAAACGATCGCCTACGGAGGAGGTTCTGTCATGGTGTGGGGAAGCGTCTCACTGGATGCGAAAACCGATTTGGTTTTCGTGACCGACGGAACTCGTAGCGGTGGATTAACTGCTGACTGGTACGTCGACGAGATCCTGCAAGAACACGTCGTTCGTTACGCTGTATTTGTTGGCAATAGCTTCGTGCTAATGCAGGATAGGGATATTCAGTATATATCAATGTTTCGGAACCATTCGATACATCGAAACGATCCGTTGTTTTTCAAAACACATAAAATATTCGATGCATCGATGTATTTTGATTCGATATATCGATATCGAATGAATAACCTAGTCAATAACTTAACCCGTCAGCCAGCTTTGCGTCGGTTTATAATACGCTTTAGTATGGTTAAAGCTCCTTTACCTTAGCCTACGACACTGGACCCGAGATTCAAAAAATGCATTTCACGAACCTACTTGCATGCTCAGCATCTATCACAAGAATTAAAGCCTTGATGAAAAATAGCACACACAATAATGAAGCCGTGGAATCCGATTCAGATCATTCCGAAAAATCTCCCTTATGGGAAATTAGTACATAAGAGCTGAAAAACCAGCAAATTGGACGAATCTATTTCGAATGAGCTTTTTATTTACTTACGCAGTCCAGTGGGAAGATTGAACGAGAACTCACTGTAAATTTGGAACGACTTGAAAATTCAGCTTCCAAAAGCCTCATAAAATGCGTTCAAATATTTTACCACGGTGGGAACTTCCATTCTATCTGAACGGTTGTTTTCTAAAGCTGCTCAAGTAATTAATCAGCAAAGAAACCGACTGAAAGGGAAACGGTTGAACAAATTATTGTTTTTGCAAAGCTTGCTTAATTTTTCGATATCGCTAATTTGGTGTATTTACTGCTAAAATAAGAATAAAATTTCATTTCTTTGGTTTTACGGCGGTATTTTTTTTCAAAAAATTACTATTACATTACACATAATTCATAAGATATAGGTATTACATGACACATTTATCAATTTATGAAGTAGTACTAGTTAAAAGTATTCAATGTTGAGAAAACATTGATGTTTACGAATCGATATATCGAAAAACATCGATGTATGGTTCGGAAGTTCTTTCAAAATGGACATGTATTACATGACACATTTATCAATTTATGAAGTAGTACTAGTTAAAAGTATTCAATGTTGAGAAAACATTGATGTTTACGAATCGATATATCGAAAAACATCGATGTATGGTTCGGAAGTTCTTTCAAAATGGACATCCTTAATGTAGGACAATGCGAGACCACATGCGGCTGCATCGGTACGGTAATACCTGGCGGAAGTGGGAATACCCACACTAAGTTAATCTGCGCGAAATCCTGGTCACATGTAGAATGAGCTCAAAAGGAGGGTTCGAGCCAGAAAATCCAGCCTATGCATCGCTGAGGGACCTAAAAATTGCGATGGCGGAAGAGTGGGAAGGAATGCTACAGACAGTGGTGAAAAAACTCACCTGCTCCATGAAAAACCGCTGTAAGCAGTAATAAGGGCTGGGGGGATAATACAAAATATTAATTTTGATTTTTATTAATAAATTTAATAGTTTAACTTAAATTTGTTTATTTTTCCTTTCTCTTACCTCTATTTTCAATCCCTGTTCTCCTTGTTTCCCCTTTCAATCATTTTAATTAGTAAAAATCAACAATGGGCTCTTAAATAATACTAAAATCCGTAAAATTATATATATATATATATATATATATATATATATATATATATATATATATATACATATATATATATATATATATATATATATATATATATATATATACATATATATATATATATATATATATATATATATATATATATATATACACATATATATATATATATATATATATATATATATATATATATATATATACATATATATATATATATATATATATATATATATATATATATATATATATATATATATATATGTGTATATATATATATATATATATATATATATATATATATATATATATATATATATATATACATATATATATATATATATATATATATATATATATATATATATATATATATATATATGTATATATATATATATATATATATATATATATATATATATATATATATATATATATGTATATATATATATATATATATATATATATATATATATATATATATATATATATATATATATATATATATATATATATATATATATATATATATATATATATATATATATATATATATATATATATATCAAGAATTTTCTACAGCTGACACTGTCTTCCTTCTCTCAGCCTTTGATTCCATCCGTTTCTATCTTCCCAGTCTCCATCTGTTAGACCCCTGTCCTCCATAGCCTCGTCCACATCGTCTCTCCACAATCATCTGGGTCTTCTTTTTTTTCTTCTCCCTATAGGGCTCCACTCCGTTATTTTCTTTATCCACCTATTATCTTCGCTCCGTCTTATGTGTCCATACCATTTTAATCGTTCTTCAATGGTGTTTATTGCGTTCTCTTTGATGTTCATTCTGCTTCTTATTTCTTCATTTGTTATTCTCTCCATACGTGTCACTCTACGACATCTTCTCCAATACTCCATCTCTACCGCGTTAATTTTAGATTTTTTTTTTTTGTTGATCGTCCATGTTTCTGACCCGTATATCATTATGCTTTGTATTATTGATTTGTATATATATATATATATATATATATATATATATATATATATATATATATATATATATATATATATATGTTTTTGTTTCTTTTTATAATGTGTTTGTCCCACAGGATCGAATTTAATTGTCTTATGCATGTCTGCGTTTGTCCTAATCTAGCTTTAATCTCTTCTTCTGATGTTGCGTTTTTTGAAATGATGATTCCTAAATATTTAAATCTATCGGTTCCTTTGATTATTGTTTCGTTATCGACTTCTAGATTCTCCACGTTTCCCTCCATTGTTGTTAGATATTCCGTTTTATCAAAGTTTATTGCTAATCCTGCTTTAGTGTATTCTTCTTTCAGTTTTCTTACCATATAACTGAGGTCTTCCTCATCTTGCGCTATGATTACTTGGTCGTCTGCGAAACTTAGAGTATATAAGTAATCTTGTATTGGGACTCCCATTCCACTACATTTTTGCTTCCATTTTTTTAATGTTTGTTCGAGGTATATTTTGAATAGTGTTGGGGATGTAGAGCATCCTTGTAATAGGCCTTTTGATATTTGGAGTCTCTTCCCTATTTTATGTCCTATTTTTATGTTCACTGTGTTGTTTTCCTAGAGAGCTTTTACTGCGTATATTAGTTCTTTGTCAATGCCTATTTCTTTCATTGCGTTCCATAATCTTTGTCTTGGTACTGAGTCATAGGCCTTTCTTATGTCTATAAAGGCTAGATGAACTTCTCTATTCTTTGCCAGTTTTTTTTCCATTGTTTGTTTTATAGTATATATGTGGTCTATACATGATTTTCCGGCCGTAAAGCCTGCTTGGTCTTCTCCAATTTTTCCTTTTATATTTTCCTGTATGATATTTTTAATAATTTTTCCATACAAACGTCCCATACTCGATATTATGCTTAGGCCTCTATAGTTTGTGCATTTTCTGCGGTCTTCCTTTTTAAATATAGATACTATATAGGCTTTTGACCATTCCTTTGGTATTTTTTCTCCATTTATCGCTCTGTGGAACATGTTTCTCAGAATTCGATGTAATTTATTAAACCCGTACTTAATAATTTCATTTACCACACCTCCAGGCTCTTAAAATTATATGAACACTAAATTCTGGGATCCCTGTTAAATGAAGCCAAATAGTTTGAGTCGATTTTTTTGCACATTAGTGTACATTTTTAACAGTGTGTATCATTATTTTATTTTGTTGAAGTGATTTTTATATATATTTTTCAAATACCAATGTACTTGTTAAAATCGAATCAAGTACCTCTCGCCTTGGCGGAACACCTTTAATTTATGAATAAACCTATTGTTAGTACGTCTTTTTATTGCAAAATCACATATACAGCGTTTATAATCACGTTTTTCACGATCATTTTAATACATTACATTACATATTACAATATTACATACACACTCATCTTTTTTTTTCCTTTGATATGTCAATGAAACCTCTCCAAACAATCAATCTTTTTGATGGAACTACTTTCAAGGCAAAAAATTCATATGGGCTACAGCTGACCTTGTTTCGTCGTTCTCATGTCTATTAAAATAAATGTTTACGTTCACATAGAATGTTGTAAAAGTTTAGTCGTGCCGTAAGCAGGAAATTATTTGTACTTGCAGTTCTATTTTTATGAACATTCGGTGCAGCGAAATCGCTAATTTACTAGAAAAGCGGCGCCTACGCGGAAGTAGCAATTCACAGGTGCAGGAAACACAGTCCTGGGCTCCTAATTTTCAAAGGGCGAGGATCTCTATGTTAAAGAATTCTTGCAGACGTTGGTACAATGAGTGACAAGCTGAATGGCATACATGTATCAGGGCGACGTATGTTTCTAGCCTGTACCGCTCTAGGAGGGATCAAGCGAGTTACATATTTTTCAAAAAGGCCAAGTTGCCAACTTTTCTTCAATGCTTCAAACAATTAATGTTTCTGAAGTTCTGTTTTTATTTAGAGAGCGTTCTTTACGAGTGATTTTTTTTTTATGGGTCTAGCACACGTGCTACAGGGAAGTCCCTAAAGCGCTACAGGAGCGACACGTGTGCGGAGAAAGCGATTCACGTTGTTCTTGAATCGCTGTAGATTGTACTCGGTGGGAAACACAGTCCTGGGCAAATTATTCCAAAGGGATGATGTTCTCCATATAAAAGACTGCTAGAAAAGCGTTGTTCGAGGAGTAACAAGCTGAACCTCATACGGATGTGAAGAATTAGCGTGACGTGTACTTTTAACATGCACAGCTCTGGGAGGGATTAAGCGGGCCACATCCTTCGAACACTTTCCATGAATGAACTTGCAGAATAGGCTCAAGTCGCGAACCGTTCTTCGATGCTCCAGCGAATCAAGGCCGACGGTCAGTTCCGGGTCTCCAATCAGACGAACAGCTCTTCTCTGAATAGAATCCAACAAATGCAGTGTATGTTTGGGAGCGGAGCTCCAAACATGGTAGCAGTATTCCATAGTTGGTCGAATTTGAGCTTTGTAAAGAATTAACAGTTGTTGTGGAGTGTAAAGCTTTCTGGTTCGAAATAATATTCCCAACTTTTGAGAAGCTCTCCTTGCTATGCCTGCAACATGTTCATGCCAGGACATATTTGCTCCCAAATTAACGCCCAACAAATTGAGTGACGATGTTAGAGGAATGGAGTGCCCCGACATAACTATGTTGGGTTCAGCAACGTTTAACTTTTTTTAGAAAAAACTGCCGCCTAGGTTTTTGCAGCGTTAAATTCCACTTGGTTACTGTCACCCCAAGATAGAATTTCTTCCAGGTCTTTGTTAAGTTGAATGACTTCCTGCTGTCTGCGGATATTCGTCTGAGTAGCCGATGTCCGAGCGTTCAAAGTAAATGAAGAGATAAATGTACTGTCAACTGCAAAGCTGTAGATTGGATTCTCGGTCTTTTCCAGCAGATCGTTAATGTAAATGAGAAAGATAATAGGAGACAGTATGGAGCCTTGGGTACACCGGCGTTGATAGTGAAGGTGTTAGAAAGAAATCCGTCGACTGCCACTTGTAAAGAACGCTCTCTGACGAAACATGAGAGCCACAAACAGAACTTTTCCGACATACCATAAGAACGTAGCTTAGCCAACAGCCCTCGGGCCAAACACGGTCGAATGCCTTGGATATGTCAAGAGCAATCGCTCGAGATTCTCCAAAGTGTTCAATTGCATCGTTTCAAACATGTGTTACATAAGTCAGAAGATCTCCTGTTGATCTATTTTTACGAAAGCCATATTGGTGATCGCTAATAATGTTGAATCCTTCAAGATATTTTAGAAGATGCTGATTGATAGCCTTTTCCATGACTTTCGATATTATTGAAAGCAGTGCGATTGGTCGGTAGTTATTTGGCAAGGTCTTCTTGCCTTTTTTAGGTATCGGCTGAACTGTAGCACATTTCCAGCAGGAAGGAAATATTCCCTTTCTGTAGGATAGGTTGAAAAGTCTACAGAAAATGGCTGGTGTTAGTTCCCTCGCACTTGACTGCACTATGGGAATAGTAGGTGGTATTTTTCCTTGGAAATCGACAGTAGAATGTGAAGCAAAGAGTTCAGCCAACAAGTTCGCTTTCTCAACAGGTGTCGTTGCAATAGAATTATCTGGCCGTGTGAGTGGTGGTATGGCGGATTTGGTGAAATTTTGACTAACTGCCTTTGCGACCGACCAAAAGGATCTTGAATTGCCGGGACAGGCGAGAAGCTTGTTTCTAATCCGTTGATTGATTGTGTACCTCCTTGGTTTCGTCAATAATTTCTTTGGATCTGTTCCTGGCACGAACAAAGATGTTACGATTTATGGTGTTAGGATTTTCACGCCATTGTCGGTAGGCAACATATTTAGAAGCAACAGCTTCTTTGCATTTTCGGTCAAACCAAGGCTTGCCGTTGGAAGGGCATTTCTTCGAAAAAGAGATATAAGCCTCCATACCGGCCAAAATAACATTGGAAACCTCCTTGGCGCAGTCAGATGGGAAGTCGGATCGAAAACAAACGTCCAACCAAGGGAAAGTTCGAAAATATTCCATGAGATCTTCCCATTTACCAGACTTGTAGTGCCAAATCTTGCGCGGTTTAGGCGCCTCTCTGTCATTGTTTAGTAGAATACTAGATGTCGAAAGTAGTTTATGGTCGGAAGAACCCAACGGCGTAGTACCTCAAAGCTCCATACTGTCTTCTACTCACTTTTTATTTACATATAGAAAATTCGCGGAACATAAAGTAGGCGAAGAACAGGCAGCATTTAGAGGAGATAGACGAACAGCGGATAATATCTTCGTAATAAGAAACCATAGACTTGAAAGCAGCATTCGACACGGTGGAGAGGTCAGTAATATGGGGAATAATGGAGGAGATGGGATCCCCAAAAGAAAATGATTAGAATAGTTAAAAGCATTTACAATACAGTTTACGGCATAGTAATACTGAATGGGAAAAGATCTGGAACATTTGAGATGAGAAGAGGAATAAAACAAGGAAATAGTCTTAGCCCACTATTGTTGTATTAGTAACGACAAAATATTTAAAAATGCAAGGAAAAGAACAACAAGATTCTCGACAACCGATACAGAGCGATGCTGCCGATCCAACTCGATGGAATGCTATACGCAGATGATATAATGCTGATCGCGGACACAAAGGGAAAAATGAAGACACTGATCGACATTTGGACGGAAGGGATAGAAAAAATGAAGATGGAGGTTAATATAGGAAAAACTAAATATATGATAATAAATCAGAAAACACCAATGCCTGCAGAGGGGATAAAATGCAAGGGACAACAAACAGAACGAGTAACAGCATATGAATACCTAGGAGTTTTGATGTCAGATGATGGGAAAATAGATCTAGAGATAGCAAACAGAGTAAGGAAAACCACAAAAATATATTATGCTCTGAATAATACAATATTTGGGAAAAAAGAGATTCAAACAAAAGTAAAACTCCAGATATACAATAAACTAGTAGTACCAACATATGGATGTGAGTCCTAGGTGAGTGTAAACAAACACGAGAGTGTGGTGTCAGCAGCAGAGTTGAAACAACTGAGAAAAATAGCAGGAAAGGTAAGGATGGAGAGAATAAGAAATGAGGACATCAGGCAGCAACTAAATCAAGAAGAGATAGAAGGGAAGAAAAACAAGAGAATATTGAGTTGGTTTGGACACGTAATAAGAATGGACAACACCAGATTGGCGAAAAAAGCATTGGAAGCAAGCTCGGGAGGGAGGAAGAGGAGAGAGAGAGAGACCGAGAAAGATATGGATACAACAGGTAAAAAAAAGGCAAAGGAAAACACGAAAGGGAAAAAAGGTGGCCTAAATGAAAAAACTGAAGAGATGGGTGGAAGAATGAACAAGGAAAGTCCGACGCCACCACGGGCAAAAGGAATAGAGGAAGAAAAATAAGTTAAAGAAACAGTGGATTTTACATATTCTGGAATTACTTACATAGACAATGTAATAAACGCTTTGGTAAACAGCGAATTTGTACAAGGAGACATCTCTTTTTCCATGAAACATATAATGACTCTAACTGTGGTCGATACAAAGAGTCCCATGCTGCTACGTAAATTACTTCAACAATGAGATGCTATATTTGTGCTGCTAGTTCAAAGCAGTTTAATGACCTCAATGTAAAAAATTACGTCGACATAGATGCATTACAGTTTGGCCTGTCTGTATTGCATGCTAGAATCCGGTTATTCGCAAGTATTCTGCATTTATCATACATGCTTCCTGTGCAAAAGTGGCAGCTAAGATCGGGCAGTGATAATGAAGCAAAAAAGGCGAAAATTCAACGAGCAAACGAGCTTAATCATAGCTGTGCCAAAAGCTGGATTTCTTAATACCAATGACGGCAATACAAGTAGAAGATTTTTTGCCAATCCAGAGGTGGCCGCTGAAATTACCGGTGTCGAATTCAACGTCATAAATCACTTAAAAGTGATTTTGGAAGTAATATTGAGTGGTTATAAAGTCGACTTGAACAAATTTGCAGACTGTGGATATGAGATTGCCAAAATTTATTTAGAGTTACATCCCTCGCATCCTATGACTCCTACGATGCACAAAATATTATTTCATGGTGCAACAGTAATGGAAAAAAGCTCTTTTGCCCATTGGATTACTATCCGAAGAAGCAGCACACACTACAAATTAACTATGCCGAAATTGCCATCCTGGGCGAGTTTAATGTCCACAATATCAACTGGCTTAAATATTCAAATAATACCGACGAACAAGGTCGTGAAGCTGAATCATTCTCAATCAGTTGTGGCTTAACTCAGCTTATTGATGAACCAACACGGATCCCTGATCGAGACGGGGAGTTCGCCAGTCTTCTTGATCTGTTTTTAATCACCAATCCGGAGATTTACACGGTCATCGTAAATCCGCCGTTGGGTTCTTCCGACCATAAACTGCTTTCGACATCGAAGATTTAATATTATTAGCAATAGGAGATCTAACTTACGTAACACATATTTGGAACAACGCAATTGAACACTTTGGAGAATCTCGAGTGGTTGCTGTTGACATATCCAAGGCATTCGACCGTGTTTGGCACGATGGACTGTTGGCTAAGCTACGCTCTTGTGGTATGTCTGAAAAGTTCTGTTCGTGGCTCTCATGTTTCCTCAGAAAGCGTTCTTTACGAGTGGCGGTCGATGGATTTCTTACTAACACCTTCACAATCAACGCCGGTGTGCCCCAAGGCTGCATACTGTCTTCTACTCTCTTTCTCATTTACATTAATGATCTGCTGGAAAAGACCGGGAATCCAATCTACAGCTTTGCAGATGACAGTACGCTTGCCTCTTCATTCACTTTGAACGCTCGGACATCGGCTGCTCAGGCGAATATCAGCAGGAGGTCGTTCAACTTAACAAAGACCTGGAAGAAATTCTGTTTTGGGGTGACAGTAACCAAGTGGAATTAAACGCTACAAAAACCTCCATTCTCCTAGCATCGTTGCTCAATTGTTGGGCGTTAGTTTAGGAGCAAATATGTCCTGGCATGAACATGTTGCAGGCATAGCAAGGAGAGCTTCTCAAAAGTTGCTAATATTATTTCGAACCAGAAAGCTTTACACTCCACAACAACTGTTAATTCTTTACAAAGCTCAAATTCGACCAACTATGGAATACTGCTCCCATATTTGGAGCTCCGCTTCCAAACATACACTGCATTTGTTGGATTCTGTTCAGAGAAGAGCTGTTCGTCTGATTGGAGACCCGGAACTGACCGGCGGCCTTGATTCGCTGGAACATCGAAGAACGGTTGGCGACTTGAGTCTGTTCTACCAGTATTTGCTTGGAAAGTGTTCGAAGGATGTAGCCCGCTTAATTCCTGCCAAAGCGGTGCATGTTAGAAATACACGTCGCGCTGATGCTTCACATCCATATGAGGTTCAGCTAGTTACTCCGCGTACAATGCTTTTTAAGCAGTCTTTTATATGGAGAACATCATCCCTTTGGAATAATTTGCCCAGCGCTGTGTTTCCCACCGAGTACAATTTACAGCGATTCAAGAACAACGTGAATCGCTTTTTCCGCACACATGCCGCTCCTGGAGAGCTTTAGAGACTTCTCTGTAGCACGTGTGCTAGACCCATAAAAAAAAAAGCAGATGCGCGAAACAAGCACTCTCGCCTGTACCGGCAAAATTTTACTAGAAAATTCTCAAGAGAAGAATGCAATTTAGATGTCCTCAACAGGTTATTGCTCAACTCAGTTCCCTTAATATCTAGTATAAGGCCGAAACCCAAAAAAAGTTTTGGTATTTCGTTTAGTAAACAAGTAATACAAATGCTTGTTTCTGCTGAACCCAATATTAACGACGAAAGTTCCTAAGAAGAAAAGAAATCCTTGGAGGAATCTGCAGAGGAAGCCGAGGAATGAAGCTCGGACGCAGACGAAGAGACGCGGGATTCTTCATCGTGAATAATTATTTTTGTAATTTTCGTTTAAGTCAACATGTTTTTTTTTCTAAATATAATGTTTTTTATATATTAAAATGTATTTTTCTTCAGTATGCAAAATGATTAGTGACAAAAAGAACAACCAATGGGAAAAGACATGCTCAAGACTCAACACTTACATAGGAGGAAGAAAAAGCACAGAAAGCTGGAGAATTCTTAAAAATATGAGAACAGAACGGAAAAGAGAAATCTTCTCACCAATAATACCAGAAAAATGGAACCAATACTTTACAAATATGCTAATAGAAGATAGACCAGAGTTTAAAAGTACCCAACATGGAAACCCAAACATAGTTATACGAGGATCCCCAATAAGGATAACAACATCAGAAGTTAAACAAGTATGTAAAACGCTAAAAAATGGTAGAGCCCCAGGACCAGGAAACATCCCAGGAGAGATAGTAAAATACGGAACTGAAAAACTATTTAACGCTTTGAGGAACTTATTCCAAAGATGCATTAATACATCAGAAGTGCCTGAGGAATGGAAAATATCATACATATCAACAATTCATAAGAAAGGAGACAAAAATAATTGCGATAACTATCGGGGAATAACGGTTACAGGATCTATTAGCAGAATATACGGAAAAATACTTAAAAATAGAATAGAAACGGAATACGCGGACATAGAAGCTGAAGAACAGGCAGGCTTTAGAGCAGGAAGATCCACAATAGACCATCTCTTCTCACTGACACAAATCCTAGAAAAGAAAACCGCATTTGATCAGGAAGTCCATGTCTTGTTTGTTGATTTAAAAAAGGCCTACGACAGCGTGCCCCTAATGAGATTGTGGGAAACACTACAACAGAGTAATGTAAGTACCGAAATAATTAAAGCCGTAAAATCCTTATACCAAGAAGCAAGAAGTAGAGTGAAAACCAAATATGGTATAACAACAGGGTTCCAGGTCACAAAGGGTCTCAAACAGGGCTGCTGTATATCCCCAATGCTATTTAAAATCTATTTGGAGAGTGCACTGAAGAACTGGAAAAGGAAAATGCAGCAGTATGGGATTACCACTGGATGACTATACATTGTACACGCTATCATTCGCGGACGACCAGGTAGTAGTCGCTTAGGACATCGATGATATGGAATACATGACACGAAAACTTATGGAGGAATATGAAAAATGGGGCCTAGAAGTCAATATTAAAAAGACCGAGTACATGTGCGTCGGAGGACAACAGCAGGACTTGAAACTGGCCACAGGACACACCATCAAACACTGTGCTATTTATAAGTATTTGGGAACGAGAATATCTAGGGACGGAACACTGCAAGAAGCAATATTCTAGAGGAATATTCAAGGAAGAAAAGCGATTGCAATGCTTAATAGTATACTGTGGGACAAAAACATAACCATTGAAAATAAGAAGGGAATTTACAACTCAATAGTGAAAAGTATAATAACATACAGCTCCCAGGTGTGGCCATTGAAGGAAAGAACAGAAAAAATACTAATAGCTACAGAAATGGATTTCTGGAGACGAGCAGCCAGAAAATCCAGAAAAGACCGCATACCAAATGACATGATAAGACGAGCTTTAGAAATAAAGCACGATATAGTGGACGAAATCAGAACCCAACAGTTGGTATGGTACGGACATGTACAGAGAATGTCACAAGACCGACTATCTAAGAAGATCTTAAATTGGAACCCTCATGGAAGAAGAAAGCGAGGAAGACCACGCCAAAGCTGGAGAGCAGAAATCAACAAGGAAGTACTAGAGAGAGATCTGGAGGAGGAGGGATGGAGAAACCGGGAGGAGTGGAAATTAGGCATCGGAAGACGGAAGACGTTATAAAACCGATTGATATATTTGTATATATATATATATATATATATATATATATATATATATATATATATATATATACATATATATATATATATATATATATATATATATATATATATATATATATATATATATATATATATATATATATATATATATATATATATATATATATATATATATATATATATATATATATATTTCTTCAAAATATGCACTTCAAAAAGCTTTCACTGCTATATTTAGAAATAAAACCAGATTTAAAAACAAAAAAATAATTTTGGCCGCATAAAACGCTGAAATACCCTTATGTGTGTCGGGCAAAAAAATAAAACCATCCTGGGCTTGGGCTTTCTCATGACTTAACTAAGATTTGAAAGCAACACACAAGTCATAATTTTAAATTCCCTGGCTCTTAAAAAAGAGGATTCGAAAGAAAACAATAGAAAAATAGTTAATTACTTCAGAGAAACTAAATTAAACAATATTACACAAGTGTTACTTGCAGTAATGAGAAAAAAATCTAGATGCACATTTCAGTTAACGCGAATAATAAATCAATTTGGCGCTTGATTTTGCAATCTTTTGTATGAATAAATTAATTTTCATTTCCTTTAATTGATAGGTATATTTTTTCTGTTAGGTAACCTCATAATTCTTTAGCATTTATTAACTTCTGAACCGGTTTGAATGTAAAGTATTAAAGTGCTTCGAGAACAAAATTTCCCAATAAAATATCTATTTGTTGCTATAATATTCTTGTTTTTAATTAATATATTTAAATAATAACGTGAAGTATATAATGGACAATTTCTTCAAATCATATAGTTTATGGATGACATAACTCCTTTTGTTTTACAAAAGAGAAATTTTGGATGATTCTAGTTGTCCCTACGATTGACTTCCTCGCCATCTGGTGACATAATTCCGAAACGAAATTTTTCGCATAATCCGACAACGGAAAGTGTAAACAGCAGCCTTACGAAACGAAACGACTGCATTTATGTAATCAGCCTATTTCAATTTTAATAAAGGATGGTTTCGTCTCTTTTACTGTGAAAAATATTTGGTTATAATATACACTTAAAATGGTCTAGCAGGCGAAAGAGTAATAAGTGAATTAGTGTCGATTAGCGGTGAGCGTAAAGAAAAAAGAAATTATTTTCCTACATGTATTGAAATTATCGATGACATATGTAGATATATATATATATATATATATATATATATATATATATATATATATATATATATATATATATATAAACAGTCGACACTGTTTATAGTGAAACTCTATATAGTGAAAAACTCTTTATAGTGCAATTTTTTCAAGACCTAGAATATTTCAATGAAATTTCATGTAAAAGGCCCTGCATATAGTGAATCTGTAAAATAGTAACACTCTATATAATAAAATTTTTACCGGAATTTTATGTATAAATTTTTATGCATTTATTGAGATCTTGGCCATTTCGGGTTACCCATTTTTACCTAACATTAGCACGAATTCCATTTTTATGACGCATTCTTTTGAAAAGGTTCTTAACGCGTTTATAACGCCTAATGGTTGGCAATAAATCAGGTAGATTTCTGTGAGAAACCCGGGGAATAACCCATTTTATAGAAACCCTGGGAAAAACCCATTTTATAGTCGAGGCCTAGTAATTCGCAAATTCAGGTTTAGTTTCTTTTTGTTTAAGAATCAAGTAAGATGTCCAAGCGAGTATGTTTAAGTTTAGCTGAGAAAATTAAAGTTTTGGAGGAAGTTGATAAAGGCTGCAAAAAAATTGATGTTGCTGCAAAATTTGGTGTTTCTCCAAGTTGCGTCTCTGATAATCAAAAGTCACGACAGTATCATCAAGAAACCTAGTGTTCCAAGCAGTCGAAAACGAGTACGGGTGAGTACTTACGAGGATGTAAATGAAACAGTTTTACGATGGTTTCAAGTGGCCCGTACACATCAAAACGTACCAATATCGGGAAATTTAATAAAGCAAAAGGCTCTACAATTTGCTAAAGAATTTAACTGCGTTAATTTTCAAGGTAGTGAAGGGTGGTTGAGTGCCTGGAAGACCCGCAATTCAATTGTTTTTAAGACGGTGTCTGGCGAGAGTGCAAGCGTTAGTCAGGAGGACTGTGACATTTGGACTGAAACTGTGCTAAAAAGTGCATTGAAAAAGTATGAGCCAAAAAATAATTGTGATGAAACCGGTTTGTTTTTTAAATGTTTGCCAAATAAAACTTTTGCTTTTAAAAGTGATAAATGTTTTGGTGTTAAAACAAGTAAAGAAAGGGTGACACTTGTGGTTGGAGCAAACTTGGATGGCTCAGAAAAACTAAAATTACTGCTCATAGGTAAAAGCAAAAATCCCCGTTGTTTAAAAGGAGTTAAATCTCTGGAGTTAGATTACGCCAATAATAAAAAGGCATGGATGACTTCTGAGATTTTCGAAAGATGGATCAAAGAACTGGACACGAAAATGAAAAGCCAAAAGCGAAAGATTGAGATGTTTATAGACAATTGTCCTACACATCCAGTTCCTGTAAGTAAAAAATTAAGAAATATTGAATTGATCTTTTTTCCACCAAACATGACCTCCAAATTGCAACCTATGGATCAGGGTATTATAAAAACCATAAAACATCATTACCGAAACAGAATTGTTCACAAAATTGTTAAAGCGATTGATAACAACCTTCCAGTCCAAAAATTGATTACCCTTAAAGAGTGTATAACCGAAGTCGCTAAAGTATGGAGTGAAAATGTTTCTCAGAAAACTATCAAAAACTGCTTTTCTAAAGCAGGTTTATACTGAAAAAATTGACGAATGGGAAAAAGAAGACGAAATGGATCTCGCTACCTTAAAAAGGCACTAGGGTATTCCACAAAAAACTGCTACCGTCGACGCAGATTTTTTACTTGAAGACTTCTTAGAAATCGACAATGATGTTGGCACGACAGATCTCCCAACTGACCAAGAAATAATTGACGATATAAAAAGTATAGAAGATCATGAAGAAGAAACTGAAACCGGGGAATGTCCTGCTAAATTTAGTGAAAATGAAATAAGAAATGCATTTGGCATTGTGCGAACTACTCTCAGGGGCCAGAAAAGTGTACCTGATCAAATCTTTATGCATTTGAATAAAGTTGAGCAACAATTATTTTTCAAAAGTAATGTTCAAAAGAAAATAACTGATTATTTTTTCTAGTACGTATGTACGTAGTATGTACATATGTATTAACAGATTTTGTATTATTAAAATTATATATAAACGGTCAGAAGGAATTTTTAAGAGCTTTTTCTGCCAGATTGCCGTAATGGTTTTTTCGGCCAGTAGGCCGTAGTGGCTTTCTTCTCCAGCATGCCAGAGCGGTTTTTTCTGTGATACAGTAGTGCAGTAACGTTTTTTATCACTAAGTGGGTGTCGCTTCTACCTCTCAAGTTAAGGCCTTTTTTACTTTCCTTAAATATCCTGCTCATCCTCAGGCATTTCGGCTCAAAAAGTGTTTAACTACCCAAATGAGACTAGGATGGTAGTGGCTGAGACAATATTTTTATGAGAATCTCACCAGGAGAGGCCAAGTAGCTTATGGAAAACTCACGAGGAGAAGCCAATCAGTAAGTCAGTAGTACACCAGTTTAAATATTCCACTTCCTGTCTACAAGTGTGTTTCCAACGACTACTCAACACGTGTAATCCGCGGAGTTAATTTCATAAACTTTTAATATCGTGTTTTATACTGTACACTCTTCCAGCTTAAGGGGATTTTATTTAGTAGAAGTAATTTTTAAGAGTGTAGTAAAGGTAGGAATTTTTATTTTGTTAATATATATACCCTTCTATATTTAAATTTAGCGTTTCACTGAACTACCCGCTTTATCTTTCATGACGCAACAGTTGTACCTAATTCATTTTTATTTCGACAACTAATTAACTCTTCATTATTATTTCATTTTTAGAGCTGAACTTAGAATCTTTTTATTCTAAAATGAATGGCGCCCAAATCTGTACAACCAAGTTTTAAATACTATTTTCAAAAGACGTACAAAAATTATCTCTTATCCATAATCTCTTCAAACAAAACGAGCTAGCTTATATCTAAATTTTTGCTCTATCAGTATCAATATCCACTCAATCCATTCTCAAAAATTAAGATATACATAAGGGGCAAAATAGCGCCACAAAAGAGACGTTATAAAATGACGCCCCAGCAGACGATTTATAAAAAAATGGTGCCTCAACGTGCCAGGCTATAATATATATATATATATATATATATATATATATATATATATACATATATATATATATATATATATATATATATATATATACATAAATATATATATATATATATATATATATATATATATATATATATATATATATATATATATATATATATATATTTATATATATATATATATATATATATATATATATATATATATATATATATATATATATATACATAAATATATATATATATATATATATATATATATATATATATATATATATATATATATATATATATATATAGTGGAACCTAGACAACTGGGCCCTAGATAAGTAAGAAACCTCTACTACTGATATTTACAATGAGGTCCCGACACTTTTGTATCGAAATACCTCTATTACTGGGAATAATTTAAACCTCTTTATCTGTGATTTCGTTTTTGAGTTTTTTTTCGATGTTTACCTCTATAACTAGGACCCTGTAGCTTAATAGCCTGTATAAGTAAGATAATTATTAATAATTTTATCATTTTGAATATTGGTCTGGACAGATTGTGACACCGTTTGTTTACAAACTTATCCGAATTTCTTCCGCACGCGTTTGGTTTTACATTACTCTTGATAAATAAAAAGAAAATTTTCTATGATAAAAAAGTGAATAAAAGTACTCAAAATTTCCAAACGAAAGTGTAATTCATTGACAGCCGCTGATAAGCTATTGTATGTTTATGATAGTGGAAAGTCGCGTGACGAACTGTGTACGGAGTTTAATGTACTGAGTCTACCCTATTCAAAACAAGAAGTAAATTCGTTCTCAGTGTGCTGAAGGGAAAGGAAAACTAAAACGAGAGAGAAAAGCTTGGTTTCTTGTGAGCAAAACCACCATTGCAAATTACTTAAAAAAATCTGGATTCACGGTGAAAGAAGTATTTGAACATGAAGGCTTACAACAGGAGGAAGAGAACTGTGGAATAACACTTGAAGAATGGGACCAGATTATTAGTAGCTCCGAAAATGACCAGCAGCCAACTTTTGAGGATTTTGTGCATATCAACGATGAATTATTAGCCTCAGAGGAGCTTACCGACGATTTTTTTTTTATGGGTCTAGCACACGTGCTACAGGGAAGTCCCTAAAGCGCTACAGGAGCGACACGTGTGCGGAGAAAGCGATTCGCGTTGTTCTTGAATCGCTGTAGATTGTACTCGGTGGGAAACACATTGTTGACATTGTTTCTGCGTGCTCTTCCTCCTCTTTGGAAATAGAAGAAAAAGAGGAGAGTTATGAGGAGTGTTTAGAAAGAGTGTCAAAGCGTGACGCAGAAAAGGTATTAGACACTTTACATAAGTATTTTGAAATGTCAAATATTGGTAATCCAAGCATAGCAAGTGGCACTCAAATACAAATTAACAGATTTTTTCAAACCGTAAGTTTTGTATTGTTTAAATTCATAAAAAGAATAAAAGTATGTAGTATATACATACATACGTTATACAATAAAGGGTATATCATAGTAAAATATGCATTTTTATTGAACATTTTTACCTCTATAAATGAAAAACGATTCATTTCGACCTCTCTTAGTGGGGCCCTCTGTAAATGAGACAACTATATATATGTATATATATATATATATATATATATATATATATATATATATATATATATATATATATAAAGGGTGATTCATTTAGAGGTACTTTTTGTGATGGGGATTTAATTGCAGATTGCGCATGCGTCGTGTCAACCTAAGTGGCATTCCTGTTCAGTAGTGTTTGACAATTCATAATGGAAAGACTTAGCCTGGCACAGCGTCTACAAATTGTTCAACTTTATTACGAAAATGGGCGTTCTACGAGGAATGTGTATCGGGCGCTTAGAGCAACTTATGGTCTACATAATCGGCCTACCGAACGCACAATTCGCTCTACCATCAATAAGTTTGAGACCCAATTTTCATTATTGGATAATGCTCGATCGAATAGACCACATCCAGCACGTAGTGAAGAAAATATAGGGGCGGTAGCGGAGAGTGTACGCGAAGACCGTGAAGTGTCGATTTGTCGCCGTTCACAACAGCTTGGCCTGTCATATTCAACAACTTGGCGTATTTTACGTAAGGATCTTTCTTTAAAAGCATACAAAATTCAACTAGTGCAACAACTGAAGCCGACCGACCTTCCGAATCGTTTCCGTTTTAGTCGTTGGGCTCTTGACAAGCTTGCAGAAGATCCACTGTTTTCGAGAAAAATTGACTTGACTTTTTCCTTTGGGGCTATGTAAAGTCCAAAGTCTACATGGATAAGCCAGCTACAATTGAGGCATTGGAGGCCAGTATTACTCGAGTCATTGGCCAAATACCACTCGAAATACTCACACGCGTCATTGAAAATTGGAACTTCAGAATGGACGTTGTTAACCTTAGTCGCGGACAACATTTGAAAGAAATTATCTTTAAGAAATAATTGTAAAGAATGGTTCTTTTATATGATAATAAAGATTATAAAATAAAATTGTTTTTATTCATTTTTTTTGTATTTAAAAAAAGTACCTCTAAATGAATCACCCTTTATATATATATATATATATATATATATATATATATATATATATACATATATATATATATATATATATATATATATATATATATGTTACAATAGAGGTTTCCACGGATGGTGGATTGTAAAACATTAAAATTCCGAGTTTCAATGTGTATGTAGTTACGGGTAGAATACACTGATCGTAAACTTTGGCCTTTAACCTATTTGGGATGGCTTTATGTTTGAATATATAACTTAATTTCCCGAATGCGGACCATCCAAGCCTGATTCTTCTTGAACTTTCATCCGAGATACTGTTTCTCGTCGTAGTATTTTTTGCCACAGATGCACATAATCCTTAACAATCTCGAGAGCTGTTCCTTATAACTATGTTGTTATTAGTGTTAGTTAATATTTTTGTCTTACTTTTATTCCTCTTAAGACCAATTGTCTTTGAGTGGTACTTTAACTCATTTATCATTTCTTGAAACCCATATGGATTACTACTGCTGACTACAATATCGTCTGCGAACCTTAAATGATTCCATCTGTCTTTAGGCCCTTCTTTGTCCAATTTAGTTGGCTAAATACGTCTTCTAGAGCTGTAATAAATAGCTAAGGAAAGATTGTATCTCCCTTTCTTATACCTCTTTTTATACGTATTTGTTCTGTACTAGGTTTTATGTAAATCGTTTTCATATATATCTTTGAGTAGGGTAGTGTATTTAGAATCAATTCAACAGTTGTTCAAGCCGTTGATGATTGTCCACATTTCGACAGAATCAAAGGCCTTCTCATAGTCTAGGAAGGCTGTGTAGAGTTCGAAATTGTCTTCATTGCTCTGCGGTAATTATCCAACTTTTTGACATCTCCCTTTTTGTGTAGAAGTATTACTTCTGATGTATGCCACAATATTGGTATTTTGCCAGTTTCTAGATACGTGTTATAAAAATTGTCCAATTCTTGTTTCAAGTCCTCTTCTGCCTCCAATAGCATTTCCGATAAAATACCATCAGGCCCTGGTGCTTTGTTACGCTTCACTTCCTTCAGTGCATTATTGACCTCCTCTACATTAATCTCAGGCAGCTCTTTCGAACCTATATTTTGTATTTTCTTTTCAGTCTGTTTTCTTTGTTCTTCATTGGGTGTTGTTTTGGACTTTGGACTTGTAGCGTTTATTATAGTAGGTGTTTATTTCTGAGTTTACTTTGTCCCTACTCGTTATTACTTGTCCCTCATATTTTTAATATTCTCTTTTTTTCCGTTATTCAGTTCTGGTTTATTACTTTCGGACCTTTATTTCCTACAATGGTTTCCAAAATCACTTTATGCTTGTGTGGGTCTTTTCTGATCTCTTTTCTAATTAACTTGCTAAGCTCCGCCACTCTGTTTTGTGCTCATCTCTGTTCATATTTCTACTTCTTTTCATTAGTTGTTTCGTGTTGTCACTTATTTTATCTTCTTTTCCAGTTTTTGTGGCTACTGCAGCGGAGGCTGCTTTAATTACGGATGGTAGTTCTTCAGCTTTTATATCTATTGTTTCGATGATTGTATTATCTTTGTAATAGTTCTGTTGCTTTTAGCTGGTACTCTTTTTAGATAATTTAATGGTGGTTGCTGGTTTCGATCTATTGTTAAATGCTTTTGGTCTTAGAGTTTTAAAATATATGAATACTCTAGGCCGCACGAGTCTATGGTCGCTCCTTATAGTACACCTATTCAGCATATATATATATATATATATATATATATATATATATATATATATATATATATATATATATCCAAAGTAACGGGAATTGTGTTGTAGTTAGGTTGGTACTGGTAGTATATGGTTCGCCCGGTAGGATGTTGTAGTTACACTCCTCCCCGGTCAGTCTAGCCGATTCTCGGCAACAACGCGCGGCTGTGAAATTTTGTTTTCTACTTGTCGCAGAAACTGTTGTTATGTTAAAAACTGCTTAGAAAGAGAATGCTAAGAGTAAAATTCGAGTCTACGAGTGGTTTAACCGCTTCAAGAAATGTGAAATGTCGATTACAGACCAACCACGTTCCGAGCGTCCTCCAAGTTCTCGAACTTACGAAAATTTACACGACGTTCCGCGAAAATCTCATTTGGTATTTTCAAGCACTTTTGCTACTGCTACTCGATAATGTAATCTTGCTGCTGCTGTCGCTCGCAGCTAACTGATTCTTTCAGGAACAAAAGAAAATACTCAATCGACAGTTGGGGGTGAAGTCCCTCGATGAAAGAAAAAAAACTCTCTTGCACAGGAAATATAAAAGCTTAGAGTGTTCTCAAAACAGTAAACTCAAAATGATCAGAAGAGAATTTTTTTCACAGAAAAAGAACCTTTTCCAGCAGTAGCACCTTAAAAAATTATACCCATTTTTTATTGTTTCTTTAGAAACAGTTTTTGACAGTTTTTTTACACAACCCAGAACCTTCTGTAAAATTCGCAGTTTTGTCAAGACATGCAAATCACCATAACCTTTTGTAACTTCAAATTTATATCTGGAATTTCACCTTTGATATTATAATTTAGTACTTACTTTGCGTAATCCGCTTTACAATATATTGCTCTATCCCGGATAAAACAAGATGGCTGCCGGTCCAGCTGTAACTGGCACACGCAACACCGTAAACATCTGGCGTGCCAAGTCCGTCCTGAAACTTCCAGCAAAAACTTGTCGCTGATTGGTTCGCTGCAGGCCGAACACAGCCGATATTCAGTCTGAAAAAAAATTAAAAATGAAAATTGTTAGCACTAATTTATTTGCTGCCTAGGTAAATGGTAAGTTGCAAAATTAAATAATATTTAAGGACTGTAATTCGATCTGTAATAAAAGTTTTTTCAGTTATTATTTGTTTTTTTTAATGGATTTAAAAATTTGTTTGAATGCAATACGAAGTCAATCTTAAGAACAGACGTCGAAGAATTTTAAATTCTGCCCTGGAATCTATACCTATAAAATAGTACCGTGGCTAACTCACAGACAACGCACAGCCTAAACCGGTGAACCTAGAGATTTGAAATTTGGAGGAAATATTCTTTGAGTACCCGTACTAGAGATGCACTAAGGGGGATTTTTTGAAATTCTGTTCCTAAAGGGGTGAAAAGGGGTGGTAAAGTTTGTATGAAGAAACATTTTTTTTTAAAGTTATCAGGTGTACAAGTATGAAATGTAATTTTTTTTCTAAAAAAAAACATGTTAAATTCGGAAAAATGATAAAAAGTGCTTTATTCAAAGTATGCTCCATCGCTTGTTATACATTTTTCTCATCTTTCAGGCAATTTGTAAATACCACGCCAGTAAAAATCTTCCCCTTTTGCTGCGAACCATTCATCGAGCCATTTTTTCACATCTTCGTACGAACCAAAGCGCTACTCAGCAAGTGCGTGACCCATCGATACGAATAAGTAGTAATCGGAAGGAGCCAAGTCTGGTGAGTAAGCCGCATGGGGTAGAACTTCCCAGCTGAGTGCTTGCAACGTGTCGCGAAATAGCTTTGCCGTATGTGATGGAGCATTGTCATGAAGAAAAATGACTTTGTGTTGCCTCTTTCAGTATTCTGGCATTTTTTCAAGCAGCGAACGGTTCAAATCGGTCAATTGTTATTGGTAACGTTTAGTATTAACCATTTCCCCAGGTTTTAACAGCTCATACTAGACCACGCCCCTCTGGTCCCACCAAACACAGAGCATCTTCTTTCTGCCAAAGCGGTTCGGTCTTGCGGTCGATGTGGATGGTACGCCTGAGTCTACCCATGATTTTTTGCGCTTGGGATTCTCAAAATAAATCCACTTTTCATCCCCTGTAACTATATGATGCAAAAACGACTTCCTTTTGTACCGAGCGAGCAACATGTCACACGTGTTTTTGCGCTTTTTCCATTTGCCTGTCGTTCAACTCATGTGGTACCCATCTACTGGCTTCTGAATCTTTCCTATCTCTCGTAGCCGATTGGAAACAGCTTGTTGACTAACGCCCAATTGCTCGGCGAGTTATTTTTTGTGTTTGCAAATCATCTTCGTCCAACAATGCTTGCAATTCCACATCTTCGTATTTTTTTTTGCTGTTTTCCCCACGTTCCTTGTCTGCAACATCGAAGTCACCACTTTTGAAACGCCAAAACCATCGTTCACATGTATCTTGCGATGGAGCAGGTTCACCATAAGCTTCTCGAAGTAATCGCTATGATTCAACAGCAGTTTTCTTCAAATGAAAACAAAAAATTAATGCTGTCCGTGAATGCTCTTTGTTCGGTATAAATTTCGACATATTGAACACAACAACACAACACTATGCACACATTTTTCCAATTTATCACTCATGCGCGTCTGACACTTGTTGATGACACAACAAAATGGCGCAGTGTCAAATCTTTATAGCACAAATTGCATTGGTGCACCATCTGTTGTCTGAAATCCGCATTTCATACTTGTACACCTGGTACAATGATGACATTTTGTAAATATACTCTTCAAAAGAAATAAAATAACACGTTTCATTATTTTGGAACATTCATTTCCTAAGGGGGTGAACTGGGGTGGCAAAGTTTGTATGGTGAAACATTAATTATTTTTCAAGGTACGATTTTGAAACTTTATTGTATACTATTCGAAAGTAAGTAATACAAAAATACGTTTTGTCTGATTTACGGGTTGATTTATCAAAATGTATCTAATTTTTACGGATCTACCTGAAAAAAATACGAAATACGCATAGAAACTGACGGAGTTTGTATGTAAAGAAATATTTATGTTGAAACTTTGAATAAATATTCTTATTCCAAAAATAATTAGCCTGTTTTTTTTTTAAATCAGCCTCCTAAGTTGCAAAGTTTTCATATACCTACAGGGTGCAAATTGGATGCGGTCGGTGGGGGAGAAGTACTTGAAATATTGAGCAAATTTTATGCGAAAGAAACATTTCATTATTTTTAAACATCACTAAAAATGCATTTTTAAAAAACTGCTTGCTTGAACAGGGAATCGAACCGGCCTAAATGACAATAAATAGGTGGGCGTTTTATGACACTAATGGATAGACACAGTAATGAGGATCAAATACTTTTGGGAAATATTATGCCTTTAATTAGAGGAAATTCACATTTCATGGTTTTTCTTCTTATTTAAGAAAAAATATTTCTGAAAAGCATTTTTGTCAATGTTTGGTTCATGTATTTCTCATTTATGACGGTTCGATTTCCGGCTCAGACAAGCGGCTTTTCAAAAATATTTAAATATTAGTATCTTATTTAATTTCTACCCTGTATAGTATTTTTTTTAACTTACAACTTTGTATAAATACTATTAAATAAAAATAATTAGACACGTTTTTCATATTTATTCTAATATCACTTCCCTGAAGTTACAATCGAGATCTGAATTTTGTATGTAGTCCTACTTGATGACACCTCCGTACCCCATCAATGTTAAAACGCAAGAACCCAAGCATAGTGTAACGCTCCATAATGGGTCATCCCTACCACACCGTCGCACCGAGCTTACCTTAAACATTTCTTGATTAGGTTTATTTGTATAATTCCATAGTTTTATTAGTAGCTGGCGTAGATTTATTTATTTATTTATTTATTTATTTACGGTTCATTAGAACCTAATTTAACTATCGGATAGGCGTATTCTTACAATGTCGATATAATAGTTACTTAAATTTTTTTAGGGTTTCACAATTTTTAATATTATTTGGTAGGTCATTAAAATGTTTAAGTCCTTTTTAATAAAGATTTGCTCGATCAGCTTCATTTGTAATTCCCACTACTCGGAAGTTGTTTCGTCCTCTGGTGTTGTAGTTGTGTATCTGATTGACGTATCTAATTTTCTCGGTCAAATATGTGGGACAATTTTCTATCTTTATATTATAGATAAATTTCATTGCGTAATAAAATAAGCTCTGTTTTACACTCAGCCAATTTAATCGATCTAACATATCTTTTATGTGCGTATCTCTAGGCTTCCGCAATATAAATCTCATTGCCTTGTTTTGAAGTTTTTGCAGTAGTTCTATTTGTGTATCCTTAGCAAGAAATAATACCGAAGGACAATAAATAAAATATGGCTCAATTATGCTTCTATATATTAATATTTTATGGTATTCACTTATGATGTGGCAAGTTCTATACATGAGATAAAGTTTTTGGTTTATTTTATTCACTAAATATTGAAAGTGTGCATCAAATTTACAATCTATCATTATACCCAAGTATTTAATTTCGTTTACTTTTTCTATTTCACGATTATTTATGTATAATTTATGATTATTATTATAGTTATTGTGTGATATTATCATATATTTAGTTTTAACATATTTATACACATCCACCTGTAAAGAATATTCATATCAGACTGCATTTTATTAATAGCCACATCCAAACTAACATCACTAATTGCAATCAGTGCATCGTCTGCAAATAGTCTAACATCCCCGTACGTTAAACCGTCTTTAATGTCATTTATGTATATGAGAAACAGTACCGGCGCAAGGACAGAGCCTTGCGGTAGACCAATATTCAATGGTTTCGCTGACGATGTCGTGTTTCCAATTTTTGTTTGTTGCTTTCTATTCGATAGATAATCTTCAAACCATTTTAATTCCATATCACGCACTCCAATTTTGTGTAGTTTCTTAAGCAATAATTTTCTGTCTATTGTTTCAAAATGCTCTTTTTAAATCTATGAAAGTTGACACAATGTATTTTTTATTCATCAAATCTTCACGCCATTCACTTGTAACATAATTAATTGCAGTTTCACATGAGTGTTTGCTTCTAAAACCAGATTGCTCTGGAATAATAATATTGTTATCATTCAAATATTGCAGTAACTGATTTTTTATCACTGTTTCAAGGATTTTTTCGTCACTTGGAAGCGTATTTATTGGCTGCATCTCTTCAGGTTTTATAGTATATTTTGTTTATTCAATTGGCACAATTTTGGAAATTTTCCATTCGTTAGGCACTTTTCCTTGCAGCATGCTATTATTGATGATATTGGCGTAAAAAAAAAGCCGTGTACGTTATAGAATGTTTAATTACACCTTCAGATAAAATATTCTTACCGCCAATTTTATTTTTAAATTTTTTAACTATTTCAATTATTTCGTTACTATCTACTGTTTGAAATTTAAATTGGTGATTAATTATATTTGTATTTCCCATAGTATTCTGCACAACGTCTATACCATTTTTAATGTCAATGACACTCTGAACAAAGAATTTATTTAAAAGTTCAACAATTTCTTTTTCATTTTCAATTATTTTACCATTCATAACGATTCTATTTTTATTGCACTGGTACTTTTTGACATACAAATTTCTTCTTTTAAAACTCTCCACATTTCTCTGCTGTTTTTTTGATTATTTTCAATTTTATTCTGTACATATTGCACTTTCTTCTGTTTAATCTTATTTTTATATAATTTTTTGACTGTCTTGTAATCTTCCCAATCATTAGTTATTTTGGCTATTTAGTATTTTTCGTACTTTATTCTATGTATTTCTGTCAGTTCCCAATCATACCATTTGTTCATCAACTTTATATTTACGGTTTTTTCTTCAGTTAGCGATAACATAATATCCTTCAATGCGTGGCCTATGAAAAACACCTTAAAATCTATATCACCGTTTAACATATCACCGAAATTTATCATTCGTAACATTTCGATAATTTTATCACAGTCATAGTTTTCCCAGGAAATAATTTTTTTCGTTAATCTCATTTTGTACTTTTTCACAATTGGTATTTTGAATAATATTGTTTCATGATCTGATATTTGATCGTTTTCTAGTTTAGTACTTGTTACATTGTTTATATCTGTGTATAGATGATCTATTTTCGTACTCGAATTTTCACTCACTCTTGTATCAAATATTATAATTTGTTTCATTGTTGCAGAGCTAAATACATTTTCCAGTTCTTTGCCATGTATAGAGTTTCTATTTAAATCTATATTAAAATCACCAACCATAATGTTTATGGGAAGATTGTTTCTCCCACGGCAATTTTATGTGGCTTGCTCGCATGTAAGCTCGCGTACTAGGCTGGTTATTTTATCGCCGCGATATAAACAAACAAAAAACGTAGTTTATAAGGAAATTTTACACTAAGAAATATCACACTGTTTCCACCCAACCGAGTTGTCCCTTTAACAAAAAAAATACTGCAACATCACCCTCTTCCAATAAAAATCAGTAGTCGCGGGTAAAAGCCAGTTAACGATATTTCGACTAATAAAATCCGACATGTGGCAAGAGGCAAAAACTCTGGAAGTTTCGTCCAGCATGATATGATATTTTATTCGCTCCACGTTATCCTGTCTGTTGCTTCTATATTTCAGTACGTTAAATTATAGACGACTGTCTTTCGCCGTAGGTTCCATTGCCTTATATTCTGCTTTTGTAAAGAATTGTGTTAAACTATTCTTTGGTGTGTAGAGTCTTAAAAAGAATATTCAAAAATAATAAATATAAATGTTAACCTGTTAAAATGTCCATTTTATGAAACGCCGTGATTATTATTATTTTAAATTTATTTTCAATACAAACATTCCTAATCTCAGCGTATAATATTTTCAAAGAAAATAATGACTTAACACTTCCAAAAGACATCTTATCTTTTCGACAATCGAAATAAAAATATTGTAAGCCGTTTGGTGACTTCAGAGATTTAACATACATGGTGATGCAACAAATAGGGCGGAAACGAGTTTAACGAAATTCTTTTTAATGTTCCGTACGGAACACTTATTGGATCACTTCGGAATCCGTCTGTCACATTCGATTTTCGCCGAAACTATTTGATAGAGAAAGTTGAAATTTGGAACAATCAGAGTCGTTTAGTCTTGAAAGTTAAATTTTGACTTAGTTAGCTTTTAGGGGGAAGTAAAAAAAATCTGAGGTCATCGAATGGGGTGTCAAATGAAAGCTTGTGAAAATATGAGTTCACAAAATAAACTCCTGGACAAAATTAACGCAACAATCTGAAAATTAATTTATCTTTTTCTTATGTCAGTTTTAAAGTTTATCGAATATTTGAATATGCATGGCTATGCATATTTTGTTTCGTTGTTCATGACAGAAATCAAAACAATTCGTTCAGATTTACAGTTTTAAAGAATTTTTTAGAAGATAAACAATTTTCTGTAATAATGCGATAGATTTTCTTTAAAAGTAAGCTTATAAATTGTTCCCTTTTTCAAAGTAATACGTTTTTGTGGTAGACTGTTTAATTTTTGACCACGAAGAATTAGAAAAATGAATCGAACAAGGAATTTAACTGAACACGAGGTAGTGCGAGCCTCAGTTTTATTGGACGAGGGATATTGTCAGAGTTATGTTGCCAATTTGTTAGGCAAACATCGTTCCACAATAAGTCGCACGGTAAGACGCTTGAATGAAGTAGGAACTTATTTTAGAAGACTAGGGCAAGGGCGAAAACGATGCACTAGCGACCTAGATGAACGTTTTATAAAGACAATATGCTTTAAGAAACAGGACTGCCACTAGTTCTATAATAAGAAACGAACTCGAAGCTGTTCGCAATGTCACAATTTCTTCTAAAACAGTTAGAAGACGGTTAAATGAAGCTGGATTAAACAGTAGGAGACCAGCCACTGCGCCCTTGCTTACTAGAGAGAACAGAGTTGCCAGGTTACGTTTTGCTCGAAATCACGAAAACTGGTCTGTGGATGATTGGAAACAAGTTTTCTTCACAGATGAAACTAGCGTTAGTCTAAAACATCCAGATGGTCGTGAGCGAGTATGGCGAAGACCAGGAGAGAGGTTTGCTCCTTGCAATATCCCTGCAAGGATTCCATTCGGCGGTGGCTCTGTTATGTTCTGGGGTGGCATCTGCTTTGTTGCTCGCACAGAGTGAGTTCCTGTCGGTACGAGATCCATGAATGCTGACTACTATCTTGAGAATATTGTAATAGAACATGTGATGCCTTTCGGTCATTTTGTGGGAGCCAATTTCCTGTTTATGCAAGACAACGCTCGACTTCACGTGGCTAGGAAGGTACTCGATTATCTTAATCAAGTTGATATACCGATTATGCAATGGCCACCAAAAAACCCGGATCTGAATCCGATAGAACATGTATGGGATCACCTTAAGGAAAATGTGAAAGGTCATATACCTGCACCTAGAAACCTGAGGGAACTTGAAAATGCTTATCACAGAATGGGAGCAAATTCCTCAAGATTTTATCTAAAATTTAATTAGAAGCATGCCTAGGCGCATAAACGCTGTCATCCGAAGTAGAGGAGGCAACACACGCTACTAGTGTCCCAGTTACACCATTAATTTTGCTACTAGTGTCCCAGTTAATTTTTTTCATTATCACATAATTTCAACGATTTTGTTATTCGGTCTTAAGAATAATTTTAATTCGAATCTTATAGAGAAATTTGGTAGCTAATTCACTTTTAAAGTATCCGAATAAGTTTTTTCTAACTTTTAGTGTAACCAATGTTCGTAAAAAATTATTAAAATTAATTCATTATAGAGATTTGTATGATTTAATATATTGTTGCGTTAATTTTGTCCAGGAGTGTATATATCATGTAATACTTACGCACATTCTCCTCTTTAATATTTTTTTAAAATGGCCAAAAAAATCTCGAAAAGTACCGATCAAAATATTTTAAAAACATTTTGGAAAATTCTCAATAAAGTGTAGATTGAGCGAAAATAATCGCGACTGGATTATGTTTGATAATTTATCTGGCAAAACAACTATGTAGTTTGATAATATGATGAAGGTTTTTTATTATACTTTTCAGTACACACACTGGTGTCAAACGAATGGGTACCGAGAGAAAATAATTTTATTTTATTTGATGGTAATTAAATAAGTATTTAGGTAGTAAATATTTGTTTTACACTTTTATTATTAGATGCTTGATTGAGCTAGATTGATTTATTAGCTATTAGGTAACTAAGATGCTATAACTATTATACATTATTGACCAAGATATTAACATATATATATATATATATATATATATATATATATATATATATATATATATATATATATATATATATATATATATATACGTGGCAGGGACCTAGTTAATTTAGCCTAGATAAGAATTTTATTTTATTTTAAAAGCAATGATCTTATGGAATACTAATTGCGCTTGTGTGGCTTGCACTTGGCCGTTTTTCTTAAAAAAAATAGTCAAAGCCACAGTCAAAAATTATTGTATTGTAATGAGGAATTCAAGTTTTCGCTTGTACTTGTACTTCTTCTTCTTCTCAACCTAAGTCTGTCCACTCCTGGACGTAGGTCTCTTCTAATCTCTTCCATGCTTCCCTGACTTTTGCCACCTTTAACCACTGCTTGCTCGCTACTACTCTTATATCATCGTTTCTGTGGACGTCCAAGGCTTCTTTCTGTTTCTCTGGGTCTCCATTCCGTAATCGTATACACCCATCTGTCTCCGGATGATCTAGCAACATGACCTGCTCATCGCCACTTCATCTTTGCCGCCTCAAGAGTTATGTCAGTGACTTTGGTTCGTCTTCTTATCTGCTCGTTATGAATTCTATTCCTAAGGGAGATACCAAGCATGCTTCTCGCAATAGTTCTCTGTGAAGTCACAAGCTTTTTAATAAATGCTTTAGTGAGATACATCGTTTTCAGTATATATATATATATATATATATATATATATATATATATATATATATATATATATATATATATATATATATATATATGCTGAGCTGTAGAACACACGAATTATAGACTTTAGTTTTTAGGTTTACGGGTACTGTAGTACTTTTTAAGATATGTCCTAGTTTCCCAAAACTTACCCATGCCAGCCTTATTCGCCTGGTAATTTCTGCATGCTGGTTCTCCAATCTTCCGATCTTAATAGTGTGACTTAAGTAGATATATTCGTTTACTCGTTCTATGGAGTTATTTCCTATCTGTATGTTGGTATCTTCAGCGCTCATAAATTTAGTTTTTTTTTTAAATTCATTTTAAGACCTACCCTTGCAGAGATCACACTTAGCTGGTTCAACATTTCCTTTAGCTCATTGGTGTTATTAGCTATCACTACTATGTCGTCTGCAAATCTAAGGTGACTCAGTCTAGTGCCGTCGATGTTGATCCCCTTTTCATCACAATTTAACTCCTTAAGGACGTTTTCAAGGGCCATAGTAAATAATGTAGGTGAGGTAGTATCTCCTTGTCGCACTCCTCTTTTTAATGTTATGTTGGTAGTGACAGTTGCTTAGTCAATTTTAATATGTATAGATGCTTTTTTATAGATGGTTTTGTGCAGTATAATATAAAATAATTAGGACCAAATTAAGAGTATAATTAAAATTAGCTAAACAGGCAGGATATATACTAAATTCTGTATAACATAAATTATAAAAATTAGTGACATTATTTACTTCAAGCATACATTGCATTTCTTGGATTCTATTCAAAAGAAAGTTGTTCGCCTGATTGGAGACTTGGAACTGACCAGCAACCTTGATTCCTTGAAACACTAAAGAACAGTTGGCGACTTCAGCCTTTTCTACAAGTAATTTTATGGGAAGTGTTCGAATGTTAGGAATACAACTCGCGCTAAGCTATCATATCCGTATGAAATTCAGCTTGTCACTCCTCATACAACCCTTTTCAAGCAGTCTTTTATATGGAGGGCCTCATGCCTATGGAATGATTTCCCTCCGTCTACAATTTACAGTGATTCAAGAGCAACGTGAATCGCTTTTTTTTCGCACACATGTTGTTTCTGTAACGCTTTAGGGATGTACATACAGAGGTAAAATATAGTCAGCCTCCCTCTGTTGGGGTCTCCGGGTGGCTGGTTCGAGGGCGTCATCATGTCACAATTTTAAAATAAATATTTGTAACATATGAGGTTAAACTCGTGATGGGTATACATCAAGCAGAAGCTTCGTAGTAAAAGGGTGTACACAGTGAGACAGCTGCCACGGCAATTTGGAAATTTTTGCTACAAAAATACGACGAAATCTTGTCAAAAGTATGCCCTGAGGATGTCAGGCGATCATCGATGATGCTGATGCGGACAGGACGAATTCTTGAATCATCAGCATTTTGAATTTTTTTTTATGGGTCTAGCAGACGTGCTACAGGGAAGTCCCTAAAACGCTCCAGGAGCGGTATGTGTGCGGAAAAGCGATTCACGTTCTTCTTGAATCGCTGTAAATTGTACTCGGTGGAAAACACAGCCCTGGGCAAATTATTCCAAAGGGATGATGTTCTCCATATAAAAGACTGCTTGAAAAGCGTTGTATGAGGAGTAACAAGCTGAACCTCATACGGATGTGAAGTATTAGCGCGACGTGTATTTCTAACATGCATCGCTCTGGGAGGAATTAAGCGGGCTACCTCCTTCGAACACTTTCCATGAAAATACTTGTAAAATAGGCTCAAGTCGCCAACCGTTCTTCGATGTTCCAACGAATTAAGGCCGCCTGTTAGTTCCGGGTCTCCACTCAGACGAACAGCTCTTCCCTGAACAGAATCCAACAAATGCAGTGTATGTTTGGGAGCGGAGCCCCAAACATGGGAGCAGTATTCCATAGTTGGTATAATTTGTTTGTAAAGAATCAACAATTGTTGTGGAGTGTAAAGCTTTCTGGCTCGAAATAATATTCCCAACTTTTGAGAAGCTCTCCTTGCTATGCCTGCAACATGTTCATGCCAGGACATATTTGCTCCCAAATTAACGTCCAACAAATTGAGTGACGATGCTAGGGGAATGGAGTGCCCCGACATATCTATGTCGGGTTCAGCAACGTTAACTTTTTTAGAAAAAACTGCCGTCTGGGTTTTTGTATCGTTAAATTCCACTTGGTTACTGTCACCCCAAGATAGAATTTCTTCCAGGTCTTTGTTAAGTTGAACGACCTCCTGCTCTCTGCGGATATTCGCCTGAGCAGCCGATGCTGTAGATTGGATTCCCGATCTTTTCCAGCAGATCGTTAATGTAAATGAGAAAGAAAGTAGAAGACAGTATGGAGCCTTGGGGCACACCGGCGTTGATAGTGAAGGTGTTAGAAACAAGTCCGTCGACCGCCACTCGTAAAGAACGCTCTCTGAGGAAACATGAGAGGCATAAACAGAACTTTTCAGACATACCGTAAGAGCACGTTAGCATTTTAATGGTAATCCTTTACTGTCAGGTAATGTAAAAACACATTTAAATAAATACATTTTTTCATGAAAAATGCGCGACATGTCCTTACTTGACCGACTATATATTTGTTGATTTTTTGTATTAATGAATTACTTCCAGAAATCTAGTTAATTACGGTAATAAAAATATCTTTTGAACTACATACGTACTGAGCCCTCCCTACCTTTCTTAAAGGCGATTAAAGAATGATTTTAATTTCCAAAAGAACCTCTTTGCTTTTAAGCAATCCATTTGCAAGGTTAATTAAAAAAGACTTCAACAAGCGAAAAGAGCAGTAACTTGTTTATTCCGCTGAAATATGTTTTCTTTACATATTGAAACAACAACGTTATGCAATTATTTACGATTTTATTTAACTAAATTAACAATGAAAACACGTTACACTATTAAAATATAAATCAGATTTTGTGCGACAAATTGGAGACCAGCGTAATTTAGGTAGTTAACTGAATTGAGTACCTCGTCGTAAATCGTCATCCTCAATCCAACATCTTTACAGACGTATAGTGATCAAATAACCATGAATATCATGACTTAACCTGGATTTCCAACTCTTTTATAACATTTGAGTATCTTGTATACGTAAGTAAAATCTCTTGAAGGATTCAACATTATTAGTGATCACCAATATGGCTTTCGTAAACATAAATCAACAGGAGATCTTTTGACTTATGTAAGACATGTTTGGAACAACGCAATTGAACACTTTGGGGAATTTCGAGCGGTTGCTCTTGGCACATCCAAGGCATTTGATCGTGTTTGGCACGATGGACTGTTGACTAAACTACGCTCTTACGGTATGTCTGAAAAGTTCTGTTTGTGGCTCTCAGAGCGTTCTTTACGAGTGGCGGTCGACGGATTTCTTTCTAATACCTCCAGTATCAACGCCGGTGTACCTCAAGGCTCCATACAGTCTCCTACTCTCTTTCTCATTTATGGTACAATAACGATCAGCTGGAAAAGACCGGGAATCCAATCTACAGCTTTGCAGGTGACAGTACGCTTATCTTTTCATTCACTTTGAACGTTCGGACATTGGCTACTTAGGCAAATATCCGCAGACAGTAGGAAGTCGTCCAACCTAACAAAGACCTGGGAGAAATTCTATCTTGGGGTGACAGTAACCAAGTGGAATTTAACGCTACAAAAACCCAGGCGGCAGTTTTTTCTAAAAAAGTTAACGTTGCTGAACCCGACATAGTCATGTCGGGGCACTCCATTCCCCTAGCATTTGTTGGGCGTTAATTTGGGAGCAAATATGTCCTGGCATCAACATGTTGTAGACATAGCAAGGAGAGCTTCTCAAATGTTGGGAATGTTATTTCGAACCAGAAAGCTTTATACTCTATAACTTTAATTCTTTACAAAGCTCAAATTCGATCAACTATAGAATACTGCTCCCATGTTTGGGGCTCCGCTCCCAAATACACACTGCATTTGTTTGATTCTGTTCAGAGAAGAGCTGTTCGTCTGATTGGAGACCCGGAACTGACCGGCGTCCTTGATTCGCTGGAACATCGAAGAACGGTTGGCGACTTGAGTCTGTTTCTACAAGTATTTTCATGGAAAGTGTTCAAAGGGTGTAGCCCGCTTAATTCCTTCCAGAGCGGTGCATGTTAGAAATACACGTCGCGCTTAAACTTCACATCTGTATGAGGTTCAGCTTGTTACTCCGCGTACAACGCTTTTCAAGCAGTCTTTTATATATAGAACATCATTCCTTTGGGGCAATTTGCCCAGGGCCGTGTTTCCCACCGAGTACAATTTACAGCGATTCAAGAACAACGTAAATCGCTTTTCCCGCACACATTCCGCTCCTGGAGCGCTTTAAGGATTTCCCTGCAGCACGTGTGCTAAACCCATAAAAAAAAAGTAGAAAAAAAACAGGCTCTACCATATTAGCGATAAAAATAACGAACCTCTCAAATAAGCTTGATTATAACTTAGTTAGTAGAGGAGTTTGCTATCCTTAATAAGATAATTCTTACTTGGTTCTAATACTGCGACAGCTCCAGATGGTGGGTACCAATTAGACATCAGCGTTGTCTTTCAAATTAAAGCATTCATTGTAGTCAATAGAAGAACAATTCCATCATTTTCAGCTGTGCAAACTTCAAATAATGATAACAACGCAGTCTTTATATTGAACTTCTTCCCTTTAATTTTGCGCGTAATTAAAATAAAGACAACGACAAAAACGTGGCAAAATAGGTGTTGCAAAATCTTTCTGTTATTTTAATCTTTTAGCTTCTAGTACCTGTTAATGTGCTGAAGTCAACAGGAAAATGAATTTGAGATATAAGATCATTTTATTTCGCTTCCACAGAATATAATATTATTGTATAATATTAGTACATTTTTTAAGGAACCTACTGAATCCCATAAGATCATCTATCGCAATGATTGCTGCCATGTTGCAGGTACAGCAAAAGTATTTCTTTAATGGAAAAAATAAAATAATTTTCCCTGAAAACTTGTGATCAATAGATAAACATATGTTAAAAGCCAATATGTATTCAGGTAACATAATTGTTTAGATTTAAATCAACATCTTACTCAAAGTTTTATAGTCAGGTACAGGGTTCAAGAATTGTTGTTTCAGCTGTAAAGACATTTATTAATATTACTTATTATATTATCAGTATTTCTAAGGACATGGAAACTATCAGAGCTCTGTCCAGTACAGTGGTCGAGTAAGAACGTGACGCTTTTGACTTGGAGTCGGTTTTTTTTTTAAGTTACTGTTGGCACCTCTGCAAACAATGCCTTGTGGAAAGAGATTCATTTCTAACCTTATTATTTATTTATGATGCTGTGTTCCTATACCAGGCTCGAAAATGACGCCCATAGCAGCTGCTGAGTATGTGAGCAAGTAGAGGACATTCGTTAGCAAGTAAGTGAAACGATACAGTTAAAAAATATTGATGATCTACCAGAATGTGGTTTGAGGAGAAAAGTGACGGACAAGGACGAACACATGATTAATAACATGCTTTCCTGAAATCTCAAATTAACTTTGCGCCAAGGGCCGCAAAAACTAAAGTTGACAAATGTGGATATATCGTATCAAACGATTCGCACTCCATTCCGGGCTATTAGAAGTGGCGGAGTACAATCATCACTGCTGAAAAAAATACTGAGGGAGTCTCGCGTGGGCAAAGGAAAACAGATCGAGATTGGAGCAATGTAATTTTTTTCGATGAAGCTTCATTTTGGGGTTATCTTATTACCCAACAAACCTAGTCAATTTCTACTAACCGATCGGTTCAGCGCACCGTGATGGTTCATGTTTGGGGATGTTTTTCGGAAAAAGGTTTTGGGTGACTCTTCATCCTTACCTAGAATTCGAACGCTTAAAAAATGCTCCAGATTTACAAGAGGGCATTAATACCGACTGCCAAACGATGGTTTGTCGATAATAAGGAGGAGTGTATTCTTCAAGGGGATGACGACCCCAAACATCAGAGTAAAATATGTAGCCAGTGGAAAGGGGAATCCGGTATCATCGCACTAGATTGGCCATCCCAGTCGCTCGATGCGAGAACTTATGGTCATATATCAAGCAGAAGCTTCGTAGTAAAAGGGTGTACAAACTCAAGCAGATGTCTCGTCAAATTCGGGCGATAATGGAAATTTTTGCCCCAAGAAAACGCGAATAATCTCGTCAAAAGTATGCCTCGAAGATGCCAGCCGATGGTCAACAGTGTAAGAGTGTGAAGAGTAAGAAAAAAAGGCTTCATTTAGCGAAAAAAAGTGTTTCTTCACCAACAATGTGTTGTTTCACCGAGATAATGCAGTAGTTCACAACTAGATAAAATCTATGATGAAACTGGACTAGTTGGGCTATGACTTGCTTCCTCATCCGCCGTATTCATCAGATCTGGTCTTCAGCGATTATTACCTTATCCCGGCATGTCGAAGCGCAATTTTATATATATAGCCTCACGGTGCAGCCATTTTGTGTAGCCTCAACTTTCTTTATTTTTCTTTTTTTAAATATTTTTTTTATTAAATAGAAGCTTATGCCCCTTATGTATATCTTAATTTTTGAAAATGGATTGAGTGGATATTAATACTGAGAGATCAAAAATTAGATATAAGCTGGCTCGTTTTTTACTGGTAGAGAACATGGAGATCAAGATAATTTTTGTAAGTCTTTTGAAAATAGTCTCTATAGTTGCTTGGTTGTACTGTTTTTGGGTACTATTCATTTAAAGGAATAAAAGGAATTTAATTTCAGCTCAAAAAATGAAAAAATACTGAAGAGTTATTTAGTTGTTAAAATAAAATTAAATATATTACAACCTGTGCGTCCTGAAAGAAAGAGCAGGTAGTTCAGTAAAAGGCTGCATTAACACAGAGGAAAGTATATTAACAAAATAAAAATTCTTACAGTTATTACACTCTTAAAATTACATTAACTAAACAAAAACTCTTTATGCTGTGAGAGTGAACACATTTACACTATAGTTCGTTCGGAAGGTTTTATTAATCACTGATTCTAGGTGTAAAAAAAATCAAATGGCTTTAAAAGACACCATACAAAAGTTTGTAAAATTGACTTCACGTGTTGACTTACTGCTTGGCTTCTCCTCGTGGGTTTTCCATAAACAGCTTGGCCTTTCCTGGTGAGATTCTCATCCAAAATATTGTCTCACCCGCTACTCCCCTATTCTCATTTGGGCAGCTAATCACTTTTTGACCCGAAATGCCTTAGGATGAGCAGAATATTTTTAGAACGGAAAAAGGCCACTGCACTACAGCACGATGGAAGAAAAAACCCTACTACGGCCTGACGAAGCAAAAAAAACCACTCCTCTATCACTCAGGAAAAAAAAGCCGTTACTGCACTATGACATGACGGAAGGAAAAAGCCACTACGGCATGCTGGAGGAAAAAGCCCTTAAAAATTTCAAATGGCCGTTTATATATCTTTCGCCCCTTCTTCAAAGTGAAGTTTTTAAAATGGTTCACTTCCGGAACGCAAAATGAGACGGGAGTGTTAAACTCGCGACTTGATAGACAAGGACCCATGATGCCCGTCTTTCGTAAATCAAATACATTTAGTGCAAAAAAAAATGAATGTTACAAGCTCTTTCCAAATTTGAAAAGGTGACGCCAGGGAAAGAGATTTAGCTCAAATGAAGAAGTCGAATGAGAAATTGAGGTTTATTTTAGAGAGCTCGACATACCGTTCTACTAGGATCGCATTTTAAGTTTTCACAAACGATCACTAGATGGCGCTATTGAGATGTGACATTACCATTCTGGTAAAATTTGACATTTGTCAGTGTTAAAATTGTGACGGCTCAGAAATTGGCCGAGTAGTTTGTTTAGAGTGAGCAAATGGAAATTTCACGTGAAGGTTTTTTTTGGATGATTCTTTACGATTTTAGCAAAGGCCTAACTCAACAATAATGCCTCGAATCGCTTCATGCAACTCTTTGTAATGAATCACCACCAGAAAAGATCGTTGACAATTGGTTTGCAGAATTTCGTCATGATCAGTCGTGCTTCCGTCAGCGATGAATTTCGTGAAGATCGACCAAAATCGGTTGCTATTCCAAAAAACATCGATGTTCTGCGCAACATGATTAAAGAGGATTGGCATATGACTTACCGTGAGACAGAGGCTTCCTTAGACATATGTGCAGTACATTCGATTTTGCATGAACATTTAGCTGAATTATGATTCCTCATAATTTGACCGAAACTCAAAAACAGGCTCGTGTCAATTGGTGTAAGGAAATGCTCAAACATACAACATCGTAACAGGATACGAAACTTGGATATATTCGTACGAGCCGGAAACTAAGCAACAACCAACTGTTTAGGTGTTCGAAGATGAACCGAATCCAACAAAAGTGGTTCGTTAGCGAAGCACTTCCAAGAAAATGATCGCTTGTTTCTTTGGTTATACTGAACATATTGCTATCATTGCTTTAGACGATCGAAGAACAGTTGTCGACAAAAATTGGTTTGCCAGAGTCATCCACGACAATGCCAGTTCTCATACGGCACGTCAAACAGTTGATTATTTGTCTCATTGCCTGTATTCACCTGATTTATCGCCTAACAACTTCTTTTGTTCCCGAATGTCAAAGAAAATGAGTAGAGAGCGATCTTCATCACCTCAAGAAATTATTGAAAACTTCCAAAACCATGTTTTTGAGGTACCAACTTCAGAGTGGAAAAAATGTTTCGAGAATTGGTTCGAACGCCCGCAAAAGTGTAAAAATCTCAAAGGCGGATATTTTGAGAAACAATAAAACGATTTGTACCAAATTTTCTTCCTTTCATTGTTTTTGTAAAAACTTAAAAGGTACTCCTCGTATAGGAAAGGTAACCAAATATGAAGATCGTTGCAATAAGTGTACCGCTTTTGAAGGAAATTATGTTGAAGAATAAAACCGATTTTTGGCAAAAACATTATGTTTTCTTCAAAAGTTTCGGAAATTTTCACCCCATGTAGTATATGTATAAGCCAATTTACAGTGATTGTATTCGTACAAGGATTAGTTTTAAATTGAATCTAATTCTCGTAATTATTCCTGCATTTCAGCATCAACCTCATTTTAGATTTATGACCTATTCGCTTATCATATATTTACATACCGCCGACTTATTTATTTCTTCAATTAACACATTGTAGCCACGACGTAACCCACCCTGTAAATATTTACATCGTTTCCCATAATTGATTAACTAGATAAATCGAAGTCATTACCGGCAAAAAGGCCGGTAGGAATGTCTGCTGGATACCTCGGCCTGTCCTTACTTTCATTTATCAAAATATACTTATATTGTATTTGTATAATAATATTATACACAACACCTGTCATTCATGGAAGATATAACGAATAGGCTTTATTATAGCGCTCTGCGGAGGCCACCACTTCTTCGATTATTTTCGTGGCTGTTCGATGTGCCGTTTCTTGTTTTTCTTTCAGGGTCAAAATAGATATTTTTCATGTGTTGTGCGATTGGATGCCGGGAGAGATAGTCATATATTCATTTCTATGTTCAAAAATCATATCCTTCTCCATTTTCGCTGTACACTGAAAAGAATCGATTGGAAATCCAATAAAAGTGATTCTTAAGTGGTGCAAGTTGTTTGTATAACCTCACTGATATCATTGCGTTACAAATTAAAAAAAAAGTACCCACTTAAATTTTTCCTGTTTATTTATTCATACACACCACTTATTAAGAATACATAAGTACTTTTTGTCTATCACGTACTGTTTTTTGGGTACGATAGTTAACAATTGTAAGTAAAATAATTAAGGAGTAAAGTACAGTGTACACGTGGCTTCATTAATTTTTCCAATAATTCGAATAAAACTGCTAAAAAAAACTTATTATTAATACATTTGGATACAACTAAATATAAAATATATGGTGAAAAGTTTATATTGTACATTAAAAGTTAAAAATATTTAATTTTTCTCTTATGTTGGGAAATATCTTCTCGTTTTTAAAGCCAGCAGTAATTTCCCAACATATGTTAGGTAAGTCCCAACGACCTTGAAACCGTTCCTCAAGCCTTTTCACATCCTGATGAAATCGTTCCCCTTGTTCATCACTCACTGCTCCAAGATTTGACGGAAAAAAAGAGAAATGGGAATGGAGGAAATGAATTTTTAATGACATTCGGCAACCCATCTTTTTGTATGCTCTTAACAAATCGTTCACTAAGAGTTCTGCATTCTCGGCTTTATGATTTCCTAAAAAACCTTTTATCACGGCTTTTAATGATGTCCATGCGCATAGTTCTTCGTCATTTAGGGTTTGATCAAATTTGTTGTTTTTCATTATTAGGCGTATTTGTGGACCAATAAAAATACCTTCTTTCAAGTTTGCGTCACTTAATCTTGGAAAAATAGATTTTAAATATCGCCATTTTTATTCATCGCTTTCACAAAATTCTTCATTAAGCCGAGTTTTATGTGTAGAGGAGGTAAAATGACGTTTTCGGGGTTGATTAAAGGCAAGTATTTTACATTTGACTTCCCACACACAAATTCCGTTCGTTTTGGCCAGTCTTTGATCAAATAGTGCTTATCAGTAGCTCTACTGTCCCACATGCAAAGAAAGCAGCAGTACTTAGTAAATCCACCTTGCAAACCAAGTAACATAGCTATTACTTTGAGGTCAGCGCACACTTTCCACTTAATATTGATTGATTGATTGATTTCATATTTTCGTTATGTCTCTTTTAAAAACAGTTGAATAAGCCACTGGTATTGACGGATATTTATTACCATTATGAAGTAAAACTACCTTCAGACTTGTTTTTGAACCATCAATAAAAATACACCATTCATTTGTTTTATAGGGAATTTCTAACTCACCCATCAAAGATACAATGTCATTACGAAAACATATGTTTTTTGAACTAGAGTAAAAAGTTGCCATTTCTTTACTTCGTTTTCGTTGTACAGACATTTTTGTATCTGGTGCCAACAAGTGCCATTCTTGTAGTCTAACAGACAAATTCAAGTCCCGTATCAAATCATTTAATTCCCACTGTTGAATTAAATGCGGTTGGCATAGATCGCTTGAAGAGGGTAAAAAGTCTGGATCTTGGTTGTCAACTTCCATGTCTTGCCCATCGTTATTTTTATCGCTTGGTATATCTAACTCTTCAGTTTGATTTTTCTTAGGAGGCAAAGGAGGAGTCATGTCTTCATTATATGGTATTGGTTTTGATACAGAATTCACAGAAGGGTACTCGATATTATGCTTAATTTTCTTTGAAAATCCTCGTACATTAGTCAGTAGCAATCGTTAAAATGATTACTAGGTTCGCGCCACACAGTCGGTACTGCAAATGGCATAGATGTTTTGTTTCCGTTCAATCACGACAGGAGAGTAGCATAACATGATACACAAAACAGTTGCGGAATCCAGGGCTTATCTTGATGTACAGTACGTCCAAAATATAGAAAATACGCAGTACATACTTTTTCAGATATTTTTTTCCTTGAGACTTGAGAATGTACTGTCCACACACGTAATAAAACTTGTTTGGTGAAGTTTTGCACTGACGGCGACTACTTTTTTCAGTATTCATCTTTAAAACTGTATTATTACACTCTTAATCAGGTAATCTCAAAGAAACTAACAAGAAATAAACATATCCTCTCAATAGATTATCTAGCGATTACATTTATTAATATGAACAATATGAGGGTAGGTTAAGAAAAGGTTATCGGTGTGTACCTTAAAAACAAGACGTGATAGAAATAAAAGACATCCACTGCTTACATACTTAATACTATAACTAATAGGAACCTATAATAACAATCAGTTTTTCGGGTACCAAAATCATGTCACGCAGTGTATTTAAAAACAGCCTTTAATTCGCTGTCGTTTGGTCGTTAAATGCTGCTTAGAATTCGGTAATTTGAAAATCGCTTCCTTCAATTGATATACTCTGGTGGAAGAAGAACGAGAAGTAACAAATGTTGTCGAAGACTGATCTGCAAATCAAGACAAAGAACTTTTTTGGGAAGTTCTATATAGTTACCTCATATCCGTTGTTCTTAGTGTAGATAGAGGAAATGAGATTTTGTGGAATAAACAATGTTTGCTCTTGAGATTTGCTTGTTTTTTCTATACTGGGCTAGAAACTTATTAAAACGCCCTCGTAATGAAGGTAAAATTTTCGGTTTTTAATATTTCATGTTGTTTTAATTACAGATATTTCGAGTGTTACCAAACTCTTATGCCTGTACTGGTGATTGCTTTCGGAGAAAATAAATCAGCGACACTTCTTTCCAATGAAAGTGATCATGTTTTTGATCGAAATCTCCACAAAATTTCAAATAAAATTTTAAATTGTAAAGTAAAGAATTCCGATGTTGTTCCATCTGTTTCAATAATCAACAAATGTTTAACTTCTACTTGTCGAGTAGTGTTAACCAGACCAGAAATAAATATTGGTTCATGTAGTGGGTGTACAATTAATCCTAAGATTGTAAATAATATTTACAGAAAAAAAACTATTTTTTATATATTTGTTGATTTATTAATCAATCTTTATAAATAAAACAATAAAGAAAATATTCTTTTAAATATGTAGATCTTATTAATTTTAGTAATGTGTGTAAAATAAAAAAAAATGGGATGCATTTTGTCACCTCCACTATTTAATATTTATTCTGCGACTGAGTGAGGCTCTCGAGAATGTAAATGCTGAAATAACCGTTAAGGGAGAATGTATAAATAACATCAGATATAAAGACAAGACTATTATTTTCGCAAACTTGTTGGAAGGTTTACAGCAACTCTTAAATAATGTGACAGCTGCCAAGAATACGGACCTCAGCTGAATGAAAAAAAGTCAAATATATGGTAATTAACAAGAGCAATGTTAACCCTGACCAACTGCTCTTGGAATCCACAAAAATAGCACAAAAAAAAAGTACATATACTTTGCTACAGTTGTTAATGATCAGTAGGACCACTTTAGAGAAATCAAAGTCCGTATAACAAAAGCAAGAACACCAACCCTCTCTTTAAGAGCCACCATCTCAAGTTAGAGACTTCTTCGTTGTTTTTTTATCGTTCACTTCTCCGCCTGGGTAGGAATTTTACTCTTTTTTATATCCTTAGGATATCAGCGAGGATGTCGTAATACATACTACCTGTGTACGTGGCCAGGCCGCCACATTGTTGTTAAGTGTTCACAGTATTACTATATAGGGTAGAAAGTTAGACAATAACTGAGGCAGCCAGCAAAAGGATTAATGTTTTTCAGATGTGGACGTATAGACAAATATTGAGAATATCTTGGGTAGATCACGTTACAAATGAACAAGTATTACAAAGGATGAAAAAGAGACAGAAATCGTGACGAACTTCAAAATACATAAATTAGAATATCTCGGGAATATTATGCGTAACCAACAAAAATATGGACAGTATCCGTTACTATTACAGGGGAAAGTCGTTGGAAAGAGAGGTGTCGGTAGAAGAAGAATTTCATAGTTTAAAAATTTGAGAACTTGGTTTCTCACATCAACAACAGGTCTGTTTCGAGCAGCAGTGGATAGAGTGAACATAGCGCTGACGATTTCCAAGAAAAAAGGGAAATAATTCGCGGACTAAAGCGCGAAATAGTATCTCGGTAACCAATGAAAAAGTATTACTTTGCAAAGTGGCATTAATGCGCAAACATTGCTATTTTTTTTTTACGGTACGTATTTTCTGAGAAAAAAAGCTTATTGAACTGATGCGGGTATTTTGCATTTCCATTAAAAGTAGGGACCTCCCGTATTTCTAATGGATGGTTAAAAACTTACAGAAGGTCTTCGTTTGATAAACCACTATATGTTCTATGTGTTTTTCATGTACTCTAACATATACATACTTTGATTATCTTTGTTCCAAAAACAATTTTTTTTTATTTTTCAACGTAGTCCCCTTTTAGGTATATACACTTTTCCCAACGTCGTTGCCATTTTTTTTAACTCTTCCAAAAACTAGAAATTGTCCAACTCCCCAAAATACGTTTCTGTCTGGGTGATGACCTCCTCATTTAGGCTGACTTTTTTCCTGCGAGCCATTTCTTCATGTTTGCGAACAAGAATAAATCGCAGGGAGCTAGGTCGGGCGAATACAAGGGATGCGGGAGCAATTCATAACGCAATTCATGCAGTTTAGCAGCGACAACTCCATACTGGAGCATTATCGTGGTAAAACAGCACTTTCTTCTTGGCTAAATGGGGCCGTGTTTCCTTCAATTTCTTGTCGAAGCGGTCCAAAAACTCACTATAGTATTGCCCAGTGATCGGTCTTCCTTTTTCTAAGAAGTTAATGATTATGATGCCCTTTGCATCCCAAAAAATCGTCGTTATAACTTTTCCGGCCGATGGGATCGTCTTCGCCTTCTTTGGAGCAGATTCACCCATTGTTTTGATTGTTGCTTGATTTCGGGTGTATAATGATCAATCCAGATCTCATTGACCGTGACAACTCGACGCGAAAAGTCCTTCGGATTTTGCTTAAATTGCTCCAAACATAGCTTCAAAGTTAAAAGCCGCATCCGTTTGTTGTCCACGGTGAGCAATCGCAACACCATCCGGCCGACAACTTTTTTATCGGCAACTTATCATGTACAATATTAATTACTGTTCCTGTCGACACACTTATGGCCTCTGCTAATTCGTGCACTTTTGTGACAATTATGTCGTGAACTATTTCAATCATTTTCTCGGGCGTCCCTCTATCTGATGGGCGTCCCGGGCGATCCTCATCAAAAACGGATGTTCGATCACGTTTAAATTCATTGAACCAGTATCTGACTGTTAGCATTGATGGCGAAGGGTCCCCATAAACAGCATCTAATTTCGCTTTTATCTTCTCACACGTTTTCCCATTCGAAAGCCAAAAGCGAATCACTGAACGATAATGCACTTTTTCCGTCTTAATGACAAACACGTTACACTACTTACTAAAATAGCTGCCAAATGCAAACTAACCTATGAATTAGTGTCAAATTCTTTTTGTTGTCATCTATCAGATGACAGCACACGATGGAACATCAACTTGCCTTAGCAACGCCACCTGTCTTCAAACACGGGTCCTTATTGAACCACCCTCGTATTATTTTGCCAACATCAATTACACAGCAAGATGACTATCTCGCTATTATAAAAACCAAAGAAAGTCTCTCACAAGTAAAATCAATATTATGACCCAATGACAAAAAGTATCAATAATCAATCAGAAGTGTATACAATGGTTATTTTTATCAAGATCTTCTGATTAAGTATATTCATGATATCGAGAAAATCCGGCCCGTTTCAAAGCGTATCTATCTATCTATAGAGCCATTCACTGGACGTCTTTTTTATTGATTATAAAAAAGTTTTGATCGGTTTTACCGCACAAGGAGTTATGTGACCTTTGGCATCATCTATCTTCTGTGCCTTCACTATAAATAACTTGGCCAGTATTTTCTTTTTTGTTTGAAGAAATAATTTACTTCTTATGTGATACAATGACCATCAGATTTCTATAACACAGCATCGTTTTTTTAGACGGTTGCTCTAAGAACTCTTTTATAAGGCACCATTAAATGTCTGAAATTATTTATTGATTTTTCGTCGATTCTCACACTCACTTGTATATACCATCTGTCCAAGAAGTTTCCAGACTGCTTTAAGGGGTTACATACACCTCGAATTTTCAAAAAATCGATTTTTTTACGGAATTCTATTCTCTATACTTCTAAGAATTTCTCAAAAAAAAAATTTTTTTAGGAAAATCCCATTCTATTTCAAAGTTATATCATTAAATGTGACCTGGCGTCGGATTGGGACTGTCTGTTTGCAGACACTATCTGCGATATTATTCAGTCAATTTTTAATATTTTTTAACTTTTTTTTTAAATCTTAATAATTACTCTTTCTACAAAATGTCGAGAGGTTTTTAATATTTTTTTTAATAGACAATTTTTAGTGTTCCGTACGGAACATTTATAAGATCACTTCGGAGTCTGTCCGTCTGCCCGTCTGTCTGTCACGCCAGATTTTCTGCGAAACTATTTGTCATAGAAAGTTGAAATTTGGTACTAATATGGGAATTGATGGCTCCATCAAAGCCGTGTAGTTTTGAAAGTTAAATTTAGACTTAAGGGGTTAGTTTTGGGGGGGGGGGGGTGAAATTGAAAGCGAAAAAATTTTTTTTTTACCAGGGCCTCGAGTGGGGTGTCAAATGAAAGCTTGTAATAATACAAGTTCAAAAATATATATACTGTAATACTTGTGCACACTTTTCTTTGGATTATTTTTAAGAAATCGCGAAAAATTGCTGTCCCCCACCCTTATCTCGAACAGTACTGATTAAAAAATGGTGAAAAAATTCTGGAATATTCTCGATAGGGTGTAGATTGAATGAAAATTATCACGAGTGCATTACCTTTAATAATTTATCGGGTATATAAATGAAACAAAAATTTAAAGGTTATCAGTTTTCGGTAAAGATCGGAAAAAAAATCGAATAAGGCGAAATAATGGGAGATAAGGCGAGATAAGCATAGAAAATGGGAGCTAAGGAGAGATAAGGCAAAATAATCGGAGATAAGGAGAGATAAGACTAGATAATGGAAGATAAGGCGAGATAATGGGAGATAAGGCGAAATAATGGGAGATAAGGCGAGATAAGTTGAGATAATGGGAGATAAGGCAAGATAATGGGAGATAAGGCAAAATAATGAGAGATATGGTAAGGCGAGATAATCGGGGGAAAGGCGAAATAACCAGTTATTTATAAATAATTAAACATCAATTTTTGGTAAAAAATTGTATACTAAAATTTGAAATACCGCAATTTTTTTATTTTTGAATGCTTTAATGTCCTTCATATCGTCATAGCGTTGACCCTTCATGTGGAGCTTGATTTTTGGTAATAAAAAAAACACTAGGGACTAAACCAGGCTACTAAGGAGGGTACTGAAGTATATATTCCGAGCCGTGTGATCGGGTGCGTTGTCATGAAGCAAGCAAATCCTTTGCGTTCCGATTGAACCCGCTAAATTGTCTTTCAAAGTAATTCCATGACACCCACGTAGTACTTGACGTTCACTGTAGTGCCCTCGGGAATAAATTTTTGTGAAAAATTGGGTTTTTGAATAAAAAATAATTATTGATTTTTTACTTATTTTAAAATTTTATCATAAATAATATTTATAATCGATGCGAAAAACTTTAAAAAATTTTTTTACAATTAAATATAAATAAATAAAAATTTATAAATTTTTAAAAAATCACGTGACTACGAAAGCGCTACGATTGGCTGCCATGTTTGTGACGTCATTATGTTAAAGTGTTTTCACGTAAGATCTTTCGAAGAGACCATGTAACATAACATTATTTGTGATAAAAAGTGCAAAATTACATCTTCCCTTAATCTTAAAAAGCTAGTGCGTACCTGCTTATTAAAGAAATATAGTTAGCAAGTGAAATCTTTGCTGTTGCCGTAAAACTGGTAAGTAATATCTAATTAATCCTTAATAAGGTCTCATTCTTGCCAATTAATTAAAGTACACATGGACTCACACACAGTATTCCTGACATATATAATGTACATATACTTTGACCAAATACACCAAATCCATTTCGGCCAGCCTCGCTCTCCACGACACCAGACTTCAATGGACCAACAACATCAAGTACCTGGGCCTCCTCTACGACAAGCAGCTTGGATGGAAGGACAAGGTCGCAGCCACGAAGGTCAACCAGCTCCTAGGAAAGTTCTACCCCGTCCTCGACAAGTCCAGTAGATTACCAACGCATAATAAGTTAAAAATTTACAAAATGGTCATCAGGGCCTTACCTACTCGAGTCCGACATGGTACCAAATGTCACTTTCCCACAGATTCGCCCTCCAGACCGTTCAAAATAATGCCCTCCGCTTCATCGTTAACGTTCCATGGTTCGTTTGCGATACCTAAATTCACCATGACTTCAAGATGCCAACAGCATGAGCAATTTTCGTCTCAGATTCCTGGATAAAGCCACCCACCACCCCGACCTCATAGTCAGAGATACTTATAGACTTTCGCCCAACGACAGGACTCGCTACCCAAAGCCATTAGATCTTCTACTCTAGAATTAGTATTAAGCTAGAAATAATTCAGGAAATATCTTAAGTCTCAGATATCTTATCTCATTTGTATAAAGCCCTTACCTAGGCTGAGTTAAGTAGGTTACTAACATGTAAATATCTTAAGACCCGAAATTATATTCATCCAAACGCAAAATCCATATTTTAGCTGTGCCCACTGTTCTATTATTTAGCAATCCATCTCGGGATGCATCACGCCGTATCACGGCTCATCAATCGAGTTAGGATCGACTAACAAGATAACAAAACTTACGATACTTTAGAGTACATAGCGGTAAGTTACAACAAATTTTATCTCTGATTGGTGAAAGCCTAAAGTTTAAAAGTGTATCCGCCTTCCGTTGCAGGCTTTTAAGGTTACAGACTGACAGAGGATTGTCCAGAACTGTCAACAATTACTGCCAGGCAGCGCGATCGTCAGGGTTCTTCCCTATGTATATAAAAATCAGTGTCAACTACTAAAAATGAATAAAACCCATATTTCAGCAGTAACCTATTGCAGTAGAACCCCGATTAACCGAGTCGCGATTATCCGAGCTCCGGATTAACCGAACCAATCTAAGAACCTGATTATCCGAGGTACGCGCGTCTATGCTGCGTATTAACCGAGCTTCTAAAATATGTATGTACATATTTCCATTTAAAATCGTCGGGGCCTTCGGGGAATCCCCCTGGCCCGTGTGAGGGGTTCCCCTATTTATGTTTTTGGACTCTTTCAGCTTGTAAATTTGCGTGAATGCAGTGCGTTATAGCGTTTACTACAGAGAAGTACGAGTATACTGACGTAATTTATTTGGTTGGAGTTCTGGTAGTTAAGTGTAATTAATACGAACGAAGAATTGAAAAAACAGGAGAGACAATTAAAGTTGTTTGCACGAGATTATGGAGTAGGTGAGGTAACAGAAACCGCACAAAAATAGAAGAGTGGTGTATAAATCAAGCCTCCTCGTCCTCAGGAAGAAAATCAATGAAAACCGGCGACTGTGAAAAGGTTAACGAAGCTTTATTCATGTGGTTTAACCAACATAGATCAAAAGGTGTGCCTCTGTCAGGTCCAATTTTACAACAGAAAGCAATAATGATTAGTAAGCAATTCCTAGAGATAGATCAGTTTACCGCCAGTTCTAGATGGCTTAACCCCGTAGGGGAGCGGGATAGAATATCTCCCCCGGTATGTTCTGCCTGTCATAGGAGGCGACTTAAAGAACAACCTAGATGGTAGATGCCCAGATCCCACCAGCATCGCCCGGTGTGATACTATCGCATCGGCTTAGGCTGCGTGAAGTTGCTTAACGTTTCGTGGCTGTGCCGATCTCCCGGACTGTGGGACCAAATAGCATGATGAGGCACCTGGAGACAAAAAATTCCGGAGGTAAAATAGCCCCCCGTTCGGATCTCCGGGTGGAAACTGGTTCAGGGGCGTCGACATGCAGAGATCAGAATTTCAAAATGGATTTTTGCAACATACGAAGTTTAAACACGAACATAAATTCAGTGCACCAACACCTGCAATCAAATAAACCTCATCTACTCACTCTCTGTGAAACTAAGGTCAGTTCATCGATCAGCACAGTAAACTATCTTTATCCTGGGTACGACTTCTATTCCCGATTTAGGCGTAACTTTGGAATCTGTCTTTATGTCAGAAGCGATCTCTCCTGCCAACGAGAAGAGGCTCTGGAGCCCCCAAACTCTGATGTTATATGGTTAAAAATAACGACTCAACCAACCACAAGGTTCATCTGTATCCTCTATCGACCACCAAGTGATACTAACTTTAGAACACTTTTCGCTTCCCTTGCAGACACCATCGATCATTTACAAATTAACTAATGCCGAAATTGCCATCCTGGGCGACTTTAATGTCCACAACATCAACTGGCTTGAATATTCAAATACTACCGACGAACAAGGTCGTGAAGCCGAATCATTTTCAATCAGCTTATTGACGAACCAACACGGATCCCTGATCGAGACGGAGAGTTTGCCAGTCTTCTTGATCTCCTTTTAACCACCAATCCCGAAATTTACACAGTCAGCGTAAATCCGCCGTTAGGTTCTTCCGACCATAAACTACTTTCGACATCGAGTATTCTACCAATCAATGACAGAGAGGCGCCTAAACCGCGCAAGATTTGGCACTACAAGTCTGCTAAATGGGAAGATCTCGTGGAATATTTTCGAACTTTTCCTTGGTGAGACGTTTGTTTTCGATCCGACGACCCATTTGACTGCGCTAGGGAGGTTTTCGATGTTATTTTGGCTGGTATGGAGGCTTACATCCCTTTTTCGAAGAAATGCCCTTCCAACGGCAAGCTTTGGTTTGACCGAAAATGCAAAGAAGCTATTGCTTCTAAACATCTTGCATACCGACAATGGCGTGAAAATCCTAACACCATAAATCGTAACACATTTGTTCATCCCAGGAACAGATGCAAAGAAACTATCGACGAAACCAAGGAGGTACACAATCAACGGATTAGAAACAAACTTCTCGCCTATCCCGGCAATTCAAGGTCCTTTTGGTTGGTCGCTAAGACAGTTAGTCAAAATTTCACTAAATCCACCATACCACCACTCACACGGCCAGATAATTCTATTGCAATGACACCTGTTGAGAAAGCGAACTTGTTGGCTGAACACTTTGCTTCACATTCTACTGTCGATTTCCAAGGAAAAAAACACCACCTACTATTCCCATAGTGCAGTCAAGAATGCCTGATGTTATCTTCAGACAGCGTATCATAAAGCGTATTCTGATGAAGCTAGCCACCAAAAAGGCTTCTGGCGCTGACGGAATACCTGCCATAGTTCTTAAAAACTGGGCGAGGGAACTAACACCAGTTTTCTGTAGACTTTTCAACCTATCCTACAGAAAGGGAATATTTCCTTGCTTTCCACTTTGGAGAATCTCGAGCGGTTGCTCTCGACATATCCAAGGCATTCGACCGTGTTTGGCACGATGGGCTGTTGGCTAAGCTACGTTCTTATGGTATGTCGGAAAAGTTCTGTTTGTGGCTCTCATGTTTCTTTAGAGAGCGTTCTTTACGAGTGGCAGTCGAGGGATTCCTTTCTAACACCTTCACTATCAACACCGGTGTACCCCAAGGCTCCATACTGTCTCCTACTATCTTTCTCATTTACATTAACGATCTGCTGGAAAAGACCGAGAATCCAATCTACAGCTTTGCAGAAGACAGTACACTTATCTCTTCATTCACTTTGAACGCTCGGACATCGGCTACTCAGACGAATATCCGCAGACAGCAGGAAGTCGGGAGCAAATATGTCCTAGCATGAACATATTGCAGGCATAGCAAGGAGAGCTCAAAAGTTGGGAATATTATTTCGAACCAGAAAGCTTTACACTCCACAACAACTGTTAATTCTTTACAAAGCTCAAATTCGACCAACTATGGAATACTGCTCCCACGTTTGGAGCTCCGCTCCCAAACATACACTGCATTTGTTGGATTCTATTCAGAGAAGAGCTGTTCGTCTGATTGGAGACCCGGAACTGACCGTCGGCCTTGATTCGCTGGAACATCGAAGAACGGTTGGCGACTTGAGCCTATTCTACAAGTACTTTCATGGAAAGTGTTCGAAGGATGTGGCCCGCTTAATTCCTCCCAGAGCTGTGCATGTTAGAAGTACACGTCGCGCTAATTCTTCACACCCGTATGAGGTTCAGCTTGTTACTCCTCGTACAAACGCTTTTCAAGCAGTCTTTTATATGGAGAACATCATCCCTTTGGAATAAATTGCCCAGGACTGTGTTTCCCACCGAGTACAATTTACAGCGATTCAAGAACAACATGAATCGCTTTCTCCGCACACGTGTCGCTCCTGTAGCGCTTTAGGGACTTCCCTGTAGCACGTGTGCTAAACTCATAAAAAAAATTTAAAAAAAAACCGCTGGAAAAAAAAAAAAACGGTACGGTGTACGACAACTGACTGTATGTGGTGAAAAACTTTCTGCTGATGTGTCATCAGTGGAGAAGTTTAAGCAGAGCTTTAAAAATCAAATTTACAACTGTGACGAAACTGGTCTGAATTATAAAATGCTTCAATCAAAAACATTGGCAACTCGACAGGAAAAATCAGCTCCTGGGCACAAACGAAGTAAGGAAAGATTAACTATAATGGTATGTTCCAATGCATCTGGCAAGCACAAAATCCCATTGATGGTGATTAACAAGTCTGCACGTCCAAGAGCTTTAAAAGACATCTCACTCGAAGCCCTACCAGTCTATTACAAAAGTCAGAAGAGCGCATGGATGGATGTGACCTTATTTACTAACTGGTTTGAAGAAGAGTTCGTGCCATCTGTGACTACATTTTTGAATAGAAACCGTCTTCCTATTAAAGCAATTTTGTTAATGGATAATGCCCCCTCTCACCCTGGAGAAGGACTTCATGTGGGCGAAATTGTTGTAAAATTTTGCCTCCAAATGTAACCAGCATAATGCAACCAATGGATCAAAGCATCCTCGTAAACCTTAAGAAAAATTATTAATTACTGTACTTGTCAATGCATCTCGAGATGCGTTGCGCTGTATCACGGCTCATCAGCCGAGCTAGGATCGACAAATAAGAGAATAAAACTTGCAGTACTAGCGCATCGGGCGGTCTGTGACCTTAACAGTCTAGGACGCTGAGCAGGTATGCTTTTAAACTTTAGGCTTTCATCTACCAGTGATATAATTTGTTGAAAATTACTCCGATGAAATCGAATTTTCCTAGACTTTATAAACTGGAAAATGTACTAATTGCTATAATTCTGTCCAAAAATACGATCAACTAAAGAATACCCTGTATATTGATATCAGATTAAGAAAAGATTTTTCTGTGTGCTCACTAATTCAAATCATCATAAGTACACTTTATGCTAACCCATGGATTCAAATCGTTGTCCCATCGGCCCCCTGCCGCGCAGAGCCCGAGACTCGCACTGAGCGCGATTTGTAATCCTTTTTGGCTCCGTTTGAGCCGCTCTTAATCTGATAATAATTCACTTTGCACACTCCCTGAATTATAATGTTCATTGCGGCTGGCTTCGAGACCACTCATAGTAACATAATAGGGCTGCTAATAGCCCAGGACTAGTGTTTCGTATTGTAGTACTGATGTTGATGAAATTTATCGTTTTAAATAATTATTATTATACCAAGAAATTACTACTTCTGGGTCATAGGGATTTACCATTAATAAGTAATCGGAATTTTTAGTACAGTAGTCATTTTACAAGGATTACTTGTACCAAAAATCAGCGCTATTGTAGCAACTACTGAGCTATACTTGGATGCTCAATTTTGCTGGTCATTGAGTACCGATGACTTCGTTCGGTTGCTTTTTTGCTTTCCTTACTTAGTTTCGGGGTCCAAAAACCAAAAAAAGTTCCAATTTCCATCGTTTTGTCTGTCTGTCGATCGTACTCGAAAAAAAGTACGGTTTTTAACATTAAATTATTTAACATTTTCTATTAAATTTCTCTGAAAACGCCTAAATATCAATTTTAATCCAAAGTAGACATTACAATTAAGCTGAAACTTTAGAAAAATTGAACCTACTTCAAAAAAAGTTATAAAAAGTACAAAATGTTATAAAATAAAAAGTTAGTACTTACCTGCTTATAAAAGAAAATATAATTAATAAAAGAAATCTTTGCTGTCTCTACTCCCACCCCCGCCCACAACGGATGGACAAAATACTACCATTAGAAACTAAACTTTTTTTATTGGTGGTTTTCTTTGTTTCGTGTGGTCATCGATTTTTAAATTACGTGTTTAGAGTCCCACTGTAGGTAGGGGTTGTTTTTGTGAAAGATCCCCACCCTCTTGAACATCGATTTTTAGTTTGCCGTATTGGAAGGGTCTAAACTTTTAGAGTTCCAGTACCAAATGGCCTTTCTTTTTAACAAGGGGTTTTGATCTCTAGTTGTCGTTTGTCTTCTTCCGTCTACAAGAAGCCCCACCATTAGTGTTCTTTTTTTTTTTCTTACAAAATGCTCTTTATATTCTTATGTTTTCCCTATCTCTGGAACTTCGCTATGGATTGGATTTTGTAAAACAGAGTACCTAATATACGAGGCATGTTTTTTAAGTAAGTACCGTTTTGGAATTAAAAAAAGACGTGCAAAGATATCGCTATAATTTTATTTTTACATGAAAGCCTGTACCTTAATCTACTTTTCTACATAATTTCCATGAATATTGAGGCACTTGTCATAACGTGGCACCAGTTTTTGAATACCCTCCTCATAAAATTCTGCCGCCTGACTTGTTAACCACTGTATCACAAATGTTTTGACTTCGTTATCGTCTTGAAGACGCTGACCACCCAGGTGCTTCTTCAAGTGCAGGAACAAATGGTAGTCGCTGGGCGCCAGATCAGGGCTGTATGGAGGATGATCTAGAGTTTCCCATTTAAAAGATTTGATGAGATCTTTGGTCCGATTAGCCACATGTGGACGGGCATTGTCATGCAGCAAAACGATACCCTTACTCAACTTGCCACGTCTTTTGTTCTGGATTGCACGACGCAGATTGTTCAATGTCTCACAATAAGACGCTGCATTGATTGTCTCATTACGAGGCAGAAACTCCACTAGCAATACTCCTTTTCTGTCCCAAAAAAACTGTGCACATGATTTTGCGGGCAGAAATTGTTTGCTTAAACTTCACTTTTTTGGGTGATGATGAATGTCGCCATTCCATGGATTGTTGTTTCGATTCTGGTGTGACGTAGGCCACCCATGTTTCGTCACCAGTAACAATTTGGTCTAAAAAATGTTCACCTTCATTGTGGTACCGCTCAAGGAAAGTCAATGCACTGCCTAAACGTTGGGTTTTGTGCAAATCCGTCAACATTTTTGGAACCCAACGTGAACACAATTTCCGGTAATTCAAGTTCTCGGTCACAATGCGATACAAAACACTACGAGAATATTGAGGAAAAAGCAGTCGCACAATGATGAAATTGTAAAGCGTCTGTTTTCTCTCAACCTTTTCGTCCACTTTCTGCACCAAATCTTCATTAACGACCGAAGGACGCCCACTCCGTTCTTCATCATGCACATTTGTGCGGCCACCTTTAAATGCTCTCACCCATTTCCTTACCATTCCATCACTCATAATGTTTTGTCCGTAAACTTCACAGATCTCACGATGAATATCGATCGGTTTTACGCCTTTAGCACTAAGAAATCGTATAACAGCCCGTACTTCACAATCGGCGGGACTCACGATTGTCGGAGGCATCTTAAACACTCAGTAAACAACGTATACAATGAAGAATCAGACTGTAATGGCGTCAGTGCGTAGACATGAGATGTAGGTTACCAGCGCGCATGCGCGGAACGCCGACCGTATCGCTGCGGCGGCGGAATCGCAAAACGGTACTTACTTAAAAAACATGCCTTGTATAAGTGTGTGAATGCTAATTGTTTCTTTACATTAAATTTTGTTTCAAAAGCTTCTTCTTAAGTACGACGACTTTAAAATTTTGCTTAAACTCGTGAGATTATATATTATAATAATTACATATTGCTAACTTTTTTGTGATTTTCGTTGAGCGAAGATACAAAAGGGAAGACTTCGGCTAATTACGAATTATTAATATTTTATATATATATATATATATATATATATATATATATATATATATATATATATATATATTTATATATATATATATATATATATATATATATATATATATATATATATATATATATATATATATATATATGTATATATATATATATATATATATATATATATATATATATATATATATATATATATATATATATATATATATCTAGCGCATCTTCGTCAGTCAGGCCTCTTGCTTCCATTGCAGACCTTATCCCGCCGAGCCACGATCTTCTTGGTCTTCCTTTTTTTTTCTTGCCTGGTGGTATCCATCTAAATACTCGTGAGGGCCATCTATTCTCGTCCATGCGCATTAGGTGTCCAAACCATTTTAAGCTACTTAGTTCAATTCTGTCTACCACTGATTCTTGTGCGTTAATTTTCCTCCTTATTTCTTCATTAGTGATGTGGTCCCTTTTAGACTTTCCTGCACTTCTTCTCAAAAAGTCCATTTATCCGTTAATTTTTCTTCTGTAATCCGCATTTATTGTCCAAATTTCTGATCCATAACACAGGGCTAACTCTACTAGCGCTTTTCCAATGTGTTTCTTAGTTTTAGTGCTTATATGTTTATCCCATCATATTGAGTTCAAACCTCCATGTCACTTTCTTACTTGGTTCTATTCTGTTCTTGATTTCATGGGAACCAAAACTATCTTTAGTTAAAGTGACTCTTAGATATTTATATTGGTCTACTTGTTTGATTTCTGACTGATCCTCGATAAGTATTGTGAACTTCGCTTCAGAGTTTGTCACTTGGAATTCAGTTTTATTTATATTAACCTTCAGACCTCATTGTTTGTAGGTTTAGTTTAAACATCGAAGCATAAACTCTAAGCCTTGGGCTATCACTATTTGGTCGTCGGCAAAATTAAGAGTAAATAAGCACAGATTATTGATTGGAACTCCCATTCTACCAACTTTCCTTTTCCATTCTTTAAGTACGTGTTCTATATATAGATTAAATAATAGAGGAGATAAACTGCAACCCTGGAGGAGCCCTTTCGAGGTGTCAGTAGGATTGGACAAGTATCCATTGTGCTTGATGGAGGCCTTATTTCCTTTATACATCTCTTTTATAATGTATATTAAACACTGGTCAATATTATGTTTTTCAAGAACCTCCCATAATTTTGTCCGTAGGACAGTGTCGTATGCCTTCTCTAAGTCTACAAAGGCTAGAGGTATTTCTTCGCCTCTATCTCGTCTCTTTTCTGTTAGCTGTTGAATTATAAACAAATTATCAACACATCCTCTCCCTGTTACAAATCCACTTTGCTCTTCACCAATCTTGTGCTCTGGCATTTTCTTCCAATTTTTTATCCAATATTTTTCCGAACAATTTGCTTAAGGTTGAGTTAATGCTTAATCCTCTGTAGTTATTTTTATATTTTCTTATTATTTATAAGAGATATTAATTCCTGGTCACTTTCTTTTTGAATTCGCTTAAATTTTTTTTAAAATATAAAAATGCCTTTTATTCAGGTAATGAATATGTACAAAAAACATTTTTTGACTAGTACGGTTGTATTTTGATGGTTTGTAAGTTAATACATTGGTTGTCACCCCATTGTTTTCTGCCTTTTACGTTTCTGTTTCTTTCTTGCTCAGTTTGTTTTTATTAATACTACTATATGTCCATAGTTTTAGTGAACGTAAATACGGTCGTTCAAGTACCGATGATGTATCACGTTCCGAACTTCCAAATGAGGCAGTCACTCCAAAAAACACAAAAAAATCCACCATATTGTTCTGAATGACCGCAAAGTGAAAGTGAGAGAGATGACTGACATCATGAAGGTATCAACAGTTTTATTATTTTAAATACTGGATTATATCAGTTTTTTGTTGTTCCTGACAGTTATATCGTATATATTAAAATATAAACATTTAATATATAATTAAGTACAAGTTATTTTGTAATTTAATAATATTATATACATTTATTCATATATGACTGATTAACGACCCTATGTAAACTTGCACCTATTGGTAATAAATCTGTAAATCTTATCTATTTATCTACAATCCTTGGAGGAGAATATCCATACATACATAGACACAGACTAGTAAAACCATAATTGTATTTTTTACCTTAGTCGAGCGAAAATAAATACATTTTTTAGACATTATCTTAAGGGTATATTATTTTTAATGACAGTGAGACATCATACATAGGTGCAGCACACGTACAACGAGAAACTCGTCTTGAGTTGTCCTTTCATTTGTATTAAAAACCTTCGTAATTGGAAACTGACAAAACGTATAAATTAGCATCTGATAGTATATAAACCACACCAAAACTGTAATTGGGAAACCACTGAAAGACAAAAAAAGGACTGAGACGAGTTTTACTGCTTATAAATTAGTTGTTTATCATATATCAAAACTACAATAATGCTTTGTTAGAAAAAAAGTAGTATGTATAGGGTTATTGATTCAATGGATCATCCTCTAACCCAGTTACTTGACCAGTTTACCAAAACACAAATTTGTAAAGAATTTTTTATGGAGATAAAACCGAAACAATCGTGCATCTCATGTTTCCAATATAATATAAACTTTATAAATGAAACACCCCGTATATTATTTTCCATTTTTTTAAATTTAATTTTCGAAACGCAAATGTATATTCTTGGGATGATATTGCTCAAAATGAAGACCAAAAAAGCTTTTTCTCTTCTTGCCTAAGCTGACGATGCAGGTTTGATAGTATCGCTAATTGAAAATGTCATTTGTTTATATTTTTTTTCATAGTAGTAAGTATGATTTTCAATTAGTGTCAACTCTCAGGAGATTCATGTAAAATTTGATGACATTTTGTCTATTAATTTGTGAGTTACAGCTGTTTGAGTGACACCACTTTTGATTTTTGCCAAACGATGGAATCAAAAGAATTTCGTGTGTTGAATAAACATTGCTTTTTGATGGGAGAAAATACAACTAGAACCCAGAATAGCTTAAGAAGTTTATTGCCCATCTGCTGCGTTGAAACCAACTATATGTCCAGGGTTTAGTGAACTTAAATGCGGTAATACAAATACCGATGATGTATCACGTTATGGACGTCTAAATGACGCAGTCACTCCAAAAAACACAAAAAAATCCACAATATTGTTCTGAATGGCCGTAAAGTGAAAGTGAGAGAGATGACTGACATCGTGAAGGAATCAATAGAACGCGTAAGACATATTCTGCGTGAGTATTTGCATATGAAAAAACAATGTGCCCGATGGGTGCTGTGCGCTCTCACGATTGATCAAAAACAGCAACGTGTGGAAGATTCGGAACGCTGTTTGGCACTATTTCGGTGTAATCCAAAGGAGTTCTTATGACGATTCATAACAGTGAAATAAATATGGATCCACCACTATACGCCTGAGTCCCACAGTCAGTTTCTAGAGTGGCTGGAACCGCATGAAAGCCGACCGAAGCCTCCAAAAACACAAACATCAGCTGGGAGGGTTTTAGCAAGTATTTTTTGGGATGTACATGAAATAATACTGATCGACTATCTTGAGAAGGGGTAAAAAATCACTGGAGACTATTACGTTAGCATATTGGACAGTTTGAATAAAGTTTGAAGTGTCGTTTCACCAAGATAATGCATCAGCTCATCAGTCCACTAAAACGATGGTAAAATTGGACCAATTGGACTATGAATTGCTTCCTCATCTGCTGTATTCACCAGATCTGACCTCCAGTAATTATTATCTCTTTCCAAATTTGAAAAGATGACACCAGGGAAAGAGATTTGGCTCAAATGAAGATGACGCATTAGGAAACTGAATCATATTTCAGAGAGCTTGACAAATCGTACTATGTGAAGGATATCCGAAGGTTGGAAGATTGCTGGAATAAGTGTATAGCTCTTGAAGAAAACTATGCAGAGGAATAAAATTAATTTTTAGTAAAAACGTTGTTTTTTCTTTAAAAATGTCGAGATTCTTCACCCCATATAGTACTAATATGTTACAAAGATTATAAAGATACTATATAGGACTTTATGCTAGGCGAGGAAGAATCTCTAGCTTAAATAGTTTTTTAATAATATATTACCACATTTTAACTAAACCAATGTTTAAACGAAAGAAAATAATTTTACAAAGTTACGTTAGGAAACTGTGAGCAAAAAGTATAAAAAATATGTTTATTCATTTGATTCTATATATAATATTATTACTATTACATATGAACTAAAATTTATTATGGTCTGTGTCCCCTAATATGAAAGGCGTTTGCAAGCTGAATTAAATTAGTTTCGTGCTAGATTCTAAAAAACTCAGCTTTTCAAAATGATCGGTGAAAAGTCCGCATCAGTTTTCCAATCGACACAAAACAAATTCAGCCAGCAATTCGTCATTCCAAACAAGGTCGAATGCCTTGGCTATATGGAGTACAACCATTCAAGATTCTTTATGATATTCAATTGCACTGTTACACAGATGTATGATATTAGTTAGGAGATATCTGTTGAGTCATATAACCCAGTCGCCAGGGGTTTTGAGCTCTCATTAAATGTTAGCACGCTCCATTTTAGCACACAGATAGTTTTTTGGACGTAGAATACGATAAAAAAGTTTGCTAAAGTTTGATGTACGTTAAGCCCACAAAATCCAAAATAAAGTAAAAAATTCGGTTTTTCGGTAATATCTTGAAGAATAAAAAGATATCGAAAAACTACTAGAACCACGTGAAAGAGCGGGAAATTTTATAAAAAAATAATATATATACTTTTTCCAGTTCAAGTTATTAAAAATTCTGATAGGTAATTGAAAAAGTCTGTGCGCACCGCCCGAAGATTAATCAATACTATTTGTTTTCAGAGCGTAAAAGAAAATTAAAAGATAGCTTTTTGAAGAGGAGACTTTCAACTTTCCGATCATACTAATAGTTTTTGTTTTTGTCTTTTTATAATTTGTAAAACTTAAAACGAAATTTTTGTTTGCATGATTTTAGCAGGCATACAGTAAATTACAAATATTTAATAAAATAGAGTATTGAAAAAAAATCCTTGTGCCTGCATTATTACTAAGCCGTGAGTTTCAATAAATAAAAATACCCACATTGTCTGTGTTATTTAAAAATTGAGTTTTAAAATATGAAAATTTGTCTGCTGTAGTGCGCCGCACAGTGCGAAATTTAGAAAGTTTAGCGGAACTTTATTCAATTTTTGAAATACGTGAAATGCATAAGATTATTCATTATTTTGGTAGGTTAATATCCCACCTCTAAAACCTCATACTCAGTTTGGGGATTAACCCTGCGAAACAACTGCAAAATGCATCTGAAAGTTGTATTACTTATTCAATCATACTTTTTGCCTACAGAAAGCTATTCGATTTGTTTAAGTTAATAGAGTGGTACATACAAACGGCAAGTCAGTAGACCATGATTTTTTTTCTTCATTTATTTTTATAAGAGAATTGTCAATTATTGGCATTTAAATAACTGAAAAATCTTTTCTTACTCGTGTGTGATATGTTCGTGAAAAAAAGTGATTTTTAAGAAGTAAGTAAAATTTACATTTTTAACTTCAGTGGAGACTTTAAAAAGTGATACTACATAATACCAGCTTGAAAAACGCACAAAATTTGAAAGGTTTTTTTTTCCTCTGTTGGAAACACAAATATCTTCTGCGATATTTTGCGATCTTCTTTTAAATTAAACATTTTCCAGAATGATTTTGCAAATTTCATATAACTGCATATTCCAAAAGTGGAAGGAAGAACCGACATCGGACGCCATCATTGGTTTTGTTTTGGAAAAAATTAGGCTCACCAATGCTAACATCTGACGCTCTTTGCAGTTTAAAAGCAACTCTTCGTGCGCTGGTTTGTAGAATACAAAAAAGGTGGAGGGAATCCAGTCGAAATTTAGCATCATCTCTGAATAAAAATGCTAGCTGGCTTGAAAATAATGTAAAATTTTCAAATGCTGTAAGAGATATATTGCCTAGTGGATCGAGGACCAATGCAGGCAGACCTAAAAAAAAGAATTTAGGGATTGTTATCCTAAAGTGCAAAAACAGAAAAGTGCATCACCTTTTGAAGTCCGGTAGTCAAGACGAGTTAGCCAAAGCACCTGCAACAAAGCTATACCAATCTGGAAAACGAAACTCTGCAGCAATTGTCAAGGAACTGGCCTCTGGTTCTCCAGAAAGGGGTAGCAAAATCAAGAAGGCTCGCATGTCTTCTTCAAACAACCCACGAAAATTAACTCCAGACCTGGCTCTGGCGCTACTTATTGATGCAAACTTATCGTCAAATCAGTACAAAATTGTTCGAGATCAAGCAAAAAAAATCACCGTTGCACTTTGTATCCACCTTATTATGTTGTAAAAGAGGCAAAGAGGTTGTGCTATCCAAAGGACATAATAATAACTGAAGTTTCAGCTGAAGTATCAGTTCAGTCGCTTATAAATCATACCGTAGCAAGACTTTGTACAGGGCTAGAAGGGATTCTTAGAACTTTATCAAACGTTAAAGCACTAAATATTATCGTAAAGTGGGGTTGTGATGGGGCGGAACAAGTTAATTATCGACAAAAGTATATGGACAAACATAGCTCTGATGATAGTATGTTTAGTGTATCAATGGTACCAATCCAAATGTGCTCCGTAAATGATAATGGTGATAATCAGTCAGTAATTTGGAAAAAACCCTGCTTCTTCTTCCACGCGGTACTGTCGCCCCATTAAGTTCGTTTTTGCCAAAGAAACAGTCAGTGTAATTACCTCAGAAGTAAACAAAGTGAAAGAACAAATATTTCAACTTACTCCAACCACAATACTTGTAGATGGCAAGCAATTTCAGGTTACAGCAAATATGATCTTTTGTATGATTGACGGTAAAGTATGTAATGCTGTATCATCCTGTGCATCATCACAAACATGCTAGTTATGTGGGGCTAAACCTAGTGAAATGAACAACATCTGCGATATACCTCAAAAAAATATAAATGAATCCTTTTTATTAATTGGACTATCACCCCTCCATGCATGGATAAGGTTTTTGGAATGTATTTTACATATATAGTACAAACTGGATATTAAGGCATGGCAAGCTCGTGGATCAGAAAATAAAAAAAAAAGTGGCAGAGAAGAAAAAATACGTTCAACAAAAATTCAAAGAGGAGCTTGGCTTGCTTATAGATATGCCAAAACAGCAGACCGGAAACACAAACGATGGTAATACCGCGAGGAAATTCTTTAGAAATGCCGAAAAGTCTTCCGAAATAACTGGCGTTAATTTAGATTTGATCAAGCGTTTTCATGTGCTGTTAGAGTGCCTAAATTGTGGTCTTAAAATTGATTCAGAAAAGTTCGGCGAATGTGCAAGAGAAACTTTGGAATTGCATTTGAAAGAATATTTCTGGTACTCAATGCCCGTAAGTGTGCATAAAGTCCTTTGTCATGGAAAGGATATTATAGCCTCTTGCATTCTTCCGATCGGACAATTTTCTGAAGAAGCCCAGGAGGCAAGAAACAAAGACTGCAGAAAATATCGCGAACTTTTTACTAGAAAAACATCCCGAATTGACACAAATACGGATTTATTTAATCGACTGCTTATTTCATCGGATCCGTACATCGCTAGTCTTCGTAAAGCACCCAAAACCAAGCATAGTGAAGTTACACCAGAAGTTTTAGAGTTGTTAGAAAGATTTGCAGACCCATGTAATGATTGCGAGTCTTCAGACGATTGCAATGAGTCTCGTTCTGAATAGATGTTCAAAATGTTGTTACAAAATGTATGTTTTTTTTTTTAATTGTTCTGTAATAAAAAACACAAATAAACTGAAAAACTTTAAATAAAAAAAAATAATTTTTATTAAAAATTTTAAAAAACCAACAAATAGAACTGTTTTACTGGTTTACATAATTAAGTTCCTGTAAATTCAAGAAATTTCGCACTGTGCGCCGCCGACAATTTTACGTTCAAAGCAGTACGAAATGGACAAAAAAAGTCGGACAATTTTTTTTAGTTGCAGTTAGAAGTGTACTTGATATTAGAAAATCATTAAAAACTTTTAAAAAATTTGTCTTTTTTTTGTAATTTTGCTCTTAAAAAAGTGTTCATTATAAACGCATATTTTGCTTGTTATTAATCATACAACTTAAATTGAAAATAAAAAAAATATATTTAAAGCTGGGAAATGAAAGATAAAAGTCTAAGCTTTAAATATAAAGTATTGATATTTCATTTAAATATCCAGATACAAAGAAAACAGTTACTGAAGACATAAAAATTCTAAATTACTGGAAGGAATTTTGTTATTGGCGATCGGAGAAGAAACGCCCGCGCAGCGCCACCACCTCGATCTGTGTTGTGCCATCTGTACGACGCTCACGTAGTTTGTGTACTGTATATTGTTAAATAAACTTTTAAATGAAAAATAATTAACTTTAAGTTAACGTATATATATATATATATATATATATATATATATATATATATATATATATATATATATATTTATATACAGTCCCTGGCCAAATTATTAGACGCACTATATTTTTTTTTTAGTAATTTTATGTTTCTTAAGAGTTTTTATGCAATAATGGTATATTTAAACTACAATAATATTGATTTTTATTTAAAAGAATTGTTGTAGACTACATATTTGTATTTATTTTTAACATATGGTAACACTGTGTTGACAAAGTGATACATGAACGTAAATAAGTACAAACCTGTATCAGTCGCGATCGGAATCGAGTCAGGTACGGACGTGTTTCTGTGGCTTTATGGACTGTGATTGTTTGTTTAACAGTTTTATACTACTCAGTTGTTAGTTTATTTTGTATGCAGTGTTTTTAAAAAAGTAATTGGACTATTTTCATTATGGGTAGAAAAGGCGATCTTTCACCACGTAAAAAAGCTGAAGTGAAGGCCCTTGTGATTGCGAAAACATTTACAAACCGAGAAATTTCACGAAGATTGGAGGTTTCTGAAGCTAGTGTACGACGCATAAAAAAAGAAAATTGCGTCAGGGAAGGAATTAAGCCCGAAAAGAAAGAAAAGATGCGGTAGAAAACCAATTTTCACTCCACGGTCAGAGAGATGTTTGAAGAAAATTTGTGTAGAAAACAGATTTGCTACCACAAAGGTAATAAAATCACAACTCCAGGATGCTAGCGTAAATGCTTCTGAGCGCACTGTTCGAAGAAAATTGAAAGAATTAGATTTTAAGGCCTGTCGCCCCGCCAGGAAGCCTAAGTTAACAGCTGCAATGAAAGCAAAGCGCCTGAAGTGGGCCAAACAATGGCAAGACAAAGATGTGGACTTCTGGAGATCGGTAAGATACAGCAATTTAATCAATAATTGATACATTATTATCATTTTCAGTTAAATAAAGCAAATAAACATGGCAGTTATATTTTTCCTATTTTTGACAGGTCTGCTTCAGTGACGAAAGCACATTCGAAATTTTGCAGAATAAAGCTCAGTATGTGCGTCGTCGTCATGGAGAAAAGTTTCATCCTGATTGTGTCGTCCCGACGGTTAAACATCCCACCAAAGTGATGATTTGGTCAGTCATCAGCGGCAAGGGCACTGGACGTCTGTACGTCGTCAAAGGAATAATGAGGCAAGATCAGTACAAAGAAGTATTACAAAATCGGTTGATTCCGCAGCTCAGAGAATGGTTTCCAAATGGGGAACCATTCAGTTTCATGCAAGATGGAGCTCCCTGCCACACTGCTCGGTCTGTTAAAGCTTTTTTGGCAGAAAAAAATATCCCTCTGTTGGATTGGCCGGGTATGAACCCCATTGAAAATGTGTGGGAGCTGATGAAAAGAGAAGTGGCTAAAGATGTGATTACCAACAAAACCCAGCTCCTAGAAAAGATTATTCATGTGTGGAATCATCATCCTCAAATGCAGGAGACAGTACAATCTTGCACTGATAGCATGCCGCGCAGAATTAAAGCTTTGATAGCGGCTAAAGGTGGCTCAACTAAATATTGACTTTTACTAACATTAATTTCACTTTTCTTTAAAACTTAATAAACTTATGCTTTTCTAAATTAATGCTGTTTTATTTATGTCAAATAAATAGGTAATTGATTGGATAATATAAAAATAAAAAACAAATCAATTTAAAATAATAAAACGGTACAATATCACTCGGTAATTAATATTTTACATGAAATCTTGCAGTGCGTCTAATAATTTGGCCAGGGACTGTATATATATATATATATATATATATATATATATATATATATATATATATATTATTTATATATATATATAATATATATATATATATATATATATATATATATATATATCATATATATATATATATATATATATATATATATATATATATATATATATATATATATATATATATGAAAATGGTGTTTCGCTAACCATGTCAATCATAGCTCCTGATGAAGCTAACATGGTTAGCGAAACGCGCGTCTAGTGCAAAAATAAAGTGTTTGGTGTAGTGGTGATATATACTGAGTAGTATGTTAACACCTCTAAAAATGACGAAAATGCCAGCCCCAGCATCCCTTTTAGCAATAATGTTTTGTAAGAAAGGTTGTGAAAAACATTGTAGCTGCAAAAGAGCAGGACTGCTATGCTTTTCAGTTTATGGCTGCTGCTTTTCTTCAGAAGGTTGCACAAATTTACCTATTCTTCCATCATTACAAGAGGATACTAATGATCAAAATTGTGAACAAATTGAAGAAAAAGAAAGGGGCTAAAAAATAATTAATTATTACTTTGTAAATATTTCTGATATACATTTTTTGTGATTTATTCTTTATTTTATTGCACCGCATTTATACAATTATTATTAAATATATTCACTTTTTAAATAAATAAATATATTATATATATTATATATAAAGAAAAGAACGAGAGATGGGAAAAATCGTGCGAACATGTAGAACAGTATATAGGAGGAATTAGAAGCACAGAGTCATGGAGAATAATTAAAGCATTAAGGACCAAAAATAGAGAGAAGACGTATATAGAGTATATCCCAGAAAGCGAGTGGGAAGAATATTATAAAAAACTGCTAACAGAAGACAGAAAATAATTCCAAGAAGAGAACCCTGAAGAAGTACAGAATAAGGAAAAAAGAAGATAGAACTAAGCTATGAAGAAGTAAAGAAGACAATAAAAATACTCAAAAATAATAAATCTGCAGGGCCTGGAGGTGTGGTAAATGAAATGATTAAGTACGGGTCTAATAAATTACATCGAATGCTGAGAAACATGTTCCACAGAGCGATAAATGGAGAAAAAATACCAGAGGAATGGTCAAAAGCCTATATAGTAACACATGGGCTGAAAAAGTCCCGGGCCTAACAAAGAAAACACGGTTTTTTTTGGTTCAAAATTAGCTTTATTCATCAACGTAATCTCCATCAAGAGCAACGCAATCATTCCAGCGCCGCTCTAACAATGGCCAAACACTGCTCAGAATCATCAACACGTTCTTGTTTTTGATAAACAGTGAGCAAACGCGGCACCCACTTTGAACAGAGCTTTCTCATAGTCAAATGCTCATGCAATATAAAGCCAACACGTTCTTTTGATATCTTTACGATGTCAGCTAACTCACGCAACTTCACTTTTCGATCATTCAAAACGATTTTATGGATTTTTTTGATGTTTTCTGGTGTTACCGCCTCATTTGGACGTCCACTGCGTTCTGCATCATCGGTGTCTCTACGACCACGTTTGAAGTCAGCAAACTAACGTTTTATTGTTGTTTCTGATGGAGCGGAGTCCCCATAACACTTTTAAAGCCATTGCTTCGCTTGAACGGTATTTTTTTCCATCAAGAAGCAGTGTAAAATTAAAACACGAAATTGTTTTTGATCCATTGTTTTGAAAATAACAAAAGTAGCGTCACTCTTAGCACAATAACTCACAAACTAATGAATAGAATATCATGAAATTTTAACAGCTGTCTTTTGAAGGTTAGTATTAACTGAAAAAAAGGTGACTGCAATAGAACTAGCGCCATCTATGTGTTAGGCCCGGGACTTTTCAGCCCATGTTTTATCTATATTTAATAAGGCGGACCGCAGAAAATGCACAAACTATAGAGTCCTAAGCATAATATCGAGTATGGGACGTTTGTATGGAAAAATTATTAAAAATATCATAGAGGAAAATACAAAAGGAAAAATTGGAGAAGACCAAGCAGGCTTTACGGCCGGAAAATCATGTATAGACCACATATACACTATAAAACAAACAATGGAAAAAAAAAACTGGCAAAGAATAGAGAAGTTCATTTAGCCTTCATAGACATAAGACAGGCCTATGACTCAGTACCAAGATAAAGATTATGGAACACAATGAAAGAAATAGGCTTTGACAAAAAACTACTATACGCAGTAAAAGCTCTCTACGAAAACAACACAGTGAACATAAAAATAGGACATAAAATAGGGAAGAGACTCCAAACATCAAAAGGCCTATTACTAGGATGCTCTACATCCCCAACACTATTCAAAATATACCTCGAACAAACATTAACAAAATGGAAGCAAAAATGTAGTGGAATGGGAGTCCCAATACGAGTAGATTACTTATATACTCTAAGTTTTGCAGACGACCAAGTAATTATAGCACAAGATGAGGAAGACCTTAGTTATATGGTAAGAAAACTGAAAGAAGAATTTAGTGGATAAGCAATAAACCTTGACAAAACGGAATATCTAACAACAAAGGAGGGAAATGCGGAGAATCTAGAAGTCGATAACGAAACAATAATCAAAGGAACCGATAGATTTAAATATTTAGGAACCATCATTTCAAAAAACGCAACGTCAGAAGAAGAGATCAAAGCTAGATTAGGACAAACGCGGACATGCATAAGACAATTAAATTTGATCCTGTGGGACAAACACATTACAAAGAGAAAAAAAACACGCATATACAAATCAATAATACAAAGCATAATGGCATACGGGTCAGAAACATGGACGATCAACAAAAGAGATAAATATAAAATTAACGCGGTAGAGATGGAGTATTGGAGAAGATGTTGTAGAGTGACACGTATGGAGAGAATAACAAATGAAGAAATAAGAAGCAGAATGAACATCAAAGAGAACGCAATAAACACCATTGAAGAAAAACGATTAAAATGGTATAAGACGGAGCGAAGATAAAGAAAATAACAGAGTGGAGCCCTATAGGGAAAAGAAAAAGAGGAAGACCCAGACGATCGTGGAGAGACGATGTGGACGAGGCTATGGAGGACAGGGGTCTAACAGATGGAGACTGGGAAGATAGAAACGGATGGAATCAAAGGCTGAGAGAAGGAAGACAGCGTCAGCTCTAGAAAATCCTTGATACATATATATATATATATATATATATATATATATATATATATATATATATATATATATATATATATATATATATACATATATATATATATATATATATATATATATATATATATATATATATATATATATATATATGTATATATATATATATATATATATATATATATATATATATATATATATATATATATATATATATATATATTATACATTGACTGCCATTTTGGATCACCCATTTTGAATGTCCTCAAATTCTTATTCAGCACCCCAAAAAACCCCTTAGTAGGCACTTTAAAAAAAAATGGAAAATTAAATGAATTACGTACTCTCTGACAGTCATATTGGATCCGCCATTTTGAATTTTTCAAATCTGTCATCGTATTCTTAATCGGCACCCCTCAATAACCAACTTCAAAATATTTAACGGTATACAGAAATGTTAATTTAATCATAAATAATGTTGAAAAAGCAACGGAAGTGGTTAAACCAGCCATTTTATTTTAAATATTTTTTTTTTAATTACGATAAAACTAAAAAAAAATCTGTAGGCTATTTTTTTGTAAAATTTCCCGTTCTTTCAGGTGGTGCTATAAGTTTTTCAATATCTTTTTTATTTTTCGAGATACTTGCAAAAAACCGAATTTTTTCATTTTATTTTCGATTTTGTAGGCTTAGCGTACACTTTAGAGCAGCAAACTTTTTTTTTCTTTTATCATATTCTACGTAACTACCTGTATGCCAAAACGCAGCCTGTTAACATTTAGTCAGAGCTTTTCGTCAAAATTTACCTCTGACGACTGGGCTAATACTATTGGTTTCTAATAATACTTCATCATTTCAAATACTTTAACGTAATGACCCTAGTTCTTAAATATGTGCAAAACACTCATTATCAGTTACCAACATCGATTCGTAATAAACCCGACCTCCTCCCCTCTACTCTGACACATAACACCTTTTAATTACGTCTTAATAGGCTTCTATCTGCAAGTTCGATCTCTCCGATAGACCAGGCGCCCCGTGACGGCCCTCTTTGTTTCTAGCCGCCTTCATTGATGTTTCAATCTGCCCCCCTGCGAATGCCCAGCGTGGCGAGATAATTTTATTATAGTCGTCAGTGTTGGCTAATTATGGCACAGTTCGTGCCATTGTATCGTGAAGTTATTTTTCTTGTATCCTATTCACGATGTTACGTGTGTACGTATGTGTATACTATAATGTCTACATTTATTTTTATTTCGGCTGGATCTAATTAAGATTATGCTTTGCGGCGTTTAAAGTCAAATATATTATATTATCCGGTGTCCGCCGTACTGGCGTGTACGTATTTGTAAAAGGAGTTGCATCAGCAAAGTTCTACTACTAAGATGTAACTGTAAATATAAAGTAACACTTGATATTCTGCCATCTGTATCATACCTGATTAACTATGTCTACATCTTTACATTTTTGTTACCAGATGGCGCAATGCAGCGTGCGTCATCGAAATCCGGAGAAACCAAACAACTTTTGAGAGCAATGTTTTTTAATGAAAAATAAAATTTGAAAAAAAATCTTTTCACATGGCATTTAGGGCATCTTTATTAATAACAATCATTGCAATGTATCCCCCATTAGCTTAAATAACGGCCTCCATTCTCGGTCTGAAGCTCCGCTACGTCTGCTGTAATTCCGCGCTGTTCATACTGGCGAATGTTACATTAATAGCAGTCATTAATGATGTCACATTGGGATGCCGAAACTCGTTTGTGACTCTTTCAATTACGCTCCATGTGTAGTAGTCCAAGGGATTCAAATCTGGGTCACAGTAAACATAAAATACCGTAGCGACGCTCAAGAAGATTTTTGGGTCTGGTTTTTTATCACGCATGCATCCCTTATCATACCAACATGGCTGCCAGCGCGGTCGCGAGTTGTGTTTACATCTGGATTTCAAGGAGAATCTTTACCTCAATTTTGGTGTGCTATGCCTCATTCGGATCCGAAAGTTTCCGTGCTATCTTTTTGAATATTAGTGCCATTTGCTTCTACTCACGTCTGTGAAAGTGGATTTTCAACTCTTCTGTAGATTAAGATAAAAGCCAGGAATAAGCTGGATATTCAAGATGACAATGACTTAATCATTACATTAATCATTATATATCAAGGATTTTCTACAGCTGACGCTGTCTTCCTTCTCTCAGCCTTTGATTCCATCCGTTTCTATCTTCCCAGTCTCCATCTGTTAGACCCCTGTCCTCCATAGCCTTGTCCACATCGTCTGTCCACGATCGTCTGGGTCTTCATCTTTTTCTTCTCCCTATAGGGCTCCACTCCGTTATTTTCTTCATCCACCTATTATCTTCGCTCCGTCTTATGTGTCCATACCATTTTAATCGTTTTTCTTCAATGTGTTTATTGTGTTCTCTTTGATGGTCCTTCTGCTTCTTATTTCTTCATTTGTTATTCTCTCCATACGTGTCACTCTACAACATCTTCTCCAATATTCCATCTCTACCGCGTTAATTTTAGATTTATTTCTTTTGTTGATCGTCCATGTTTCTGACCCGTATGTCATTATTCTTTGTATTATTGATTTGTATATGCGTGTTTTGTTTCTCTTTGTAATGTGTTTGTCCCACAGGATCGAATGTAATTGTCTTATGTATGTCCGCGTTTGTCCTAATCTAGCTTTAATTTCTTCTTCTGAAGTTGCGTTTTTTGAAATGATGGTTCCTAAATATTTAAATCTATCGGTTCCTTTGATTATTGTTTCGTTATCGACTTCTAGATTCTCCACATTTCCCTCCTTTGTTGTTAGATATTCTGTTTTATCAAAATTTATTGTAATAATATAATAATTAATCATTAATATTTAATAATTAATACTTTATAAAAAATATCACTGTTAAGTCCTAAAGTATATTTTTTCAAACACTTTATTTTATGTTTTATTCATCCAATTGGGCGGATGGGAAAGGAGGATCGCAGTACTGTTTTTCTTTGGTCCTCACGTGTGATCTCACACGAATAAATAATTTATTGAGGATTAGTTTAAAGTAGCTTGTTTTGAAATTATATATATTTATTGTGTATGCCGTAGTTTTTCTCTCTTTTCTAAAAATAACACATTTTTTCTATATAATATGTACTTTATTGGTGCCACTTGATCACCACAAAAAAATATTACTCGACTTGGCCTATGCAGCTCCTAAATATGTCTGAGTACACATATAGTGTATATTCTAAAGCACAATGGCTCTTATATAATTCTTGACTTCTCAAGCCTTAGGGTGTGTGCTCTCTCAAAAAGTTATTGTGCTTTTAATCCCCTATAAATATCAAGATTATCGGTGACACGCATGTTATAGAACGGCGTTGTATAAATATAGTACACAATACTAAAACATGTTTTTAAACAAATTACGTTCTATATAATATAACACCATCACAGCGAGAAAGAGGAAATTTTTCAGAACACATCGGCTTTATATACCGGGTGGCCCAAAAGTTTCTATTCGCAGCGTCATAATTAAGCCACTTTTGATCTCTTCTTCGAGTACTATGGCCGTCCAATAATCGCTGGTTATCATGTTGGCTACTATGTTGTTGATGATCGTCTTATTGAGAGCTGCTCGGAAGAGTTGAACCGTAGATTTTTCGTACCACTGCCTCAAATTTTTCAGCTACGATGTTCTCTTTCCCCTTGAACCACGACTGTCTGGAATCTTTCCCTCTATAATCAGATGCACTATTTCGTATTTTTCTAGATGTGTCATAATGTGGCCAAAATATTCTAATTTGCGTCGTTTGATGGTCATGACCACCTCCAAGTCCTTGTCAATGTGTGACCACCTCCAAGTCCTTGTCAATGCGAGTGAGAACGCTGTTATTAATAATTCTGTCCATTCAACTGATTTTCAGCAGCCATCGATACACTTCCATTTCGAATGCTCCTAAACGTTTAAGCATTGCTTTAGTGAGCGTCCACGCTTCCATGCCGTACAAGAAAATCGGAAACACGAACGTACCACTCTCTTCCGTAGTTTCAATGATAGGTCATGACTAGTTAAGATTTTTTTGTTTTTCATAAATGCGGCTCGGGCCTTCTCTATTCGAATTTTGACTTCCAAAGTGGGGTCCTAGACGTCGTTGATATTGCTACCGAGATACATCAATTCACATCAAGTCTCTCTATCTTTGTGCCATTGACTGTAATATAACCATCCTCAATATTAGGTTCTTTGCTTACATTTTGTTTTATTTGCATTTGTCAGGTATCTTATCGATAAGTTTTTGTAGATCCTTTCCGTTATTAGTGATAATTAATGTAACATCGGAGTATTTGATATTATTTATGTTAACACCGTTGATGTTGATTCCTCCAGTGGTAATCATACCGAAGAAGGTTTCTTATTTATTATTTCAAAAGACCTCTCTTGATAAAGCTCGAAAAAATATGCATTTCCAAGTCTTTCAGGTTATTGTCCCTTAACAGCGGATGTTGACATTATAGTTCACCTTACGTGTTTGGACAAAATAGAACCAGATTTTGAGAAATGTACTAATAACAACTCCAAGAGTAATACCGAAATGGTAAACAATTTTCTTGTGACAAATCCAAGGTTTTTTATTATTAGTTAATTAAACAGTTATTATAGTTATTTCTGATAACTTTAACTCGAAAGGTGGAGATAATTTATTATTATTTACTTACTTTGTTGTATTCTTGAATTAATAATTTTTTTTTTTTAATCTTAATTATTTTTATACATATTTTCCTATCGTATACGGTCACTAAATGCAAATTCGATTAATTTTATGTTTGTTTTCCATCCAGACGTTTTAAAAGACTAAATTGGGAATCTCTGGTATATGCAAGCATGAAGCTAGCCACAAAGATCCAACGAGTTTCCATTTATAGAAGCCACACATAATAAGTTCACTGACTGATACTTAGTTATTACTTGAATAAAATTTTACACTCAGATTTGGGAAATATAGTTAAGAGTAGAAAGAAGTTTGATATTGCGAAGGTAGCGATTTTTATTTTATAAAAATTCTTATGAAACTTCTGGTTAAATCACGGCAATATTGTACATCCCATTTGTTTTGTTTACCACTGGCATATACATATATAATATATATATATATATATATATATATATATATATATATATATATATATATATATATATATATATATATATATATATACACGAAAACACTAATTGCGCAGGTCCGACTTGCACTTGGCCGGTTGTTTTAGAATCTATTTATTTTTTTCGGAGTAATCTTGAGGATATGACGTTGCTGTATATTTTTTTTTTAATTAAATGAATTTTGTTTTGGTTTTTGAGCTGTTTTGTTATAAAGCTCCTAAGTTCTCTGTTTAATAGTTTTGTTTACTTATTTTTTAGACAATTCTTATTTTTAAAAGATGTCCTTACTTTTCTTAAAAATCGAGGTCTAAATTCAAGTGAAGTTAAGGTTAGTGCTATATGTATCAATCCTATAACATTGTTGTGTGTGGGTTGGTCTAGAATCGCTGTAAATCGGTGGAAAACGCGGTTCTCGGCAAATTATTTCAAAGGGATGAGGTTCGTCATATAAAAGACTGCTTGAAAAGGGTTGTATGAGGAGTAACAAGCTGAACTTCATATGGAGGTGAAGTATTAGCGTGATATGTATTCCTAGCATGCATCGCTTTGGGAGGAATTAAGGGGACTACATCCATTGAACACTTTTCATGAAAATACTTGCAGAATAAACTCAAGTCGCCAACCATTGTTCCAATGAATCAATGTTGCTGGTCAGTTTTGGGTTAATTAGGCGAACAGCTGTCTTCTGAGTAGAATCCAACAAATGCAGTGTATGTTTGGGAGCAAAGCCCCAAATATGGGAGCAGTATGCCATCGTTGGTCAAATTTGAGTTTTGTACAAAATTAAAAATTGTTGTGGAATGCAAAGCTTTCTGAGTCAAAATAATATTCCCAGCTTTTGAGAAGCTCTTTTTGCTATGCTTGCAATATGTTCATGCCAGTATCTATTTGCTCCGAAATTAACGCCCAACAAATTGAGTGACAAAGCTAGAGGAATGGAGCGCCCCGACTATATCGGGTTTAGCAACGTTAATTTTTTTAGAAAGCAACGTAAGGTTCTGTTTGGCCACTACTAAAGAAGGTTCAGAGTGCAGAAGGACACTCGTCTTCGCCTATAGCGATAAAGTAATCATTCAATATATCGAAAGATCTCATGGCACGTTTTACAGCAGGGAGGAGTGATAGCCATCGCGTTTTTACATGTCATTTCATAAAAATCTCTTTCGCATAGTACAGTAATACCCCCGCTTAGCGCGACCCCGTTACGCGCGGTTTCACTATAACGCGAATTTCAAATTTCGCGCTCATGTAGTCATTAACTTCTCTATGGTCGCGGGGGGATCCCCGCTTTCTCTGAATATTCTCTTTGAAGAATTGGGAATTCCCTGTCCTTCGACTTTGTTCTATGGGGATTTCCTCGTTCGTTTCGTGTGTTCATTTGTTCCGTAATGTTAGTTCGGTCGGCTGGCAGTTTTGTTTTAATATTTATTGGAGATACATACATACATAATTTAACCCTACGTTAAAAATGCCGCCTGTAAAGAAAAAAGAGCGTAAAAGCGTCACTTTGGAATTGAAGATGAAAGTGTTAAGAAGAATGGAAAATGGAGGCAAAGCAACAATTGTTGGGAGAGATTTTGGACTCTCAGAATCGACTGTGAGAACGATTTATAAAAATCGGGAAAAAATTAAAATCTCCAGCGAAGGTTCAACACCTATAAGTGCAACAAAACTTTCTCGTTCGAGATCATCTATCTTAGAAAGAATGGAGAAATTACTGTCAGTCTGGATCGAAGATTTGAATAAGAAGAACACACCACTAAGTCAAGATCTCATATGCACAAAAGCAAAATCTTTGTATGAGATGCTGAAAACAAAAGAAGGAGAAGGGAGTGCCACTCCGACTTTTGCTGCCAGCAGAGGCTGGTTCCATCGGTTCAAGCAGCGTTCTAATCTTCACAATATCCACATAACAGGCGAGGCGGCCAGCGCGGACATTCAAGCTGCAGCTGAGTTTCCAGACAAGTTTCAAGACTTCGTTAGACGAGAGAAAATTCCTGCTTGTCTCATCTTCAATGTTGATGAGACCGCACTTTACTGGAAAAAAATGCCATCTCGAACATTCATTTCTAAGGAAGAACGTCAAGCCAGTGGTTTCAAAGCTGCGAAAGATCGACTAACACTTCTGCTGGGTGGTAATGCCACTGGTGATTTCAAACTGAAACCTTTACTAGTGTACCATTCAGAAACACCCCGTGCAATGCGAGGCACAGACAAGACAAGTCTACCAGTTGTGTGGCGATCAAACAGAAAGGCGTGGGTTACACGGGAAATTTTTCAAGAATGGTATTCTAATAGTTTTTGCCCATCAGTCAAATCATACTGTGACAGAAATGGGCTTGAACCTAAAGTTATATTACTCTTAGACAATGCCCCACGACATCCAACCTCACTTGATACGCCCAGAGACTTAAAAGTGTACGTAAAGTTCCTTCCACCAAACACTACGTCAATATTACAACCTATGGACCAGGGAGCAATAGCAAACTTCAAAGCTTATTACCATCGCCGCACTTTTAGCCAACTAATTCATGAAACTGACGGGGAAGGAAGACAGTCTATGCGAGAGTGGTGGAAGTCATACAACATTATGAAGTCTATTCACAACATAGAAGAGGCTTGGAAGGAAGTTAAAATGAGTTGTATGAATGGGGTGTGGCGTAATCTTTGGCCAGATGTAGTGGAAGCACCTAGAAGAATTGTCCAGATGCAGAGACAAGTGCTTGAAGACATTGCTGCAATGATTGAGGGGTCTGAACTTGAAGATGTCACGGTAGAAGATCTCGTAGAACTTGTAGCAACGCACGACGATCCTATTAGCAATGAAGATCTGATCGAGTTACAGAATAATCCTATCTACGATGAGGAAGAACAAGTAGAAGAGAAAGTTTTATCTTCAGGGGAAATACAAATGCACTTTCAAAAATTTATTCAGGTTTGGACATATTGCAGAGTATAGACAATAATGATGACCGTGTCTTGACCGTGTGTCAAACAATTAAAAACAGTGTTGGGTGTTATGAACGTATTTTACAAGAACGTAAACAAAACGTTACCCAAAAGACAATAGATGTATTTTTCCGTAAAAAATAAGAGTATGTATTGCATAAAGTGTTCTTAGAATTAAAGTGATTGATTAAAATGATTTGTATTTTTTTGTATTAAATTTTGACTATGTTTAATCATAAACCTCGATATACGCGAATTTCAGTTAACGCGATTTTTTTCGGAACGTATCCCTCGCGTAAAGCGGGGTATTACTGTATAAGAAATGGCTATGTAACGTCAGAATAAAATTGTTCCTTTCAAATTTACTTAAAACCAAAGCAAATTTTACATTGTTGTGCAAGGTATGTACTGGACATCCCACTGGAATAATATTCTTATTTTCATTGTGCAGCATCTGAAAAACTGAATTGTGGCTTCCGAAATTAACATTTGCGTTGTCTGGACAAAAACTGGTAAGAAATTTAGTAACAATATCGCGTTCCTTGAGTCGTGTTACTAAATTTCTATAGATGGCTAATGCAGTTTTACCTGCGTCTTCGTAAAAATGAAGCACGCACGTTTTTAAATTTGACTTTAGGCTATAAAATCTTATCAGCAATGGAAACATTTTTATTTCACCAGGATTAGAAGCATCTGTAGCAACACTATAAAATGTGCCATTTTGAAGGACTTCAATTGTCTCTTGAATAGACGCCATACCTGAAATATTACATGCAATTGCACTGGCCTTTGTTCTTTCAAGTTTAAGTTTTTCTGCCTTTTTCTAAGCCAGTCAAGAATTCGAATATTTCCCAAGGGTATGGTATAGGTATGTGGATGATATTTTCGCGATTTCTATATTAAATAGCCGGTATGATTCCATTAAATTCACTTACGAAGTTGAGAACAAAGGACAATTGCCTTTTCTAGATATTTTAATTATTAAAATAATAATAGATTAGAATTTGATATCTATAGGAAGGACACAGTAACAGATAGATATATTCCTAATGATTCATTTCATTGCAAACAACACAAATTAGCCTCATTACATTTTTTAGTTCATCGTTTGGTCACTCTGAATAGAGTAAACTTTAATAAAGAAAGAAATCGTTTTAGAAATATAACTAGAGTTAATGGTTATGACGATGACTTAGTAAATAAGCTAATAAACAGACATAAGTTTAGGTTTAATATTCAGAATTCCACCTTTTTTACACGCGAAGAAAATAACACCAAGTATGTCTCCATACCATATAATCCGAAATATAGCAAGGGACTCAATAAGGTATTTAATAAGGTAGGCCTCACCTTAGTCTATAAGTCATTAGACAATCTGAGGAATATCTTAGGAAATCCCAAAGATAAGATTTCTAATTGTGAGAAAAGTGAAATTTATGAAATTAGTTGCAATGATTGTGACAAAAAGTATGTTGGGCAAACTAAAAGGTCAATTAAAACACGATTTAAAGAACATTTAGCACACTTAAAATACAATACAATAGAAAAGTCTAGCATTGCCGAACATGCTCTTGAAGCTGATCATATTGTAACATTAGATAAACTTAGATTAATAAAAAATGTATGTGATAGGAGATCGTTGAACGCATACGAAAGTATGGAAATTATAAAATGTAAAAGTAGTTTTAAATAAAGACAGAGGGCCTATTCCTTATAGTCCCCTCTACTGGTTACTTGAACGGAACTGATGGCCTTGCCTATGCCATTAGTTCCGCCTGAGTAATTCAAGGGTTAGGCTACGTATAAATAGGGTAGATTTGTAGTTTAGCTGTAGTCAATCATCCTGATGAAGCTAACATGGTTAGCGAAACGCGCGTCGAGTGTAAAAATAAAGTGTTTGGTGTAGTGCTGATATGAGGCGTTGCGGATAGTAAGGGCGAACTCAACATTGGGTCAAATTTTTTTTTTTTATATAATTCTATTTTATAGTACTTTTCCTACATCACATACCGGTCTAATTGTTGAGTTTGCCTTTGCTTCGCCTTCAAATTTCAGTATCAAATAAATGAAAAATTTCGAACAGGCGATAGCCGGGCGGGTAGTAAGGGCGAACTCAACAATTTCGCGCGGAGCAACCGCCGGTATTGCGTCACTAAATGAGGTTTACTTGAAATTTTACGCTTTCTGCGTGTTAGTTCAAGTTAATTTTAAAGTTAATACGTTTATGTTTTGTTGCTTCTTTTTTTAAGAAAAGTATGGCGCAACCTGGACCTTCTAGTAGTGAAGTAAGTGTACAACATTTAGATGGTAGTGCTGTGTCGGGTTATTCGCGAAAGAGACCTGCTAAGATGAATGATTGGCAAAAAAAAACGAGTGTAAGTTGAAACGAAATTCAGGAAGTGCTTACATTTTAAGAAATAACAAAAGGCACGTTGTTGCCCGCAAAATTGGACCTCCTTGCAAGTGTGGATGTTTTGAGAAAATAGGCGCTGAACTGGTTACCAATATTTTTGACTCTTTTTGGCAAATTGGAAACTATGATCTACAGAATGCTTACTTATCAAAATTGTTGATCTGCAATGATGTATAAAGATCTTACGTAAAGGGGCGTCCAAGTCGTACCCTGAGACGCATTCAATATAATGTGACTGTTGATCTCGCTAATCGTGAAGTTTGTCGTACTGCGTTTTATAACATTCATGGCATCTCTGAAAAGCGCGTTCGAGTCGTACTTGACAAAACCAGCAGAACTGGAACTGTTACAACGGATCAAAGGGGGAGGTGTGAACCCGCGAAGAAAATAGGAAATGACGATCTTTCTAAAGTAAAAGAACACATCATGTCACTACCTACTGTCACCAGTCATTACAGTCGCGCCAAAAGCCCTCATCGAAAATACTTACCTGTTGGACTTAATATTAAAAAGCTCTATTCTCTTTACAATGAATGGCTTACGGAAAATTACCCTGGTTACAGCCCGGTAAATCAGCACTATTATCGTGATACGTTTAATATGCAGTTCAAAAGTATAAGTTAATGATTGAAAGCTGTCGCCGAAAAAACCAGTTTTGCGTTGTCCAACTTAGACAGGACATGATTTTCAATTTCTCTAATTTTCAAAAGAAAATTACTAAAATGCAGATGGCTGGTGCTAAGTTTAAAGATGGAAAGATCTTTGAATTTACAAATAACTTTAAGCAAGGTTTCTACATTCATTCTGCTTACAATTTGGATGTCAAAACGGCAGTCAAACTACAAAAAGGCAAGGTGAAAAACTATGATCCTGATCATTTTCATTTGGCCAGTGAAACACTGACGAGACTTTACAGTGCTCCCATTAAAATACCAGCCCCCAAATTAAAGGACATTCAGGACTTGTTACCGTATGTTCCCCTACCTTGGAGTCGGTACTTTACTAACATTATAGCCTCTCAAGACGCAGCAACGAATAAGAGCACCGAAAATGAAGATGTTATGGACGATGACCAAATAGATTACAACTGAACTTGGCTAATTATTTGTTTCTTTTCTTTAGTTTTTTTTATGTTAGTTTCAATACCATATTTCCACTGTTTTGTATGTTGTATCAAGTAATTATTTTGTAATAACAAAACCTTTAATTAAAACAATAACCTTAAAATTAAATAAAATGTGTTCAAAATTTTTAATACCGGTCTAATTTTTTCCCAGGTATTGCCAATTTTAGGTGATAGTGTAACATCAGAAACGAACAGTAAAATATGAAAAAAAAATACACAAATAAATATTTAAAAAACATTTAAAAATTCACGGAATATACTATTCTACTTAAGTAAATAATAAAAAGCTAATAAATTATAAATAAATAATAAAAACCTAATTTGTTGAGTTCGCCATTTAGATTTTTCTATAAATTCAATTTTTTCGGAACTTCATTTTGTTGAGTTCGCCCTTACTATCCGCAACGCCTCATATATACTGAGTAGTATCATTGTGACAAAGAATCCACATTCCCAACTTAAATGCAGTATATGTTTGGGAGCAGAATCCCAAACATGGGAGCAGTATTCCATCTTTGGTCGAATTTAAGCTTTGTACAAAATTAACAGTTGTTGTGGAGTGCAAAGCTTTCTAGGTCGAAATAATATTCCCAGCTTTTGAGAAGCTTTTTTTGCTATGCTCGGAATATGTTCATGACCTATTTGCTCTCAAATTAACGCCCAGCAAATTAAGTGACTATGCTAAAGAAATGGTGTGCCCTGACATAACTATGCTGAGTTCAGCAACGTTAGCTTTTTTAAAAAAACTGCCGCCTGGATCTTTGTCGCGTTAAACTCTACTCGGCGACTGTCACCTCAAGATAGAATTTCTGCCAAGTTAAACGATTTCCTGCTATCTGCGGATATTTGCATGAGTAGCTGATGTTCGAGCGTTTAAAGTGAATGAAGAAATAAGCGTACTGTCATCTGCAAAGTTGTAGATTGGATTTTTACTTTCTACTAATTAACTTAGTTAATTAAGAAACTTCTTATCACATTTTCGTTAAATGTATAGAGTGGCTAACAGTTTCAATAACTATTAAAACAAATTTTATTTAAATGGGGACTTTACTTCCTTTTAAAAGTACCCAAGTTTGTATTCTAACGCCCCCTCTCATCACATTAGTCACGCTGCATTTTTCATTTAAAAACTTCGTGATATTTTACCTTCTTTAGCACGTGGACAAGCCAAACAGTACATCATCGGAACGCATTGTGCCCAACTGGTTTACGGCTACTACAAAAAGCTGGAAAGAACGAGAGATAAAAAGAAAAATAAAGAGAGGAAAAAAGGACAACCGGCAATTTATGTCGTTTTATCTGCCGACTGCCCACAGTCGTTAAGAGGGTCGTTTTCTGATTTTATTTGTGGTCTTTTATGTGGATGATTTGTTGCGTCTGCGACAACTACGCGCTTTTTTCAATTGTTCGCAGGTTAAAAACATGACAATATCCTTGTAAATGTGTAGATCGATCAAACATAAATTAGAACTAAACCCTACTTTAATAGTGATTTACGTGGGTCAGTTTGTAAAATCGTGTTTTGTAGAAAACATTCATGGTTACGTAGCTTGCGAAACTGGTTAAATGGTACCGTCAAACGGGGTGACTTCGGACAGTTTTTAGAGTTTTCTTCATATTTCTTCCAAACTAAAATAATACCCGGACTATATTTTTACCAAGTGTAATGTGTGTAATTATTGTAGAATCCAAATACTAGCACAGATTTTATTTTACGCCATTGGAAATTTTTATTTTTCTATTTTAAAAGTGTCCGAAGTCACCTCGTAGGGTGGGGTGACTTTGGACACATGTAAATCGTACAGGTTTCGATGTTTCTGCACCGCACAGTGCGAAATTTCTTGAGTTTACCGGAACTTAATTATTTAAACCAGTAAAACAGTTCTATTTGTTGGTTTTTTAAAATTTTTAATAAAAATTAATGTGTTTTATTTAAAGTTCTTCAGTTTATTTGTGTTTTTTATTATAGAACAATTAAAAAAAACATACATTTTGTAACAACATTTTGAACATCTATTCAGAACGAGACTCATTGCAATCGTCTGAAGACTCGCAATCATTACATGGGTCTGCAAATCTTTCTAAAAATTCTAAAACTTCTGGCGTAACTTCACTATGCTTGGTTTTGGGTGCTTTACGAAGACTAGCAATGTACGGATCCGATGAAATAAGCAGTCGATTAAATAAATCCGTATTTGTGTCAATTCGGGATGTTTTTCTAGTAAAAAGTTCGCGATATTTTCTGCAGTCTTTGTTTCTTGCCTCCTGAGCTTTTTCAGAAAATTGTCCGATCGGAAGAATGCAAGAGGCTATAATATCCTTTCCATGACAAAGGACTTTATGCACACTTACGGGCATTGAGTACCAGAAATATTCTTTCAAATACAATTCCAAAGTTTCTCTTGCATATTCGCCGAACTTTTCTGAATTAATTTTAAGACCACAATTTAGGCACTCTAACAGCACATGAAAACGCTTGATCAAATTTAAATTAACGCCAGTTATTTCGGAAGACTTTTCGGCATTTCTAAAGAATTTCCTCGCGGTATTACCATCGTTTGTGTTTCCGGTCTGCTGTTTTGGCATATCTATAAGCAAGCCAAGCTCCTCTTTGAATTTTTGTTGAATGTATTTTTTCTTCTCTGCAACTTTTTTTTTTATTTTCAGCTCCACGAGCTTGCCATGCCTTAATATCCAGTTTGTATGATATATGTAAAATACATTCCAAAAACCTTATCCATGCATGGAGGGGTGATAGTCCAAGGGATAAAAAGGATTCATTTATATTTTTTTGAGGTATATCGCAGATGTTGTTCATTTCACTAGGTTTAGCCCCACATAAGTAGCATGTTTGTGATGATGCATAGGATGATACAGCTTTACCGTCAATCATACAAAAGATCATATTTGCTGTAACCTGAAATTGCTTGCCATCTACAAATATAGTGGTTGGAGTAAGTTGAGATATTTGTTCTTTCACTTTGTTTACTTCTGAGGTAATTACACTGACTGTTTCTTTGGCAAAAACGAACTTAATGGGGCGACAGTACCGTGTGGAAGAAGAAGCAGGGTTTTTCCAAATTACTGACTGATTATCACCATTATCATTTATGGAGCACATTTTGATTGGTACCATTGATACACTAAAACATACTATCATCAGAGCTATGTTTATCCATATACTTTTGTCGATAATTAACTTGTTCCGCCCCATCACAACCCCACTTTACGATAATATTTAGTGCTTTAACATTTGATAAAGCTCTAAGAATCCCTTCTAGCCCTGTACAAAGTCTTGCTACGGTATGATTTATAAGCGACTGAACTGATACTTCAGCTGAAACATCAGTTATTATGTCCTTTGGATAGCACAACCTCTTTGCCTCTTTTACAACATAATACGGTGGATACAAAGTGCAACGGTGATTTTTTGCTTGATCTCGAACAATGTTGTATTGATTTGACGATAAGTTTGCATCAATAAGTAGCGCCAGAGCCTGGTCTGGAGTTAATTTTCGTGGGCTGTTTGAAGAAGACATGCGAGCCTTCTTGATTTTGCTACCCCTTTCTGGAGAACCAGATGCCAGTTCATTGACAATCGCTGCAGAGTTTCGTTTTCCAGAATGGTATAGCTTTGTTGCAGTTGCTTTGGCTAACTCGTCTTGACTACCGGATTTCAAAAGATGATGCACTTTTCTGTTTTGCACTTTAGGATGACAATCCCTGAATTCTTTTTTAGGTCTGCCTGCATTGGTCCTCGATCCACTAGACAATGCATCCCTTACAGCATTTGAAAATTTTACATTATTTTCAAGCCAGCTAGCATTTTTATTCAGAAATGATCCTAAATTTCGACTGGATTCCCTCCACCTTTTTTGTATTTTACAAACCAGCGCACGAAGAGTTGCCTTTAAACTGCAAAGAGCGTCAGATGTTAGCATTGGTGAGCTTATTTTTTCTAATACAAAACCAATGATGGCGTCCGATGTCGGTTCTTCCTTTCACTTTTGGAATATGCAGTTATATGAAATTTGCAAAGTCATTCTGGAAAATGTTTAATTTAAAAGAAGATCGCAAAATATCGCAGAAGATCTTTTGTGTTTCCAACAGAGGAAAAAAAAACCTTTCAAATTTTGTGCTTTTCAAGCTGTATTATGTAGTATCACTTTTTAAAGTCTCCACTGAAGTTAAAAATGTAAATTTTACTTACTTCTTAAAAATCACTTTTTTCACGAACAAGTCACACACGAGTAAGAAAAGATTTTGCAATTATTTAAATGCCAATAATTGACAAATATCTTATAAAATAAATGAAGAAAAAATCATGGCCTACTGACTTGCTGTTTGTATGTACCACTCTATTAACTTAAACAAATCGAATAGCTTTCTGTAGGCAAAAAGTATGATTGAATAAGTAATGCAACTTTCAGGTGCATTTTGCAGTTGTTTCGCAGGTTAATCCCCAAACTGAGTATGAGGGTTTTAGATATGGGATATTAACCTACAAAAATAATGAATAATCTTACGCATTTTACGTATTTCAAAAATTGAATAAAGTTCCGCTAACCTAAATTTCGCACTGTGCACCGCTGGGATGACTTCGAACACATATTTTTATACACATAACACATATTTTTATATACATAACAAATGCGTTTAATAAGAACTGTAGTTATTCAATATTAATATTGATAGGTAAATTTTCAAAAATATAACGGTCTCTGCGTTGCTCGAGTATGATTAATTTTTGAAAAATGTCTTCTGCTTCAATGTCGCTTTCAACATCTATGATTGGAAATACAACAACACAACCTTCTCAGGTGTTCTTCTTTCTTAGAAACTTCACATGTATATGATTTCCTTGTTTACTAATAATTTTTCCTACATAATATTTTTTCTTCGTGGAGTTATTTACAGGAACAGCAATGATCCCAAATTCGTTAACTGGTAGTTCTGCAGTTTCTGTTGTCTTCGCCTTCTTTTGATTTTGTATGAGTGTTTTCAATGGCATTGACTCCGAATCCGAATCATATGAAGGATCACTCTCGAAAGCAATGGGTTGGGAAGATTTTGTAGTTTTTTGACAACCTGCAGTTGAAGGTCTTGCTAGAGCTGCATTTATATCCTCTTTACTAATTTCTCGACCAGGTGGTACATTCATCCGCTTTCGTTTTCCTTTTTTGTTATTTTCCTGAGGGTTTTTGTTTTATTTTAAGAAATCCAATGAAGATTGATCAAGCATAGTAGTACCTGTTTCTTGATCACTCCTCATATGATTTGGTAAACGTTTGATGACTTCTTGCGGATAGAACGGAACTATTCCACATCCTCGAAATCCCGAAAGAATATTTGCTTCGGACTTAGCTTGAATGAACTGTAGTTTTCTTTAGAATAGCTGTGGAAAGTCTGATTTCTGAAAAGCACCTTTCCTCTGGTATCTCTATTCCGTCAATATTTTTCGCCAACCCTTCTTTAAAGGCCCAAAAAAACGGCACATCAAGGGGTTGACACAGATGTGTCGAGCTTGGACAAACAAAATGAATTTTATATCATTTTTATGACATTCCTCTCTAACTTTATGGTTAAATGGCTGGAAAGGTTATCTCCAATCAGTAGTTTGGTTCCTTCCTTGTTTCGAAAATATGGCAATAGTATTTTACTAAATCACTCGTATAACGTTGCTGCCTCGAACCAGCCCGATTTACTAATGCTATATTCACATCCATTTTCCTCCCATTCTTGATATCGATGCTTAGCCTTGTATACAACAAAAGGTGGTAAAAGTTCTCCATTTGCTGAAGCAGATATCATCACACTTATGCTTGTCTTTGTTGAATCCATAATTCTGTCGCAGTGTTTTACACCGCGTTTACAAACGATTTTGGCTTTACCAGTATCTTCGCTAAAGTTAGTCTCGTCATAGTTAACAATGTTTGCTGCATCAATATTCTCTAATGCTTTTTCTAGTTCCGTAAAATATTCAGTTATAGTTTGGACAGAAACTTGCGCACGAAGCCGTTTTATATTTTGGCTTAATCTTACAGTTAATTCTTTATGACGAGACAGAAAGGATTTTGTCCAATCGCGTCCGGGCATATTGTCATGGAATTTTTCAGTATTAACACCATATTATAAAGGCTTATATATCGCTAAATCTATCATTATTCCGCATTATTTTCAATTATTTTGCCTTATCTCCCATAATCTCCAATTCTCCCGTAATACAGGGGCTTATATCTCTTTATCTATCATTATTCCGGCCATTCTCCAAATATTTCTCCTTATCTCCCAGAATCTCCAACTTTCCCATATTATAAAGGCTTATAAAGGGTGTTTTTTTTATAGAGGTATAGAACTTTGAAATGGAATAAAACAAAGATGAATTTTTTAAATTGACATGAAATTTACTTTATTCGAAAGATAATCTTCTGGCATTATAATTTAAATATGACTTCTGGCATATGACCGCCACGGCTGGCTCGGACGTAGTCTAATCTGGAGGTCCAATTTTCGATGACTTTTTTAAACATTTGTGGCCGTATATCGGCAATAACGCGGCGAATGTTGTCCTCCAAGTGGTCAATCGTTTCGTGCTTATCGGCGTAGACTAGCGACTTCACATATCCCCACAGAAAAATAGTCTAGCGGCGTTAAATCGCACGATCTTGGAGGCCAATTCACGGGTCCGAAACGTGAAACTATGCGGTTACCAAACGTTTCCTTCAATAAATCAATTATGGCACGAGCTGTGTGACATATTGCGCCGTCTTGTTGAAACCACAGCTCCTGCACATCATGGTTGTTCAATTGATGAAAACGAACGAAAAAGTCAGTAATCATGGCTCTATAGCGGTCACCATTGACTGTAACGTTCTGACCAGCATCGTTTTTAAAGAAGTACGGACCAATGATTCCACCAGTCCATAAAGCACACCAAACAGTCAGTTTTTCTGGATGTAACGGTATCTCAACATACACTTGAGGATTATCATTACTCCAAATACGGCAGTTTTATTTATTGACGTATCCATTCAGACAAAAGTGAGCTCCAGCGCTAAACAAAATTCGCTTATGAAAATCGGGATCAACGGCAATCTTGTTTTGGGCCCATTCACCGAATCTACGCCTTGCTAGGTGATCGTGTGGCTTCAATTGTTGCACGAGTTGGATTTTGTAAGCACGCAATCCAAGATCTTTCCGCAAAATCTTCCATAAAGTGAATGGACACATATCCAATTCCTGTGCACGATGGCGGATAGACTGATTCGGGTCTTCCTCTACGCTACGCTCTACAGCAGCAATAACTTCTTCTGTACGCATTGTACGACGTCTCTGTGCATGCGTATTATCATTTAGAGTAAACGTGGTGCGAAAACGTTCCATAGTTAATCGAATTAATTGCTCTGATGGACGATTATGTTGACCGTAAAATGGACGTAGTGCGCGATACGTATTTCGAACAGAACCATGATTTTCAAAATAAATTTGCACAATTTGGAAGCGTTGTTCAGGCGTCAGTCTATTCATGTTGAAATGCCAAACCAAACTAAACATAAATCACTTGACAGCTGACAAAATGGCCGCCAGTTAAAAAAGTGTTGCCAACTTAAAGTTTTATACCTCTATAAAAAACACCCTTTATATTGCTAAATCTATCATTATTCTGCATTATCTCCAATTATTTCGCCTTATCTCCCATGATCTCGAATTCTCCCGTAATACAGGGGCTTATATCTCTTTACCTATCATTATTCCGGCTATTCTCCAAATATTTCTCCTTATCTCCCAGAATCTCCAACTTTCCCATATTATAAAGGCTTATATATTGCTTTTTCTGTCATTTTTCCACATTATCTCCAATTATTTTGCCTTATCTACCATAATCTCGAATTCTTCCGTTATACAGAGGCTTATATCTCTTTATCTATCATTATTCTGGCCATTCTCCAAATATTTCTCCTCATCTCCCAGAATCTCCAACTTTTCTATTCAAGTATTGTTTACTATTTCTCTGATATCATACTCAGTTAGTGGAAATCCCCATTCACAGGCACTTTGTATGAACAAAACTAGACGATTTTCTTCGACAACATTAAGAACACTTTGATCTCCTGCTTTTTTTGTATGTTTTTCATTGACACCGTTGCTTATGGTCGGTTTTTGGAACACCATAGAATTCTGACGCTTTTCTTAAAGACTTTGTTAGGTTTTTAACTTCTTCTATAGCTTTTTTTAGGTTATCTTGATTGTAGTTCTGATAACTACGGCCGCCTAACACTTTTGTATACTTTCGTGGCATTGTCCAAAGTCACCCCCTAAAAGACAATTTTTTTGTTACGGGTCTGTATAAAAAAAACTATTCTAGAAAAAAAATTTAATTTCGTTGTCAAATAATTTTTAAATAGTTGTAATAATAAGCAAAATAGTCGGAAATCGTGCAGGTTTTAAGTAGTTCTGTGCAGAATACTTACTTTTTCACTATTTTTGTAATCACTAAATTCAGTTTTCCAGTAAAAGCGTAGCACGGGGCGAAATTTAGCTTGCAGCGCGACCCACCGCCACCGTGGTTGAAAGAATACTGGCAAGTATGAGCTTGCATTAAAACAGTGACGATAAAATGCATACATTCGGTAAAATACGAATAAAAAGTAGCGAACTACCGATTGTCCAAAGTCACCTCCACTGTCCGAAGTCACCCCCCCGTTTGACGGTACAAGTAACCAACTATTTAGAGCAACACTCTTGAGAATACATATAGTCCTGAAGATTGTTACTTTTTTTCACGAAGACGACACGCGAAGCAGAAGAACATATTGGCTGATGGAAATTTTTATTTTTGCAGGTTTTCATACAGTTTCCGCAAGTCAGTGATGAAGTCGCAAGACTTTTTTGCATGTAAGATTCCGCCCGTTTGAATGAATACTTGCTTAGAAGTATAAAACGTTATTTACTTAACAGTCTGTTAACCTCTAACACGTAGGCTGAAAAGTTTTTGGTCTAGCTACTTAAAACACATTTTTTTTGCAAAATTCGACTTTATTTATCAATATAGTCTCCTTCAAGAGCGATACAATCAGTCCAGTGATTTTCTAACATTTCTATACTTTTCTTGTAGAAGGATTTGTCTTTGCCTTCAAAATAGGCCTCAGTTTCGGCGATAACTTTGTCATTGGAGCCAAATCTCCTTCTCGCGAGCATTTTTATGAGGACTGAGAATAGATAATAGTCGTTGGGGGCCAAATCTGGAAAATACGGTGGATGAGGAAGCAATTCGAACTTCAATTCATGCAATTTCGCCATCGTAACCATTGCCTGTGACAACGTGCATTGTCTTGATGAAAGAGCACTTTTTTCTTGTTCATTTGGGGCCGTTTCTTTGCGATTTCGGGCCTCAAACACACAATTAACTTTATATAATATTCTCTATTGATGGGTTTTCCTTTCTCAACATAGTCAATGAGAATTATTCCATGCGCACCCCAAAATATAGAGGCCAAAACCTTTCCAGCCGACTGTTGTGTCTTTGGTCACTTCGGACGGCTTTCACCGGCTGACTGCCGATTTGATTTCGGTGTGTAGTGGTGGATCCATGTTTCATCCATTGTCACATATCGCGAAAAAAAACCATTTTTTTGCGCTTAAACAGGTCCAAACAGCGCTCAGAATCATCTTCACGTTGTTGTTTTTGGTGCACTGTGAGCAAACGCGGTACCCATTTCGTACAGAGCTTTCTCATGCCCAAATGTTCATACAAAATATGACCAACACGTTCTTTTTAATATCTTTAGGGTGCTATCTCACGCAATTTCACTTTACGGTCATCCAAAATAATTTAGTGGATTTTTTTGATATCTTCCGCTGTAACCACCTCATTTGGGCATCCAGAGCATTCAGCATCATTTGTATCTGTACGACCGCGTTTAAATTCAGCATACCAGTAAATGATGAGTGATTTTCCAGGGGCAGACTCCCCATAACACTTATCAAGCCATGGCTTTGCTTGAACGGTATGTTTTCCCATCAAAAAACAATATTTAACCAACACACGAAATTTGATTTTTTCCATTGTTTTGAAAATATCAAGAGTAGCGTCATTAAAACCACTATAACTTGTAAACTAATCGTCGAAATATCATGAAATTTTGACACGTATCGTTTGAAGGTTGGTACTTTCTAAAAATCATATGGATTTTTTTGAAAAGTTCAGACCAAAAACTTTTCAGCCTACATGTTATATTTCAGTACATCATCTGGCCAGATTTTCCCAAATATTTGATTGAAATTAATTAAGAAGTAGAGGAAATATCGGAAAAATATCATGAAACGTTTTATTTTCATTATGTCATAATAGTAGTTACAAATATTTCGTGTGAGACTTCAGATTCAGGATAAACATCACCAATACGCGTTCCAATACTTTTGGAAAGTTGATCTAAAAAAACCGACTTCAAGAAACCAGCACACAAAATTTTGCCACTATAAAGTACAAAAAATAATGTTTTTGAAAGACTCGCAAAATACCTCTAAGATAAGGTATTGCTTTAATTTGGCAACTCAGTTATTAATTCCGTATAAACAAATCCTACATGATGATATTTTTAGCTGTTTTACTGGAACAGATAGACAACTGCAACAATTTCTAAACTTTACAAATAATATTCACAGAAATATAACCTTTACCATAGAAATGGAACAACAAAAATCAATCAATTTCTTTGATTTAACTATTACAAACATTCATGATAAACACGACTTTTCTATTTTTCATAAGCCATCGCATACAGAGTCAGTAATACATAATAACTCAACTCATACTTACTCACACAAAATGGCTGCTTTTAATTCTTTAATCCACAGACTCCTACACATACCTACGTCGGAGGAAAATTATATTAAAGAACTAAATATAATAAAACAAATAGCGTTTAACAAGTTACTATCATAGATAGAATTGTCAATAGAAAATCCTACCGGCAAGCAATTAATCTGGTATACCCAACTTCCAAAAACAATAACTGAAACTTTAATACTCTAACTTATACTTACTTACTTACTTAATCCTTATGCTTTTCTACCCCTTGTTAGGAGTGTAAGGCCCGCGGAGTTGAGTTATTCTATATCTGTCTTTTCCATATTTCCTTCCATATCCTTCTATCCTGTTTAAATTTCCGATCTCTATGTTGATTTTTGTATTCTTTTGTTTCTAATTTTTTGCATCCATTACCTTTCCTTTCTGTTTCAGTGATTCCTACATAGTACATTTTCTGTTCTTCTATCAATTCAACCTCTTTTTCGTTTCTACCCCTATTATTCCGTGTTCTCAATCTAAAAACTCGATAATTATTTCCCATTTGTTTCTTCTATCTGTTTCTTTCAGTATCTTCTTATTTGTATTCATTTTACTAGTCCTCTCTTCCGTATCCTTTATCTTTGCCAGGGTCGTAGTCAATCTACCTATCTCTCTCCTTTTTCTCAGTTTTTTAACTTGATGGTCGTAGTATTCTTTGTTTGTTCTTTCTGTTTTTCTTCGTCAATGTTCCATTTATATTCTCTTCCTTCGATTACGATTTTTTGATATCCTGTTTTCACCCTTTTTCCATTCTTTCTCTCGTTCTCTGCTATATACTTCAATTTCTTTTGAATTTCGCGTTCATCTTTTGTTATATCGTTGTTTATATAAACTCTCTCTCTTAGGTTTCTCAATTTGTTTTTATTTTTCATTACAGCTTCCTTATCTCCCCCGTGTTTCCAAATTCTATCTTGTATATAGTCGCTCCTATTTTTATCACATCTCTCCCTCTTAGCTTTCACAATTTGTTTTTATTTTTCATTACAGCTTCCTTATCTCCCGTGTTTTCAAAGTCTATCTTGTATATAGTCGCTCCTATTTTTATCACATCTTTAATCTGTACTTTTGTGTCCATACTCCTCTCCATAAAATGTTCTACACCCATTTTCAGATCTGGTTGGCTATTCGCTTCAAAACTCATTTCCGATATTACAATATTATTCTTTACGTTGTCTTTTTCTAGTCTACTCATCTTCAAAACCATACTTCTCATGTTTTCTCGTATGTTTTCTCTAATTATCTTATCTTTCTCTTTCAATACATTCTCCTTTCTTAGTTCCTTCAACTCTTGTTGGTATCTCTTCTGATCTTGTTTTATATCCTTTATATCTGACATTAGCTCTCTGATCATTTCTCTCAAATTGTCTATCTTATCTACTCTTTCGTTTTTCTCTTTCTGTGGTGTTCTTATTAGCTTTTTACTCTTCTTGAATAATCCCATTGTCTCTTCTTTTTCTTCGACTCTTCCTCTTTTCGAGTCTCCTGAGGTATAATCATCGCTATCCATTGTTCTTTCTGCTATAAAAATTTTACGTGTGCTCCTTGTATATTCCATTTTCAAACACGAGAGGAAAAGAAAAAAAAAATTGTTTATATTTCTTAACACCGTAAACAGTAAAATGATCAAGGTCGTTGCTTATCGTTTCGTTAGCTTCATACAATTTCACAAAATTATCATTATAAATCGCCAAATTTTTTACTTATTGTCTTAATCTAACACTACTCTCTGCTTTATTTCTAGTCTCTCTCGTTTGCAATCGACGAAATAATTAAATAGATCGAAACACTACTCGTTGAACGAGTTGACTATTGCCGCGCGTTCGATTCGCGTGTACACACATCGCGATCCGAAACTCAACTCATACTACTTTAATTTATACAGGGAAAATAATCGACTTTGTTTTTAAATAGTTGTCTAAAAGAGGGTTAAATATTGCTTTTAGAATTAATAATAAACTTTCTAATTTGATAAAAAAAAAACAAAAATAAAACCAACAAAAGGACAAAATCAGGAGTATACCAACTGAATTGTAGGTCATGCTCTAAATTTTATAATGGCCAAACAGGTAGATCATTCGAAAAAAGAATAAATGAACATAAGAGAAGTTACATAAAACAAAATAATACCTCTCAATATGTCGATCATTTAATAACAGAAAATCACGCAATTTTAGAATACTCCATAATGAAAGGAAATCTAGAAAATTAAATTTCCTAGAAAGTATGGAGATAAATAACTATGAAAAATAAGATATGTTATTCAATCGACAATTAAAAACTAATTACTCCCCATTATTGAACTTTAATTTATATTCAGGAATAACCCAATTAAATGTACCTGGAATTTTAGTAAATAGATACGTCCAAATGTTTATAATTTAAATTAAATGCACCTCAGTTTGAGTAAATAGCTAGACCCAAATACATATATAAAGAAATAATACAAACTTATCATTAGTTTAAAATATCTTCCGTCTGATGAAGACACTGTCATGTCGAATTGTAACGGAAAAAATAATAAAGTGGAAATTGTGAAACATATTAGTGTTTAATTTTGTTAAATCTTATAAATGTTAAAAACAGCTATTATTTATTATGATTTCTTAATAAAAAGATTACTTTTGAAGTCGGCGTCAATTATTTGTGTCAATGATAATTTTTTAACCGACACAAAAAAATGGCGCCGACTTCAAAAGTAATATTTTTTTATAAAGAAGTCATAATTATAAATAATAGCTGTTTTTAACATTTGTAGGATGTGTTTATACACAATTAATAACTGAATTGTCAAATTAAGGCAATATCTACATTTAGAGGTATATTACGAGTGTTTCAAAAACATTATTTTTTTACTTTATAGTGGCAAAATTTTATGTGCTGGTTTTTTTCGCTTTTTTAACGGTTGTTTTTTTAAGATAAAATTAGCGCATAATTTTTTAACTATGAGAACTAATTTTTTGATCGGTACTTTTCGAGATAAGGGATGTGGACCTTGATTTTTAGCGTTTTTTTTTTTTTTAAATATTATGAAGAAAAATTTGCGCGAATATTACATCATATATGTATATATATATATATATATATATATATATATATATAATAATAACCCAATTAAATGTACCTGGAATTTTAGTAAATAGATACGTCCAAATGTTTATAATTTAAATTAAATGCACCTCAGTTTGAGTAAATAGCTAGACCCAAATACATATATAAAGAAATAATACAAACTTATCATTAGTTTAAAATATCTTCCGTCTGATGAAGACACTGTCATGTCGAATTGTAACGGAAAAAATATATATATAATATATATATATATACATATTAGCCTGCTCGGGGCTCCGCTCGCGTGGACTTGATTCACTATTATCGTCACTGTTTATTCCTTATGTTACCTAACGTAATAAAATATCTGCCATTATTTCCCCTTATCTCCCACTATTTCTCCTTATCGCCCATTATCTCTACATAATTTCCATTATCTAGACTTATCTCTGCTCATCTCCCATTATTTCTCCTTATCACCTATTATTTCTCCTTATCTCCCATTATCTCACCTTATCTCCCATTATCTCCCATTATCTAGGCTTATCTCGACTTATCTCGCAATATTTCTCCTTATCTCCCATTATTTCTTCTTATCTCCTATTATCTCACCATAACTCCCATTACCTAGACTTATCTCTGCTTATCTCCCATTATTTCTCCTTATCTTCCATTATTTATACTTGTCTCACCCTATCTCCCATTATCTAGGCTTATCTCGACGAAGCGGCGGTGGATGAACAGTCTCCCAGTAAGATCTCTCATCAAGGAGGTTTTGCTTCTTTGGAAAAAGCTTTGAGGTATATCGAACAACAACCAGAGGCAACCCCAGCCGAGCCCCAGCGAGAAAAAGAAGATGCAATATGAAACAGAAGCGCATAGATACCTATTTCACTGTTTTATAATGTATGTACCCATTTATATGTTAAAAACGTTAATACATCGGTTTAAAGTATTGGTGTTTATTTTTTGAATGAATAAAAAAACAAATCCGGATTATCCCAGTTTTCAGTTATCCGAGGAGGGCGCCCCCCACGTTACCTCGGATAACCGGAGTTCTACTGTATTAACAAAATAAGGTTATGTGCCGATGTGGTGGCTAGAACCGAAATTCGGTACTAGTTAGCATGTTCGTGTTTTTTTAGCCGAAATTGTCCCGAAAACTCTGAAGGAAATTTAATTTTCCGGTGTATGGTCATTCTTTCTTACCGCCTGATCGAGTATTCGGTAATATAGAGACGAGACTAAGAAAAATGCTCACTTAAGCGTAAGTGTAAAGCTATGCCGGGTTCAGTAAGGTTAACCTTTTTAGAAAAAACCTTTTTGTAACGTTAAATTCTACTTGGTTACTGTCACTCCAAGATAGAATTTCTTCAGGGTCTTTGACAAGTTGAACAACTTCCACCCGTTTGCGGATATTTGCATGACTAGACGATGTTCGAGAGTTCAAAGTAAATGAAGAAATAATCTTACTGTCATCAGCAAAGTTATATATTGGATTCTTGTTCCTTTCCAGCTGATCGTTAATATAGGTGAAAAAGAGAGTGTGCCTTGGGGCACACCGGCTTTAAAAGTGAAGGTATTGGAAAAATATACGTCGACTGCCACTAGTAAAGAACGCTCTCTGATGAAACAGGATATCCATAAACGAAACGTAGCGTAGTTCGATTAACAATCCATCATGCCAAGCACCGTCGAATGCCTTGGATATATCAAGTCCCACCACTCTCCATTCTTCAAAGTGTTCAGTTATGTTGTTGTTAAGGATATTCCTAAGTGTCCTAATGTACGTATTTTATGCAATTGTCCCTTCTATAACAAACAGATCGGAAAATACTATTCTAGTTGTTTTATTTTCAAATGTGCGTAGATAGCTTCGGTAAAAGCGTTTTTTCTTCCTTTGAAAATAAAATGGAAATAATTCCGTAGTATAGCCTGTCCCAAAATATAAGATCCTATTTTGCCGTTTTAAGTGGGCAATATAAAAATTCTGACCTTTTGTTTATGATGGGTTGCAGAGATGGCCTTAAGAATTTTATTCATTAATGCAAATAAATAAAATTATAAGTTTTTGGAGATGTTTATTTATAGATGCATGTAAAAACAAATGAATAAGAAGTACAAATATACAGTTTGAATGAATGGGGTTTACAAGAGGGGACACATTGTATAAATAAAAATATATTTTAACTTAAGCCTAATTCGGTTTCACCATTACTGTTATCAGCAGAGGTAATTATCAGTGGTTTTATATTATTTACATAAATACATGAATCTTCAACTTTAACCACTCGCTGAATGGAATTCTTCCAGCTTCCACAAGATATATCATTTATAACTTTTTTTACTAATTTAACCGCCGACACGCTTAAAGTAGGAGGAACATTTTGTGCCCTTATTTTTGATTTAACTTGATGCCAAATATGTTCAATTGGATTAAACACACAATAATACGGAGGAGGCCGCAAAACAGTATGTTCCATTATCTCAGCCATACTATCACAAACATATTTCTTTTTCAATTTAGAGTCTTTCAAAACTTCCAAAAGATCACTTTTTATAACTAAAGTCAAAATAAATGTCATTTTTTAACATATATTCGTGTATTTCCGATTTGGTGTTGGCTGCATTAGGAACCTTATTTAGTAGGCGACTATGGTAACTTGCATTGTCCATAACTATAACACTCTGTTCGGGAACATTTGGCAAAAAGTTCTGCGGTCGTGTCTTCGTGATAGTCCAAACCAGAATCTTTTATGTTTTTTGTAGACAGTTTGAAACCCAGCCCTTTTCAGATTCAACACGCAAAATGGTTATTCGTTTACCTTTATTTGAAGGTGCGTTAGTCTGACATTTTGTACTACTGTCAACCCACCCTTTTTGCACAGTGTTATGGGTATCGAACCACGTTTCGTCAAGGTAAATTATTGGCCAATTTTCTGATTGATACTTTTTAATTTCTTGTAAATAAGTATGTCGCAAGATTCGTAATCTTTGTGACTCCATCTCTACTTGCCTTTTATTGATTTTTCGGAACGTGAATCCCATTCTTAAGATCGGCCACAATGTATATTGGTCCCGTCCTGCACCAGTCTTAATTTTATTTTGTCTAGTGTCGGCACAAACCGCTCTTCATACATAGAATATATTTTTCTCCTGATGACGTCTTTCACAATCGTCTACATGATTCATTTGAAAATCTTTCCGTTTTTTCCTGTTCCTGAGTGGTGACTTTCCTACAATACCCTTAATCGTAGACAATGGAGTTCTTGTTAGTTCACTGGTTTCTTGCAAAGCACTTTGTTTATTCAAATTTATTTTTACCAAACTGTCGTAAACATTTTTCACTATTTGTTTAGCGTCAAGTGATAAATGTTTTCCCTTGCGCCAGCCACTATTGCAATTTTCCCACGGACGCCACATAATTAAAATAGAACCGTTACGTTGTACGAGGCTGGTTTGAAAAGTCCGTGCAAAAATAAAAACCACTTATGTGTTTGGGGTAAACTTTTTTATTTTTCGACATAGTCTCCTTTTAGGCTTATACACTTCGTCCAACGATGTTCTAGTTTGTTGATCCCTTCCGAATAATAGGATTTGTCCAAGTCTGCAAAATATCCATTAGTGTCTGCAATCACCTCCTCGTTTGAATAAAATCTTTGTCCCGCCAGCCATTTCTTCAAATTGGGGAACAAATAGTAGTCCGAGGGAGCCAAGTCTGGAGAATAGGGGTGATGTGAAACGAGTTGGAATCCTATTTCCATTAATTTTACGACCACAACTGCTGAGGTGTGTGCTGGAGCGTTGTCGTGATAGAAAAGTTCTTGTGGGCCAATCGCGGGCGTTTTTCTTGCAGCTCGGTTTTCAAACGGTCCAATAACGATGAATAATATTCACCTGTAATAGTTTTTACCCTTTTCCAGATAGTCGATGAGGATTATTCCTTGCGAATTCCAAAAGACAGTCGCCATAACCTTTCCGGCCGAAGGAACGGTCTTCGCCTCTTTTGGTGCAGATTCCCCCTTGGTAACCCATTGTCTAGATTGTTGTTTGGTCTCAGGAGTATAGTAATGTATCCATGTTTCATCCACAGTGACGAAACGAGGCTTAAAGTCCTCCGGATTCTTCTGGAACAGCTGCAAACCATCCTTGCAACACTTCACACGATTCCGTTTTTGGTCAAGCATGAGCAATCGCGGCACCCATCTTGCGGATAGCTTTCTCATGTACAAATGTTTATGCAAAATATTATGTACCCGTTCAGTCGAGATGCCCACAGCACTAGCAATCTCACGCACCTTAACTCTTCTGTCATCCCTCACCATATCATGGATTTGATCAATGATTTCTGGAGTCGTAACCTCCACAGGCCGTCCAGAACGTTCAGCGTCAATTGTGCCCATATGGCCAGTCCGAAAATTTTGAAACCACTTATAAACTGTTCTAATCGAAGGTGCAGAGGCACCATAATGTTTATTAAGCTTCTCTTTAGTCTCCTGAGGCGTTTTGCCTTTCATAAAGTAATGTTTAATCACCACACGAAATTCTTTTTCGTCCATTTCTTGAAAATCACTCGACTTCCTTGATTCACACGAATGCCAAACACAAAGAAATAGACCAATATGGCTGAAACTTGGTGTGCGTTCATTCAAGAGATGCTACTAACTAAACATGACCTCAATACGCGCCAGTGGTGCCATCTCTCGGACTTTGTACGGACTTTTCAAACCAGCTTCGTAAGTTGTAAGTAAAATTATAAATAAAAATAATAAAAAGTATCTTTCGAATCTTAATGGGGACTTGTTGTCATTAGGCCTATATTATCAAATACTTAAAGGGCTCCAAACCGGGTTGCCAGGTAGTAAATAAATAGGTAAAAATAGATCCATAGATGCAGGTACAAGTGAGGGCGGTATACAAAGCCGGTAAAATAAAAATACGTGTATCATAATACCTAGCAACTATGCACAAAACCTTAATAGGCTCGTTTATGGCCCCATTGAAAAAGCAAACAGACAGGATCTTATATCTTGGGAGTTACTTTACAACCTCTGTTATTTAACATTTTTACCTAACTCTTTTAATAAACAAATGAGTGTTATAGTTCTTTATAATCAACAACCCTCTATCTATTTTTAGGATATCCCGTACTTCAAGCACGATTTGATAAATCATCACGTTATTGCTTTCCAAAATCGGGAGTCTTCTACCGTGTTCTTCAAAAGTAGTGACAGGTTATATGTATTCCGTACGGAACACTTAGGGGATAACTTCGGTGTCTGGCTGTCTGTCTGTCACACCCGATTTTCTCCGAAACTAATTTACATATAAAGTTCAAATTGATGACCTAATCAAAGCCCTGTAATTTTGAAAATTAAATTTTGTCTTAAACAGGTTACTACTCAGTATATATCACCACTACACCAAACACTTTATTTTTGCACTCGACGCGCGTTTCGCTAACCATGTTAGCTTCATCAGGAGCGATGATTGACTAAAGCTAAAACTATAAATCTACCCTATTTATACTTAGTCTAACCCTTGAATTACTCAAGCGGAACTAATGACATAGGCAAGGCCCTCAGTTCCGGTCAAGTACCCAGTAGAGGGGACTATAAGGAATAGGCCCTCTGTCTTTATTTAAACTACTTTTACATTTTATGATTTCCATACTTTCGTATGCGTTCAACAATCTCCTATCAGATACATTTTTTATTAATTTTAGATTATCTAATGTTACAGTATGATCAGCTTCAAGGGCATGTTCGGCAATGCTAGACTTTTCTGTTCTATTGTATCTTAAGTGTGCTAAATGTTCTTTAAATCGTGTTTTAATTGACCTTTTAGTTTGCCCAACATACTTTTTGTCACAATCATTACAACTAATTTCATAAATTCCACTTTTCTCACAATTAGGAATCTTATCTTTGGGATTTCTTAAGATATTCCTCAGATTGTCTGATGACTTATAGACTAAGGTGAGGCCTACCTTATTAAATACCTTATTGAGTCCCTTGCTATATTTCGGATTATATGGTATGGAGACATATTTGGTGTTATTTTCTTCGCGTGTAAAAAAGGTGGAATTCTGAATATTAAACCTAAATTTATGTCTATTTATTAGCTTATTTACTAAGTCATCGTCGTAACCATTAACTCTAGTTATATTTCTAATACGATTCCTTTCTTTATTGAAGTTTACTCTGTTCAGAGGGAAAGTGACCAAACGATGAACTAAAAAATGTTATGAGGCTAATTTATGTTGTTTGCAATGATATGAATCATTAGGAATATATCTATCTGTTACTGTATCCTTCCTATAGATATCAAATTCTAATCTATTATTATTTTTAATAATTAAAATATCTAGAAAAGGCAATTGTCCTTTGTTCTCAACTTCGTAAGTGAATTTAATGGAATCATACCGGCTATTTAATTTAGAAACAAAATCATTAATATTTGCTCTCTTTGTATCAAAAATCGGGAAAATATCATCCCAACTAAGTTAAAGAAGTTAGTTTTGGGGGTGCAATCAGTGAAAAAAAATTTTTTTGTGAGGTCATTGAGTGGGGTGTCAAATGAAAGGATGAGAAAAGACGAATTCAAAAAAATCCCTGTCCTCCTGAAAAAATTCTGGAATATTCTTAATAAGGTGTAGATTGAATGAAAATTGTCATGAGTACATTCCCTTGAATAACATACGCCAAGATTTTTCAAACCGTGAGACCAGACTATACTTTTTCGAAGTTTTTTGGTGCACTGAATCCAATTCCAACCGAGACCAGACTATACTTTTTCGAAGTTTTTTGGTGCACTGAATCCAATTCCAACCTCAGAATTGCTTCATCACATCAGGTTTTCTAGATATCCTAACCTAAAAATGCCAAAAACACAGTTTTTCGCTATATTCGGGATTATATTACACAGCGAATTAATTTTCTTCACAAAACTCGTTGCGGCATCTGAAAGTACTACTTTTCCTTTTCAAAATGCAATTTTAATTTTTCAGATATTTTATTTCTTCTCGAAGAAATCACCCGTTAAAACTAATTAGTTTGGCGTTTTTGTCACAATCATACCAAAAAAGAAGATGATCGCGAACGTTTTCATAAGAAAAGAAAGTAATTTCAATCTAATTAGTTTTAAAACGTCAACACCGCCACGTCCTCATTTCGTCAAAGTTATAAGAAAAAATGTAATAAATATCGACTTTTATAGTAATTTAGACTCTTCAGAATTCCTACCCGTCATATCGGATCCGCCATTTTGAATTTCTTAAGGTTAGGGGCAAATCATGACTCGATGGGGTGAAACCGACAACGAATTCGGATTCAGCTTCCCAAAAATCATATAATTGTTTTTTTTTTTTTAAATTGTCATAAATGGAAATATCATATATAAGTTTTATAACAAAACGATTTTTTTTTCGTTATAATTAAAAAGTTATATCAAGTTGAAAATAAATTTTTTAACTTAGTACCGATGACGCGCCGACGGTTCCCGAAAAAACAAGAGCACGTGTGACGTCACATTGTTTATTTCTCCTCAACATCACAGACAGCTGATACGAGTGTTTTAGATTCCAGTCAATTTATTCTTGTTATTATCATCAGTGTATTGATAAATTTATTGAAAATGTCTAATCTAAAAAGTTATCGTGCCTGTTTCGTATCATTTTGTACGAATACTACAAAAACAACTCCCGAAAAAATGTTTTAAATGAGCCACAAGATGTTAAACGTCGAAATCAATCAACAACATCAAATTTTTTTCTGTTGTGAATATCACTTCGATGTAATTATTTTAATATAATAATATTTAATAACACAGGGCAACAAAAAAATATTTTTGTTTTGGTGCCTGGGATTTTAGAGCTGATTTTAACTATATTTGGGACGCTAAATCTATACATGCAATCCGTTTTTCTCTACCAGCTCTACTTTTTTAGATACATCAACTTATCTACCAATGTGGTTTTTATTCAGTATATTCATTTATGAGAGTTCTAAAATTATTATATATTCATTAATGTAGGTACAATGGTTTTATTGTCAGTCTGTAATTGAGTAAATTCCAGGTAAATCTATAAATAGTGGAACCATTGCCTATCAGGTACCTGAACTGACCCTTTTAATCACACCTAACTCGGGTAAGTCTCGTCAGTTTGTGCGTTCTTACTAATGAGAATAGATCGAATTCGGCGTGTTATTTTATGTTAAGAAAAGAGTGTTTTTGTGTTATTGAACAGAATTAAAATGAGTTCAGGTTCCAGTTCAAGAAGAAGTTGTATAAATCAACCTGATGTGTTTTGCTATATATGCGGAGAATACATGTTTCAACAAAACAGACAAACTATTACTGACTTTGTAAAGCGAGCGTATCTTGGATACTTTGGAGTTAAGCTTGGTGATCAGGACAAAACGTGGGCCCCTCATCTCGTATGTAAAACTTGTACAGAGCATTTACGGCAGTGGACTACCGGGAAAAGAAAATGTCTAAAATTCAGCGTACCAATGGTTTGGAGAGAACCAAAAAAACCACTTCAATGATTGTTATTTCTGTTTAGTAAATACTAATGGAATCAATCGAAATAACCGCAGTAAGTGGACTTATCCCAATTTAGACTCGGCAATACGCCCTATCCCGCACTCAGATGAAATACCGATTCCAACATTTCATCAGCTACCACATATCTCTGATGACGAATATTTTCCCTCTGATCGCTCTTCTGATGCTAATAAAAGTTCTGATGCTAATGAAACTAACAGTGACTATGAGGGGACGTCATCAGTTCCTCAACGCTTCAATCAAAATGAATTAAATGATCTCACCAGGGATCTCAATTTATCGAAAAAAGCTTCTGAAGTACTGGCTTCTAGGTTGAACGACAAAAATTTACTGGAACAAGGAACCAAAATTACCTTTTACCGTACAAGAGAAAAAGATCTGCTACCATTCTTTTCTCAAGAAGACAATCTTGTATTTTGTCACGAAATTAGGGGACTCATGAAAGAAATGGGACTTTCTGAATATATTCCAGATGATTGGCGCCTATTTATTGACAGTTCAAAGCGAAGTTTAAAATGTGTCCTTCTACATAATGGGAATAAATATGGTTCAATACCACTAGCTCACTCAACGAAACTGAAAGAAGAATATAATACCATAGCTTTGGTCTTACAGAAGATAAAGTATTACGAACATCAATGGATGATTTGTGTAGACTTAAAAATGGTAAACTTTCTTCTTGGGCAGCAAAGTGGTTACACGAAATATCCGTGTTTCTTGTGCCTCTGGGATAGTAGGGACAAAACACACCACTGGGTTAGAAAAGATTGGCCTCAGAGAGAAAACATGGACGTTGGGGAAAAGAATGTCATTAACGACGCTTTGGTTGAAAGAGAAAAAATCATACTTCCTCCGTTACATATAAAGTTGGGCTTAATGAAGCAATTTGTAAAGGCTCTTGATAAGAATGGGTCTTGTTTTGCATATATAGGGGTAAAAATGCATCAGTTGAGCACAGAAACACTCAAAGCAGGGATATTTGACGGCCCACAAATAAGACAATTAATTAAGGATCCTGCCTTCATAAATTCAATGAATCAAGTTGAACGAGAAGCTTGGACATCATTTGTTGCAGTTGTAGAAAATTTTCTAGGCAAACATAAAGCTCAAAACTATGTTGAAATGGTTAACAAGTTGCTTAATAGTTTTCAAATCCTTAGGGTGCAATATGAGTATTAAAATACACTATTTACACAGCCACTTAGACCGTTTTCCAGAAAATTTAGGAGACATGAGTGAGGAACAAGGTGAAAGATTTCACCAAGATATTAAAGTTATGGAGGACCGCTACCAAGGAAGATGGGACACGCACATGATGGCAGATTACTGCTGGAGTTTAAAAAGGGACTGTTTAAAAAAACATTCAAGAATGTCGCGGAAAAGAAGCTTTCCAAGTGTTGAGTGACTATTTCATTTCTTCAATGTTTTTTTTTTGTTTGTAAGTACGACATAATATTGTATTTTGTATAACTAAAATAAAAATTTCGTATCTACTTTTGTTTACTACACTTGCGGATTTGAGTTACAATAATGTAACTTATATTTCTCTAAAATTGTATATCTTAAAAATTTGAGCTCCTAGGTACAAATGAATACGTTATTTGAATTCAGGACATCAAATTGATATAGAATCAGCTCAAAAAACCTCGACACCAAAACAGCTGTTCCCCTGTGTAATCATTCATATCAGAATAATGTTATCGAATGATTTCTGTTTTATTTAGTATTTCAAAATTTATATATCCGCCTAGGTTATACACTGGTCCAAATGGACAGCGTAAATTGTCACACATTACTGAATTAAATTAGATTCAATTAAATTAATAACCAACGATAATTTTTTTGCACTCAACTCCAATAATTTTGACAGTATATACACAGATAGAAACTGTTGACAGTATTTACGTGAAAACACTTTAATGTAATGACGTCACATGGCAGCCAATCATAGCGCTTTCGTAGTCAAGTGTTTTCTTTTTAAATTTTATAAATTTGAATTTATTTATAATGAACTGTAAAAAATTTTCAAAAAGTTTTTCGCGTCGATTATATTATCAATATTACATTTATAATATATATAAAATGCAACGTCTCTCTGTCTGTTTTTCTGTCTGTCCGTTAGTGCGCTTATTACTGGAGAACCACTTATCCGATTTACGTGTTTTTTTTTTAAACATACATATGTTCTCTGGCCACGTTATAGGCTATATTTTATTACATTAGATAACATAAGGAATAAGCAGTGACGATAATAGTGAATCAAGTCGGAAAAAGATTTGCCGCTAGCGCGTTCTCTTGCAATACACTGCCTAAACCATTAAATATGGAACAATATCATGTAGCAAAGAATATATGTAATATATATAAAATGTAACGTCTCTCTGTCTGTCTGTCCGTTAGTGCGCTTATCACTCGAGAACCACTTATCCGATTTACGTGTTTTTTTTTTTAATTCATACATATGTTCTCTGGCCAGGTTATATAATAATAATAATCTATATAATATATATAAAACGCAACGTCTCTCTGTCTGTCTGTCTGTCTGTCTGTTTGTTAGTGTGCTTATCATTCATTTCAATTTACGTGTTTTTTTTTTAATTTTTAATTTAATATGTATAAAAAAACATCTCTAATATACATAAAACGCAACGTTTCTCTGTCTGCGCTTAGCACTCAAGAACTATTTATCCGATTTACGTGTTTTTTTTATAAAATAAAAAGGGAATGAACAGAGACAACATGCGAATATGTAGGAAAAAAGATGGAAGTTTAGCAGTAAGCTTGGCAGAAAGACCGAATAGATGGGCGGAATACTTTAAAGAAACATTAAATGGAGATGAAAATGAGGAGTCAAATAAGAAATAGGAAGCAAAATTAACTGAAAGCCGGGAGGAGACAAACAAACCCTGCAAAGAAGAAATAAGAGAAATACTCAGAACCCAAAAAAAAATAAGGCCCCGGGTGGAAATTGTATAATAGTAGAGATGATAAAAGCTGGAGGAGTAGATCTGGAACATGAAATATGCCGGTTGGTGCAAGAAATATGGGAAACAGAAAAGATACCAGTGAGCTGGAGAGAGTCGCTCATTTCTCCAATATACAAAACAGGAGAAAAAACTATATATGCTAATTATAGACCAATAGCCTTACTGGATATCGTATACAAGTTGTGGTGACTATCAAACACAGACTAGAAGAGAAAGGCGAGTCTATTCTGGGAGAGTACCAGTGTGGATTCAGGAAAAATAGATCGGTTACACACCAGATATTTTCGATTAAGCAAATCCAAGATAATAGCTTAGAACTAAAAATTCCAAGTAAATTGATTCGCATGGTGAGAATGACCCTGAATGACACAGAAAATAGAGTGTTGGTTGAGAGCAAAGTATCAGACAACTTTAAGGTGAAGAGAGGATTAAGACAGGGGGATCCAGTGTCGACGTGTCTATTTAATTTGGTACTAGAGCAGATAATCCGAGAGTCAGAAATAAAAATAAATGGAACGATATACCAACAAACCTGCCAATGCTTGGCCTATGCGGATGATGTAGCAGCGATTGCAAGAGCAAAAGAGAGCCTCAAAAAGGCCATTAGTAGTATAGAAGAAAGGGGAAGAATGAGAGGACTAAAGATAAATAGGGAAAAAACACACACACAAATTTAATTATCTGGGAGTAACAATAACAGAGAGTGGACAAGAAAGGGCGGAGATACACGAAAGAATAGCGAAAGGACAGAGATGTTTCGGGGCAATAAATCTAATATTGAAATCAAAGAATGTATCAAGACAAGCAAAAGACAGAATATATATGACAGTTCTCAGACCCATGGTGACATATGGATGCGAAACGTAGAAACTGAATGTAAGAAAAAGGAGACGTTGGAGGTGTGGGAAAGGAAAGCTTTGAGAAGAATCTACGAAGGAAGGAAAGAAGAGGGACTGTGGAGAAGAAAAACAAACTACGAATTAAAATGCCTATATACGAAACCCCTTATAAGCCAGCGATTAAGATGGTTGGGAGACGTGGCAAGGATGAAGGAAGAAAGACAGGCAAAGCAAGCCCTAATAAGAGGAGTGATTGGAAGAAGAGGCAAGGGTAGACCTCGATCTACATGGATTCAGGCAGTAAAGCAAGTGGAGACAAGTATGCAACCAAGCCATGGGCCTGTAAGGATATATAAACATAACGAATAAGCAGTGACGATAAAGGGGAATCAAGTCCACGCGAGCGGAACCGCGGGAACGGCTGGCATTAATGATAAAGTTTTAAAATAAGGTAAAAAAAAACGATAATCATTTTTTATTCAAAAACCCAATTACACTACTCTCACCCTCTGGATAAACTTTTTTTTTAGTGTTTCGTACAGAACACTTATGGGATGACTTCGGTGTCTGTCCGTCTGTCACACCCGATTTTCTCCTAAACTATTTGACATAGAAAGTTGAAATTTGGTACTAATATAGGAATTGATGGCCTCATCAGAGCCGTGTAGTGTTGAAAGCTAAATTTTGACTTATGAGATTAGTTTTGGGGGGTGAAATCAGAAGTGAAAACATTATTTTTAACTAGGTCATCGAGTGGGGTGTCAAATGAAAGCTTATGAAAACACGAGTTCAATCATATATATAATGTAAGACTTGCGCGCACTTTTCTTTGTATTATTTTTAAAAAATCGCGAAAAATCGCTGTCCCCCACTTTATCTCGAAAAGTACTAATCAAAAAATTTTGAAAAAATTCTGGAATATTCTCAACGGAGTGTAGATTGAATGAAAATTATCACGAGTACATTACCTTTGGTGATTTATCTGGTATATAAAAAAACAAAAAATTTCAAAGTCACCAGTTTTCATTAAAGATCGGAAACAAACTTTGTTGAAAATTCATTTGGGGTGTGTTTTCTGAAGTCACTGATCATTTTATACCTCGGTTACAATTTTTTTTTATTTTAGAAGCAATCAACGTACGGAACATAATTGCACAAGTTCAACTTGCACTTGACCGATTATTTTTTTGGTTTGGTTGTAACGAAAACGCTAAACTAATTAATTTCAGCGGAAAATTTCTCCGTGAAGAAATAAAATATCTGAAAAATTCAAAATGCATTTTGAAGAGAAAGAGTAGTACTTTTAGATGCTGCAACGAGTTTTGTGGAGAAAATTTAATTCGCGGTATAATATAATAATGAAAAATGCCAAAAACCGTGTTTTTGGCATTTTTAGGTTAGGATCTCCGAAAACCTGACGTGATGAAGCAATTCGAGAGTCAGATTCGGATTGAGCGCACCAAAAACCTTTGGGAAAGTATATTCTGGTCTCAGAGTCTGGAGTTTCGTCTAATTTTGTCGGCCTCTATAATTTATCTGGTATATAAGAAAAAACAAAAATTTCAAGGTCACTCAGTTTTCGGCGTTAATCGGAAACAAACTTTGTTGAAAACTGCTTCGGGATGTGTCTTGTGAAGTAATTGTAAAATGAAATGCATAGTTGGACTAATTATTGAGATATCGACCATTATCTATTGGTCCCCTTTCAACCCTTCAGATCTTTTTAAATACGTTCCTGAAGTAAATAAATCTTTGATTCATACCTCGTAAAAGTATCATAATGGTGGTTAAAGTCAAACGAACAAACGCGCGAAACAAATGAACATCGTTCAGCTGCCCGAGGCCATGGATTGGCTAAATTGATACGGCCGGCCTTTTCACCGGTAACGTATGGGGCGGGACGAAGGGGAAGGGTAGATATTTTATTACAAAATAAACTTTGGAAATAAAATAAGCATTATTATTTGTGTTGGGGGTAAATCAACGATAATTATAACGCTGTTAAATCATTAAAACTGCGTAAGCTAGTTTTAATGAAGATAACGTAAATAAGTTATAAAAATGCGGAAGCTATAAACTTATTTTTATTACTTAACGCAAATTTTTTTCAATCCCCAATTCCAATCGAGCTTAGAGCTTAGTATTGAGGTATCCTGGACAGTTTACAAAATTATTCGCTAAAAGCAAAATATACAGTTCAAAAATTTATTAAAAAATCATTTCTACGAGGCTGGTTTGAAAAGTCCGTGCAAAGTCCGAGAGATGGCACCACCGGCGCGTATCGAGGTCACGTTTAGTTAGTAGCATCTCTTGAATAAACACACACCAAGTTTCAGCCATATTGGTCTATTTCTTTGTGTTTGGCATTCGTGTGAATCAAGGAAGTCGAGCGATTTTCAAGAAATGGACGAAAAAGAATTTCGTGTGGTGATTAAACATTACTTTATGAAAGGCAAAACGCCTCAGGAGACTAAAGAGAAGCTTGATAAACATTATGGTGACTCTGCACCTTCGATTAGAACAGTTTATAAGTGGTTTCAAAATTTTCGGACTGGCCATATGGGCACAAGTGACGCTGAACGTTCTGGACGGCCTGTGGAGGTTACGAGTCCAGAAATCATTAATCAAATCCATGATATGGTGATGGATGACAGAAGAGTTAAGGTGCGTGAGATTGCTAGTGTTGTGGGCATCTCGACTGAACGGGTACATATTATTTTGCATAAACATTTGGACATGAGAAAGCTATCCGCAAGATGGGTGCCGCGATTGCTCACGCTTGACCAAAAACGGAATCGTGTGAAGTGTTGCAAGGATGGTTTGCAGCTGTTCCAGAAGAATCCGGAGGACTTTAAGCGTCGTTTCGTCACTGTGGATGAAACATGGATACATTACTATACTCCTGAGACCAAACAACAATCTTAACAATGGGTTACCAAGGGGGAATCTGCACCAAAAAAGGCTAAGACCGTTCCTTCGGCCGGAAAGGTTATGGCGACTGTCTTTTGGGATTCGCAAGGGATAATCCTCATCGACTATCTGGAAAAGGGTAAAACTATTACAGGTGAATATTATTCATCGTTATTGGACCGTTTGAAAACCGAGCTGCAAGAAAAACGCCCGCGATTGGCCCACAAGAAAGTCCTTTTCCATCACGACAACGCACCAGCACCTCAGCAGTTGTGGTCGCAAAATTATGGATGGAAATAGGATTCCAACTCGTTTCATATCCCCCCTATTCTCCAGACTTGGCTCCCTCGGACTACTATTTGTTCCCGAATTTGAAGAAATGGCTGGCGGGACAAAGATTTTATTCAAACGAGGAGGTGATTGCAGACACTAATGGATATTTTGCAGACTTGGACAAATCCTATTATTCGGAAGGGATCAACAAACTAGAACATCGTTGGACGAAGTGTATAAGCCTAAAAGGAGACTATGTCGAAAAATAAAAAAGGTTTACCCCAAATACATAAGTAGTTTTTATTTTTGCACGGACTTTTCAAACCAGCCTCGTATACAGGGTATGTCACCAAAATCTGGACAAATTTCAGTTGAAATTTTCCACTATATTATGCTTTCACCAGAGGTCGCTGTTGGCGTCCGAGTAGTAAACTGACTGATGTAAATAGTGTGAGTCTCAAAACTGTCGCCATGCGGAAAGCAAATGCGAAGTATAATCGAAAAATCAAATCGATATTCCGAAATAAAATTTCGGAATATGGTTTGTTACTTGATTGGTCACTACAACAGAAACGTCGAGAATTTGCAAATGCAAAATGACCAACAAATAAAGATCCCATGAATGCTATATTCCATGCCAAGAGTCTATTCTTGCCCAACGAGTAGTACCTCGTTTATATAAAGTATCATGCTTGCTATAAGCCAGCGAGAGTCATTCCAACTTGCTCTCCACGGTACTCCGGTCTTAACGATCGATACCGTTGCCTAAAGCCTACCTGATGAAGAATATAGGCTCAGAAACATAGTCGTAGAAGGAAAGGCATGGAATATAGCATTCATGGGATCTTTATTTCTTGGTCATTTTGCATTTGCAAATTCTCGATGTTTCTATAATCGAAAAGCCGCGGTCATCGAATGCCTTCGCGTTGGCCGATCAATACGGGAAATAATTCGGTTTTTCGGATACTCGAAACTAATTATGACGTTGCAACTAGGTACAGGGCTCAAGAACAGTCTTACGAAGGTTCCAGTACGCCGCGCAATCGGATAAAGTAGTACTAACTTGCACAAAATTCTGTCTGCCCTGTAATTTTCATTGTTTTATAATAATTTTCTTTTATAGTACTTGTAATAAGTAGTACTTTAAAATGCACTTGCAATTTTTTTGAGTTTTTTATTTATTTATTTTTTTAATACAAATCGATTTTTAGGAAAAAATTATAAATTTTCCATAAAATAGATATTTGGATAGTGATGGATCCTGTACATTTATGTGGACATGAAATTTTTCAACTTTATAGTGGGTTCTAGGGGTCACAGATTACGATAAAAATAACCTTTTTTTTATCAATACTGGCCAGTGTCACTCAGAAATACGTAAGAGACTCTCAGTTGCTCGTTGTACGACCACAAAACTAACACCTTTGTTCGTGCCCGGAACAGATGCAAAAAAATTATTGACCAAACCAAGGAGGCACACGATCAAAGAATTAGAAACAAACTTCTCGCTTATCCCAACGATTCCAGGTTCTTTGGTCAGTCGCTAAGGCAGTTAGTAAAAATTTCACCAAAGCCACCATACCACCACTCACACGGCCAGAAAAAGCGAACTTGTTGGCTGAACTCTTTGCTTCACATTCTACTGTCGATTTTCAAGGAAAAACACCACCTACTATTCCCATATAGCAGTCAAAGATGCCCGATATTGTCTTCAGACAGCGTATCATTAAACGTATTTTAATGAAGCTAGACGCGGCTTCTGGCCCTGACGGAATACCTGCCATAGTTCTCTAAAACTGTGCGAGGGAATTAACACCAGTTTTCTGAAGACTTTTCAACCTATCCTACAGAAAGGGAATATTTCCTTCCTGCTGGAAATGTGCCACAGTTCAGTCGATACCTAAAAAAGGCAAGTAGACCTTGCCAAGTAACTACCGACTGCACTGTTTTCAATAATATCAAAAGACATGGAAAAGGCATCTTCTAAAATATCTTGAAGAATTCAACATTCACATTTCGTAAACATAGATCAACAGGAGATCTTCTGACTTATGTAACACATGTTTGGAACAACGCAATTGAACACTTTGGAGAATCTCGAGCGGTTGCTCTTGACTTATCCAAGGCTTTCGACTGTGTTTGGCACGATGGACTGTTGGCTAAGCTACGCTCTTATGGTATGTCTGAAAAGTTCCGTTTGTGGCTCGCATGTTTCCTCAGAGAGCGTTCTTTACGAGTGGAAGTCGACGGATTTCTTTCTAACACCTTCACTATCAACGCCGGTGTGCCCCAAGGGTCCATACTATCTCCTACTATCTTTCTCATTTACATTAACGATCTGCTGGAAAAGACCGGAAACCCAATCTACAGCTTTACAGATGACAGAACGCTCGTACATCGGCTACTCAGACGAATATCCGCAGACAGTGGGAAGTCGTTCAACTTAACAAAGACCTGGAAGAAATTCTATCTTGGGGTGACCGTAACCAAGTGGAATTTAACGCAACAAAAACCTAGGCGGCAGTTTTTTCTAAAAAAGTTAACCTTGTTGAACCCGACATAGTTATGGCGGGGCACTCCATTCCTCTAACATCGTCACTCAATTTGTTGGGCGTTAGTTTGGGAGCAAATATGTCCTGGCATGAACATGTCGCAGGCATAGGAAGGAGAGCTTCTCAAAAGTTGGGAATATTATTTCGAACCAGAAAGATTTACACTCCACAACAACTGTTAATTCTTTACAAAGCTCAAACTCGACCAACGATATGGAATACTGCTCCCAGGTTTGGGGCTCCACTCCCAAACATACAGTCTGATTGGGGGCCCGGAACTGACCGGCGGCCTTGATTCGCTGGAACATTGAAGAACGGTTGTAGACTTGAGCCTGTTCTACAAGTATTTTCATGGAAAGTGTTCGAAAGATGTAGCCCACTTTCCTCCCAGAGCGGTGCGTGTTAGAAATATACGTCGCGCTAATACTTCACATCCGTATGAGGTTCAGCTTGTTAGTCCTCGTACAACGCTTTTCAAGCAGCCTTTTATTTTGCCCATAACTGTGTTTCCCACCGAGTACAATTTACAGCGTTTCAAGAACAACGTGAATCGCTTTTTCCGCACACGTGTCGCTCCTGTAACGCTTCCCTGCAGCACGTGTACTAGACCCATGAAAAAATGTATAAATAAACACAATAAACATAAAAATAAAATTGCTGCATATGAGATGTGGGTGTATCGTCGAATTCTCAAGATATCGTGGGTGGAAGATCGAATTTACCAGGCTATTTTACAAGAACTAAAAATTACTGATTTATTTGCTATTAGTAGTAGTAATTAGTAATTTAGTATCATCAATAAAATATGTGTCATGCAACGAAAAATGGAGAGGTCAATGTTAGGAGTTACTCTTAGAGGTCATATCCCAAATGACATTATCAGGAAGAGAACGGGGGTACAAGACGCAGTCAAATTCATTCTATACCTTAAATGGAACTGGGCTGGTTATGTTGCTAGGTTTACGGATGGACGATGGACAAAGAGAATTATAGAGTGGCAACCAAGAACCGAAGCCTATCGGAGTAGAGGTAGACCACCAAGTCGGGGGACTGATGATTTGAAAAGTGGCTGGAAATTGGAGAATGGAAAAAAGTGGCAATACTTGAGGGAGGCTCTCGTCCAGCAGTGAGCGATATAAGCCGATGATGATGAAAAATTACTGAAAGACTCGCTTATAAACCAGACAGACTTGAGGTATTTCGGCCACCTCAGCAGAAGATATGAACTGGAATCACTGGTCATACAGGGAAAGGTTAAAGGCAAGCGCTGCAGGGGTAGATCACCTTCACGTTGGGTGGATCAAATGAAACAGTTAACCGGGAAATCATTGCATGAAGCATCAGACCATGCGCAGAACCGAGAACAGTGGCAGATGATAGTTCAATCCATTTCTTGAGCACAGATTCACCATACCCTTTCGAGGGTAAAAGGACTTCAGGAGGAGGATTGTAACGAACTCAAGGGCATACTAAAGACACGACAGACAGACAGAGTGACAGTGCTGGGAATCTAGCTACCCTAATACGTAAAAGAAGTAAAAATCTGCGAAGGTGATTTCTTCATGAAAACAATGCCTCCCCAGAAAAGGGAAGTAAAAAGCAAGAACCATCTTGCATTTTTTACAATAATAATGTGGTTAACAGTTAGATGAGGTAAATTGATTTGAATAGGACACTCTGTATATCTTTAATTAACTACAGCAGTTATTGAACCTTAGCAGTTATAATAAATTAGTTAATTAACTCACAGGTATATAACCCCTGCGTGTCGTCCGGACTCCCACCGACAAGTTGATGCAAAAATATGTTCAACTTAGTTCGAGATAAGCGATTATTGTTTTTCTTTCACCCGATTGCGCGGATATCGCCGTGTGGAAAGGAAATGGTAATGGTGGAAAAGTGTAATTTTACTGTGAATAAGCGAAGAATGAATAATTCAAGAATCGAAAAATTTGTTCATGTTGCCTAGTTGACTAAAAAAAATCGACCCAGTGCGTATTGGACTTGCGCAATTAGTGTTCCGTACGTTGATTGCTTTTGAAATGAAAATTTTTGTTACGGAAGTATAAAATGAAGTGACTTCATAAAACACACCCCAAATGAGTTTTCAAAAATCAATATTTAGGACTCGAACACAAACTTGTTTGTGATGACTGAAAAAACTTTCGGCAACTATCATTAGAAAAATTGAAAAACACATCGTCTATCAAGGTTCTGTCTCTAATAGAACCAGTCCTTTATCAACTGTTTAAGCCAGCGTTTCTCAACTTTTCAGTATTTACGTTGCGACCCAATTTTCAAACATAATTTTCATCTCGCCTCCCCCCGCACTCATACAATAACAATGCATGCAATAATAATGTATTTTCAGTATTTTGATAGTAAAACTACACTAGTACCTTAATTACAAATCTTACGAACTATTAAGAATTTTTGGCAGCACATATCTGCTACGTTGACAAAACTAGAATCGATGCCTCTCTATTGCTCTCTGTCACGTCCACCATATCGGTGGCGGCTTCGCGAGAAGTTTCGAGTTGTCTCAAACATTCGAAAAGTCTTCCCAAAAGTATATAAATGCTGCACCTCGTTCAATTACAGCCCGTCTCAGTCCAGTTGATCCTTCTGCTGCTATCGGATTTATCGTAAATGTGTATGTTGTAATTTACGTGTTAATTGAAATTCAAGGTATTACGTATTCACGGCAGTAAATTTATACAGAATCATGGATAAATTTTTAAGTGGGTGTAAGCGGGCATTAGACGATAGTGAAGCATCAACAAGTGCACAGACGAGCGTGGATCCGAAAATAAAATCAAGAAAATATTCTCAAGAATACTTAAATTTAGGGTTTACCAGTACTGAAGTAAATGAAGAAGAAAGGCCCCTGTGTGTTATTTGCTCAAAAATCTTGGCAGCAGACAGCATGAAACCAAATCAACTTGAACGACATTTGGAAACGCTTCATAGTGAGTACCTTAGCAAACCCCGAGAATTCTTCGAATTAAAATTAAAAACATATGTAAAGCAGAAATCATTTTTTAAAAAAACTTTGTCTGCGAATGAAAAAGCTTTACTTGCCTCTTACAAAGTTTCATATAAAATAGCCAGATGTAAAAAGCCTCACACCATTGGTGAAGAGCTTGTTTTGCCAGCAGCAATTGAGATTGTAGAAACTATGTTTGGAGTTATTTTTTCCTAACAATTGCTATCCATACCTATATCAAATGCTACTGTTGCTCGAATTGGTGATATAGCTGAAGATGTACAGCATCAGCTTTTCGGGAAGTTGCGTGACAAATTGTTTTCAATTCAGCTTGATGAGGCAACACATAGCAATAAAGATGCTCATTTTATTGTCTATGTTCGATTTTGTGATGGTATGTCAGCAGTAGAAGAACTATTTTTCTGCAAACTAATAGAACTCAAAGCAACATCACTCGCATTATTTGCTATCTTAAACGATTTTATAAACGAGGCAAATATGGAGTGGAAAAATTGCGTCGGAATATGTACCGATGGTGCTCATTCAATGTCTGGAAGATTTCAAAGTGTACAAGCACTAGTGAAACAAAAATCTCCTGCTCTGAATATTATGCCCACTACAGTTGTAACCGTAATAAATTATATTAAAAAGAGCCCCTAAAATCTAGAATTTTTTCTGCACTTTGTAAAGATATGGGTGCTGAACATTCATCGTTACTATTTTATTGCGAGACAAGATGGTTATCACGTGGAAAAATGTTTGCAATGTGTTTATGAATCAAGAAATGAAATCGCCATTTTTCTAGAAGAGGAAAACCGACCGGAAGCCGAGAAGTTTCCAGATAGTTTATTTGTGATGAAATTGAGCTACTTGGTCGATATATTCGAGAAACTAAATATCTTGAATCTTCAACTCCAAGGAACAAATACACATATATTCGATACAATGGTGATAAAATTAATGCTTTTTGTAGAAAATTAGAACTGTGGAGCAGAAATTTAAAGCAAAAAAACCTAGAAATGCTTGCAAATGTGGGTGAATGTGTTAAAACATACAAGGCTGAAGAACAACATATGAAAGTTGTTTTAGTAACCATTGAAAATCATCTAGCCATGTTGACAAAGAATTTTAAAAAGTATTTTCTTACTGACGACAAATTGGTGGCAATTTACGAGTGGGTTAGGGATCTGTTTCAAAATACTTCCGGAGGGCTCTCAACTTTCGAATAAGAAATCTTTATAGATTTCACGGCAAGTGGCGAAATCAAAAGACAACTTAATAATAAATCACGCTTTGAATTTTGGGCAGGAGTGAATGATGAGTTTTCTGCACTGAAAACAAGAGTATTTCGTATACTATTACCATTTTCAACATCCTACCTTTGCGAAACCGGATTTTCGGCGGTGGCTGCTTTGAAAACAAAATATAGATCTCAACTAAATATAGAAAAAAAAACTAAGAGTGTCTATTTCTAATATTAAACCATCCCTCGAAAATCTTTGCTCTGCAAAACAGGCCCAAGGGAGTCACTAATAACTATTAAACTTCTTTTTAATTTAGTATTGATATGTTAATTAATAGGTAAATACATTGTGCAGTACTAATACGATCCTATTTATAGGAGTATTATATCAGTGTAAATGTGTATTTTATTTTTTATTATGTCAGAATGTATTTCGTTGTGCTTTCCTATTCACATATTCCATTTTTTTTTATGTACTAGATGTACATATTACACAGCTCTGCGAAATAAAATTTTTTAAAAATTTTTTATTGAAGGGTTTATATTCGTAATAGTAGTCCTGAATGTAATATAAAACGATATTTGTAAGTTATATAACACGTCACGTTTAGCAAATTCAGATGACACGGTGTTTGAATGAAAATAGGTGAATACTACAGATTAAATGAGATAATACTGTCTATTATCTGAAGTTTTAATTATTCAATTAAAATTAAAATAAAACATAAACAAATACAAAATATTAAGAATCAATAATATCGCTGTTTTTTGAGAAAAAGCTTCGTTTCGTTGATTTCCGTTTATGAACTTTAGCTTCATCTCTATGGATCACCCAACAATAGTCCGCTATTTTACTAACGTCATCTCTTATATCTTGATGTTGTAACATTCATTTTTTCTTAGATTTTAAGATTATGTTACGACACTGTTTTTCGTCCTGTAATTTATATTTGATTACATGTTTATATTTATTGCAATAATTTCAATTTTTGAACAGTGTAGCTTTAAACAGTGATTTGAATTTTTGAACAGTGTGGCTCGGCCGTATATAACGTGTTGCTGACCTGACTTGTTTGGGTTGCGTTGATTTTGCATCCCAGAAGTAAACCATTTTAAAGATTTCACTTTAAAGAAGGGGAAAGGATATATAAACGGCCAGATGGAACTTTTAAGGGCTTTTTCCGCCAGAATGCCGTATTGGCTTTTTTCCGCCAGTAGGCCGTAGTGGCTTTTTTATCCAGCACGTCAGAGTGGTTTTTTCTCAGTGATGCAGTAGTGCAGTAAAGCTTTTTTATCACTAAGTGGGTGCCGTTCCTAGCTCTCAAGTTAAAGGCCTTTTTCCGTTCTTTAAATATCCTGCTCATCCTCAGTTATCTCAGGTCAAAAAGTGTTTAGTTACCCATATGAGACTAGGATGGTAGTGGCTGAGAAAATATTTTTATGAGAATCTCACCAGGAGAGGCCAAGTAGCTTATGGAAAACCCACGAGGAAAAACCAATCAGTAAGTCAATAGTACACCAGTTTAACCCAGATATGCTCAATGACCTATATGTAGTACGCTTCAAACTCGGCAAATCTCAGCGACGATCGGCGGCAAATATCGCAGTATGTGGAATTTTTAGGTAGTTTGATCTTATGCGCCGTTGGTGATAGCACGGTATTATATTTCTAGAGAGAAATCTTGTTTATTGCGAAGCGTCAGTTAGTGGTTTTCTGAGAATGGCCGAGTTCGGCGTGAAGTTTGTAAGGTAGGTTATGTTTCGGCTATTTTTAAATTATCTAATGATATTTTATAGATAAGTTTAGTTAGCTAACAATGTAAGCAATTGATTTTTGTATGATAAACATGTTGATTTCAAGTAGTTGTTTGTCTATTAGTAATTAAAGACAGCCGTTCTATATTTAGTACATTGGGCACATATAATACTATCAATATTATAGTATATTATAATACATCTGGGTTCCATAGAGAATAAAAAAATTGTTATAATTATTCAAAACAATTGTTAAAGTCTTTCGCCACATACCAAAAATGTATTGCCAATGTTTATCTACGTCATTATTTAAGAGATAATTTTTACGAGTATCTTTTTTGTAGGGGTTCTCCTTACACGAAGCTCTCGCAATGATTGAAGACAACGAAATAAATGCAGATACAATAACTCTATTTCCTCCCAACAATGCTACGGAAAATTTGACGGATGAGGACTCCGGCGATGAGGACAATGTTGACATAAACAATTTACCAGCCTCACAAATGCAGAACGAAGTCGAAGTTACTGCAAAGTACGTTTTAGAAGATCAAGAATGGGAGTCCGAAGATGAGGTCCCTTTAGCGAGACTGATAAGAAGGAAAGAATCAACTCTAAAAACCACAAAAAAGAAGAAGAAATACCAATACGTGAAAGATGACTTAGCCACCAACGTTGTTTATGTTGAAGAACCCGAAGTTTTTCATAGACCTGAGTATTCTCCCACTGAATTGTTTTCTTTATTTTTTGACCATGAACTCGTAGAAAAAATTGCAGAGGAAACCAATCGATACGCCTCACAGAAAAATCAAGCAACTCGTGTCGATATTTGTGAAATAAAATGTTTTTTAGGAGTCCTTCTACTAAGTAGAGTTATTCCGATTCCAAGAAGGCGAATGTTTTGGGAACGTTCAAAAGACTCACACAATGAATTAGTATCTGAAGCAATATCCAGAAACAAATTTGAATTTATTGTGTCAAATATTCATCTAGATGATAATAATAAATTGGATACGTCTGATAAATTCGCGAAAGTTAGACCAATTTTTTACATATCTAAATAAGAAATTTATTGAACACGCTTACACACAGGTAGAGCATAGTATAGATGAAGCCATGGTTCCATACACAGGCAGACATGGTTGTAAACAATATATACAGGGTAAACCAATACGGTATGGCTATAAATTATGGGTTGGCACTACCCGCCAAGGTTATATAAATTGGTTCGAGCCTTATCAAGGAGCTTCCACGAATATTAGTCAAATTTATAAGGATCTTGGAGTTGGAACGGCTGTTGTTTTGGAATACGCTGATGCCCTTAGGTCAAATTGGAAGGATTTGAAGTTCCATTTATTTTTTGACAATTTTTTTTCCTCTGTTCCTCTGTTAGAATATTTGAACGAAAAAGATATGTTCGGGACCGGAACTATACGTGAAAATCGTATTCCTTGTAGTACATTGCACGATTCAAAGACCATGAAGAAGTGTAAACGTGAGACTCATGACTATATAAAGATTAAGGATGACAATATTATATTTGTAAAATGGAATGATAACAACATAGTTACTTTTTGCTCTAATGCCGGTGGTGTAAATCCGTTACATTTCGTGAGAAGATACTCTCAGAAGGAGAAAAAATTTATTCAAGTGGAACAACCCCATTATTGTTAGTGCAGAACAAAAAAAAAATTGTGTATCAGAAAGGACATGCGTCAAAAAATCATAATTTAGAACTAAGGTATGACAGGTTGGACCATTTAGTGATATCGCAAAATAAACAAACGAGGTGTGCAGGATGTCATCAAAAAACGACAACCAGATGTCAAAAATGTGACATTGGGTTACACGTTAAATATTTTTTATCTTATCATACTAAATAAATATTTTTTTGGAGTGTATATGCCCATTGTCCTATATATAGTACGGCTACAAAACCATATTTTTTAAATACATAACTGTCCAGCAAGAACAAAAATGTGTTTTATTTGCTATTTTAATCTCATTGAACATTAAAATAATAAAAAAAAATAAGTTGTAATTATTTTGGGCATATCTGGGTTAAATATCTCACTTCCTATCTACAAGTGTGTTTCTAACAACTACTCAACACGTATAATCCGCGGAGTTAATTTCACAAACTTTTAATATCGTGTTTTATAAAGCCTTTTATTAAAAACTTAACAATCCTAATTTGAAGACTCTATACAATAGTGTACACTCTCATAGCCTAAGGGGTTTTTATTTAGTAGTTGTAATTTTAAGAGTGTAATAATGGTAGAAATTTTTATTTTGTTAACATATATATACCCCTCTATAATTAAATTTAGTGTTTCACTGCACTACCCGCTTTATCTTTCAGGACGCAACGGTTGTACCCAATTCAGTTTTATTTCAACAACTAATTAACTCTTCAGTATTTTTTCATTTTTAGAGCTGAACTTAGAATCTTGTTATTCTAAAATGAATGGTGCCCAAATCTGTACAACCAAGTTTTAAACAACTATAGAAACTATTTTCAAAAGACGTACAAAAATTATCTCTTATCCATAATCTCTCCAAACGGAACGAGCTAGCTTATATCTAAATTTTTGCTCTAACAGCATCAATATCTACTCAATCCACTCTCAAAAATTAAGATATACGAGTACATAAGGGGCAAAATAGCGCCGCAAAAGAGACGTTATAAAATGACGCCGTCAACGTGACGCTATAATGTAACCGTTCGCTTTGTTCCCCACTGTAATCTCCTAGATTTTTTGGGAAATGATCGATGTAAGAATTCAAAAAGTGAACTTTCAAACTCATATTATAACCTAAATTTTTATAGTTGTTTAACATTTCTTGGACAATATTTTTATAATGAGGGTCTTTTGTGTTACCTGAAAATTCGGAAACAACATTTTTAGAAGAATTCCATTCATTTTTTTTTTTTCTCTTTTGAGTTTGTCATGACCTTCTCAAAGTCTGCATCCTTGATTAGTTTTCTGATGTCAGATCCTGTGAATATGTCCTCCTTTAACTTTGTATCAGATGAACTAGGAAAACAAAGATACTCGAAAGTATTTCCATGTTTTGGTAATGTCTTGACAAACTGTTTGATCAAACCAAGTTTGATGTGAAGTGGTGGAAGCAGTACTTTCTCGGTATCTATAAAGTTCAGATTAATGACGTTCTTTACTTCAACTTCCAATTTTTTTCTAATTGGCCAATCTGATTTTTTCCAACGTAAATTCTTTACCCTAATATCCCACTCATAAATATATCATGGGAATTTCGTGTAGCCTTGCCGTTGACCAAGAAGCATGCATATGATTTTTAAGTCATCACAAATTAGCCATTTATGTTATGTGTGCGTAAGTTTCTTTCCAGTCTGGATGTGCTTTAAATATTGATGAAAATTTGCTGCCAATGTGCAAAAGAACAGCTTTCAAGCTCATTTTTGGAGAACCTATAAAAAGTCGCCATTCTTGGGCGTTGTATTGATGTCAAATCTACTAAATCGCCAATATCACAGCAAAAAAATCAAATTTTCCTCTTTCTTGAAATACCGTACGAATTCTTCTTCTCTGTTTCTTTTTTTTTTTTTTTTTTTTTTTTTTATGGGTCTAGCACACGTGCTGCAGGGAAGTCCCTAAAGTGCTCCAGGAACGGCACGAGTGCGGTCTTTTATCAAAGCAACGCATGGTGTGTTCGTTTGTTCCTGTAGTATAACTCATGCGTTGCCCTGATTTTCCCGCCTTGGTGGGTGTGGGCTTACTCGCCGTCACAACACTTTTGGCAGGTCCATTGTCAGTTAATGGTCATCAGTACAACAGTTATGTGGTCATTTGTTTCTGAATTATTCCGGTATAACAGACGACCCCACCCCAGACACGCAGCCCCCCCCCCCCCCCCCCAAGCCCCGCCCCGCCCAGCCCCAAGATGTCCCACCCCACGCGCCGGAGCCCCCCCAACCCCCCCACGTGCCGCCGCGATCCCAGACCCCCACAGCAAAGACAGCCTGGCGGGACCAACAACACCAAACAAAACGAGCAACAGCACCCGGCGGAACTCACCGTCCGCCCTGACCGGCACTGCCAACACCACCAAACCTCCCTCCACAAACATCCCCACCAGCCCTCCCGCCCGCAACGCTGCAAAATGGCGCCCCTCCCCAACCACGCCATACAACCCTACAGGGAAACTTCCAGAGCCGAAAGCTTTCAAGACTGAAAAACAATACACAGGACGAAGCGATCGCGCCCACCGCGCCCCCCCAGACCATCGCAAACCACCACGCCACACAAATGCACAGAAAACCCGACGAAGCCGACCGAAACAGGATTCAATGGATCAAAAAACCCTCCTCCAACCCCCAGACCCCCGAAATGAACACGACCGCAAACGCCCGTCTATCGCTGATCCACCCCAGAGAGCAAAAACTCACAATCCTCCCCCGCAATGAGCCTCCAAACACCCTCCAAAACAGCATTAAACACAATCCCATACTATTCCCTTCCAGGCCCCCAGCCAACAAACAACACCTCCAACTTTTTTCGTTTCGATACTAATAAAATTTTGTATCAGGATCTAAAAAAATTGTTATCTTTTAGACGAGAACCGAGAAGTTCCGATGCATCTTTAGATGATCCAAGATCTCTTACCAAGTCATTCAGTCCTTTCTGTTTTAAAGATTGGGGCTAATTTCTGGGGTTGAAAGTTTCACCACTACTTGAATGATCACTAATTTCTGACGTTTGTGATAAAGGCATATCGTTGCTCTCATTCTTAGTAGGAACAGGTATGGATAATTCAGGCCCATGTGGAATTGGCTTTGTTATAGATGGAACATCGGGATATAGGAGTTTGGCGCGATTTTTAGAATTATATCCTGTCGCACTGCTCAAACAAAAGTAACAATCATCAGTATGATTTGTTTGTTCCCGCCACAAGATATGAATACTAAATGACAATGATGTTGATTTGCCATAATTTCACTGTCTTAATACTTCAACACAAAACCAGCATACTTTATGTGGAACCCACTGTTTATCTTGGTGACCTAACCTAATTCCGAAGTAAGCAAAATATGCATTTTTCACAAAGTGTGTTATATTTTGCCTTTGTTTGACTGTTGTATATTGCTGTATTGTATTTTTGCAAGACCGAGATGCTATAATTATAGATGAGAAAAAATACAACCTTAATCTCACACGTGTACGCCTGTCATTCGTAATGGAGCGCGCAGACTGCTTGAAAAGTTCTACAGTAACTGTTTTGACTTAGAGAGAGATGAATAACTATGCGTATGTGTAGTGGGGACATAATAGATCATAGAATAAAGTAAAGATGAATCTACTGCTTTAAAACTGATAAAAATATTTAATAATTTTAACAGACTTATTTTAAAAATAATATCTACATGTATATATGAATAAAACAAAATATGACTTGATACGTTAAAAACGAATCTTATAGTTGGAAGGAGCAGATCAAAATCTATATGTTTGATGTGAGAGTATTCAAAAAACCTTTTCATCGCAGACTTGCGTTATCAAAGGTGATCATTTTCTTTCAATCTTCACCATATTGAGAATATTCCATAATTTTTTCGAAATTTTTTGATTTGTATTCTTAGAGATAGGGTAATTGGCCCGTTTTGCAGATCATGAATCAATCAAGAAAGACCGAAAAGTCAATCTTGAGAAATGCCAGGGTCGAGTTATCTAGCTGAAAGCAGGTAAACTAGTTTGGTTCTTTGGCCATTATGGTTTTCAGGGCAATACGATAGTGGACAAACTCTTCAGACTCGGACTTGCTGGGGTCGTTTGGAGGATGGAAATACGCTGCTTCATCTACTTTACTCCGATGAGCTTCTGTTAAAACTCAGACAGAAGATTACTGAAACGTCAAGGCTTCGATGAGAGTTAGCCCTCGCCCTTGTGGTTACATACAATTTTTTAGTAAGCTCAGGTATGCTCTACGATAGCGTTTCTCAACCTGTGGGGCGCGCCCCACTAGGGGGGCGTGATTACACTATTGGGGGGCGCGAGCGTATCGGAAAGAAATTCTTATTAAAAACATTCATTGAAAACATTTAATATAATTTATTAAAAGGAAAGCAAAACAAATATATTCTGACATAATAAAAAATAAAATACACATTTACATGATATAATACACCTATAAATAGGACTGTATTAGTACTGCATAATGTATTTACCTAATAATTAACGTATCGATACTAAATTCAGAACAAGTTTAATAATTATTAGTGACTCCCTTGGGCTTGTTTTGCAGAGCAAAGATTTTCGAAGGATGAAATAGACACTCTGAGTTATTTTTCTATATTTAGTTAAGATCTATATTTTGTTTTCAAAGCAGCCACCGCAGAAAATTCGGTTTCGCAAAGGTAGGATGTTGAAAATGGCAACAGTATACGTAATGCTCTTGTTTTCAGTGCAGAAAATCATCATTCACCCCTGCTCAAAATTCAAAGAGTAATTTATAATTAAATTCTCTTTTGATTTCGCCACTTACCGTGATGACTATGACGATTGCTTCTTCGGAAGTTGAGCGCCCTTCGGGAGTATTTTGAAATGGATCTCTAACCCTCTTGTAACTTGCTACCAAGTTGTCGTCAGTAAGAAAATACTTTTTATAATTCTTTATCAACATGGCTAGATGATTTTCAATGGTTACTAAAGCAAACTTTCAGATGTTGTTCTTCAGCTTGTATGTTTTAACACATTCACCCACATTTGTAAACATTTCTAGGTTTTTTTGCTTTACATTTCTGCTCCACAATTACAAGTTTCTACAAAAAGCATTAATTTTAATCGAATATATGTGTATTTGTTCTTTGGAGTTGAAGATTTAAGGTATTTAGTTTCTCGAATACATCGACCAAGTAGCTTAATTTCATCACAAATAAACTATCTCGAAACTTTTCGGCTTCTGGTTGGTTTTCCTCTTCGAAAAATGGCGACTTCATTTCTTAATTCATAAACACGTTACAAACATTTTCCACGTGATAACTATCTTTCCTCGCAATAAAATAGTATGAATGTTCGGCACCCATGTCTTTACAAAGTGCAGAAAAAAATTTTGATTTTAGGGGTCTCATTTTAATATAATTTTTACAGCTGTAGTGAGCACAATATTCAGAACAGGACTCATTTCTTTGGAAGCCAGAGCTTCTCTGTGGATCATACAATGTGTCCACACACACAGTGGAGATTTTTGTTTCACAAGTGTTTATACACTTTGAAATCTTCCAGACATTGAATGAGCACCATCGGTACATATTCCGACGGAATTTTTTCCACTCCATATTTGCCCCGTTTATAAAATCATTTAAGTTGCGAGTGATGTTGCTTTCAGTTCTATTGGTTTGCAGAAAAATCGTTCTTCTATTGTTGACATACCATCACAAAATCGAACATAGGCAATGAAATGAGCATCTTTATTGCTATCTGTTGCCTCATCAAGCTGAATTGAAAACAATTTGTCAGGCAACTTTCCGAAAAGCTGATACTGTACATCCTTAGCTATATCATCAATTCGAAGGGCAAGAGTATCATTTGATATAGGTATGGATAGCAATTGTTTTGCAAAATTATCTTCAAACATAGTTTCTACAATCTCAATTGCTGCTGGCAAAACAAGCTCTTCACCAGTGGTGTGAGGCTTTTTACATCTGGCTATTTTATATGAAACTTTGTAAGAGGCAAGTAAAAAAATGATTCCTGCTTTGCATATGATTTTAATTTTGATTCGAAGAATTCTCGGGGTTTGTTAAGGTACTCGCTATGAAGCGTTTCCAAATGTCGTTTAAGTTTATTTGGTTTCATGCTGTCTGCTGCCAAGATTTTTGAGCAAATAACACACAGGGGCCTTTCTTCTTCATTTACTTCAGTACTGGTAAATCCTGAATTTAAGTATTCTTGAGAATATTTTCTTGATTTTATTTTCGGAACCAAGCTCGGCTGTGCAGTTGTTCATGCTTCACTATCGTCTAATGCTCGCTTATGCCCAATTTATTTATGATTCTGTATAAATTTACTGATATGAATACTTAATATCTTGAATTTCAATTAACACGTAATTACAACATACACATTCACGATAAATCCGATAGCAGTAGAAAGATCAACTCGACTGAGACGGGCTGTAATTGAACGAGGTGTAGCATTTATACATTTTTGGGCAGACTTTCCGATGTTCGAGACAACTCGGAACTTCTCGCGAAGCCGCTACCGATATGGTGGACGTGACAGAGAGCAATAGAGAGGCATCGATTCTAGTTTTGTCAACGCAGTAGATATGTGTTGTCAAATATGAATAAATTTACTTATTCTCGGTAGTTTGTAAGGTTTGTAATTAAGGTAGGTGTAGCTTTAGCATCAAAATACTGAAAATACATTATTATTGCATGCATTGTTATTGTATGAGAGGGGAGGAGGTGCGATGAAAATTATGTTGAGAAACGCTGCTCTATGAGGACCGTGGTAGGTAGGGGAGTTGGAAGGTATTATTTAGGCACAGTTGGAACGGATCTCTATGCTCTGGTTGTTAGTTATTCCTCAGAATTGTTACTAATACTACTGGAAAGTTATAATAAAAGTGTAGAAGCTTGCATTTAAAAAACTTATTTTATTTAGTAATTTTTAACTCTTGACTCGTTTACGACAATAATATCATTACAATCTCGGTGCTGTATGGTTAATAACCATCGGCAGATCGTGTTTCATACGTCCACTTAATATGCACGCCGAGACGTATCTCATTTTCATGTCAAACACTCCCGTATGACGTCGCGGTAACCACGCCCGATTAAATTGAGCGCGCGGAGTTTTATTTCAAAGGAGCTCGTTAGTTTTCGGCCCTTTTTGCATAACATTATGCAAAATAGATTTTCGGTTGTTTCGAATTTTTAACTTTAATAGACTGTAATACGGGTTTGGGATTTTGGTTTTATGAAGGGTGCAGTTTATTTTAACATTATATTTCTAGGTGTATTAATATCGATAGTTAGGTGATATTACTCAGAATAATCATTTTATTATCCTTTACTAGTACTTTGAGAATGGAAATAATGTGTTGCAGTATTCAAGTTTTCAGTTCTTTCTCTATTTAAAGTTTGTTAGTAGAAATGAAACAAAGTTTTTTTGTTGAAATTTTCACTTTAATTTAATTGCTAGGGCGATGATTTTGACAGCAGTGTGCCTTCTTCGGATAATTTAAACCACAGTACTTGAAAGTTATCTGAAGAAGTCACACTGCTATCGAAACAATCTTAAAGGTAATTAAAACAAAGTGAAAATCTTAACACAATCTCTGTTTTATTTCTAATCTATAATATATATAAAATGCAACGTCTCTCTGTCTGTCTGTCCGTTAGTGCGTTTATCACTGGAGAACCACTTATCCGATTTACGTACTTTTTTTTTTAAAACATACATATGTTCTCTGGCCAGGTTATAGGCTATATTTTATTACGATAGGTAGCATAATGAATGAGCAGTAACGTAAAATAGTGAGTGAAGTCGGAAAAAAAATTTGCCGCTAGCGCATTCCCTTGCAATACACAGCCTAAACCATTAAATATGGAACAATATTATGTAGCAGAGAATATCTATAATCTATAATCTATAATATATATAAAATTCAATGTCTCTCTGTCTGTCTGTCTGTCCATTAGTGCGATTATCACGCGAGAACCACTTATCCGATTTACCTGTCTTTTTTTAAATTCATACACATATTCTTTGGCCAGGTTATATAATAATAATAATAATAATCTATATCTATAATATATATAAAATGCAACGTCTCTCTGTCTGTCTGTCTGTCTGTTAGTGCGCTTATCCCTCGAGACCCACTTATCCGATTTACGTGATTTTTTAATTTCATATATATGTTCTCTGACCAGGTTATAGATATATAGTTTATTACATCTATAATATATAAAATGCAACGTATCTCTGTCTGTCTGTCCTTTAGTGCGCTTATCACTGGAGAACCACTTATCCGATTTTCTTACTTTTTTTTTTTAAAACATACATGCGTTCTCCGGCCAGGTTATAGGCTATATTTTATTATGATAGGTAGCATAAGGAATGAGCAGTGACGATAATAGTGAATGAAGTCGGAAAAAAGTTTGCCGCTAGCACGTTCTCTTGCAATACACAGTCTAAACCATTAAATATGGAATAATATTATGTAGCAGAGAATATCTATAATCTATAATATATATAAAATGCAACGTTTGTGTCTGTCCATTACTGCTTTTATCACGCGAGAACCACTTATCCGATTTACGTGTCTTTTTTTAAATTCATACATATATTCTTTGTCCAGGTTATATAAATAATAATAATCTATATCTATAACATATATAAAATGCAACGTCTCTCTGACCGTCTGTCTGTCTGTCCGTCCGTTAGTGCGCTTAACACTGGAGAACCACTTAATCGATTTACGTGCTTTTTTTTTAAACATGCTAAACCATTAAATATGGAACAATATCATGGAGCAAAGAATATCTAAAATATATATAAAATGCAACGTCTCTCTGTCTGTCCGTTAGTGCGCTTATCACTGGAGAACCACTTATCCGATTTACATGCTTTTTTTTTAAACATTACGTATGTTCTCTGGCCAGGGTATAGGATATATTTTATTAGGTGACATAAGGAATAAGCAGTGACTATAATAGTGAATCAAGTCGGACAAAGTTTGCCGCTAGCGCGTTCTCTTGCAATACACTGCCTAAAGCATTAAATATGAAACAATATCATGTAGCAAAGAATATAATATATATAAAATGCAACGTCTCTCTGTCTGTCTGTCTGTTTGTCCATTAGTGCGATTATCACGCGAGAACCACTTATCCGATTTAGGTGTTTTTATAAATTTATACATATGTTCTATATAATTCGATATAAGCCTAAATAATGAGAGATAAGGTGAGATAATGGGAGATAAGGAGAAATAATGGGAGATAAGTTGAAATAAGCCTCGATAATGGGAGATAAGGTGAGATAATGGGAGATAAGTATAAATAATGGGAGATAAGGAGAAATAATGGAAGATAAGCAGAGATAAGTCTAGATAATGGGAGTGATGGTGAGATAATGGGAGATAAGAAGAAATAATTGGAGATAAGGAGAAATATTGCGAGATAAGTCGAGATAAACCTAGATAATGGGAAATAAGATGAGATAATGGGAGATAAGAAGAAATAATGGGAGATAAGCAGAGAGGAGCCTAGATAATCGAAATTATGTAGTGATAATGGGAGATAAGGAGAAATATTGGGAGATAAGGGGAAATAATGGGAGATAATTTATTACGTTGGGTAACATAAGGAATAAGCAGTGACGATAGTAATGAATCAAGTCTACGCGAGCGGAGCCGCGGGCCCTGCTAGTAATTTATAAAGGATTGACCAACAATATTTAATATATTTAAGCGACACTCACACGGCCAGATAATATTATAGCAACAAAACCATCTAAGAAAACCAACTTGTTAGCTGAACCGTTTGCTTCACATTCTGCTGTCGATTTCCAAGGAAAAAAACATTACCAACACTTCTTATAGTGCAGTCAAGGATATTGTCCTCAGACAGCGTATCATAAAACGTGTTTTAATGAGCTAGACACCTTTTGGTGTCTTTTTTAAGCTTCTACAGCCGACGGAATACCTACCATAGTACTCAAAAAACGCCCGCGAAAACTAACCCCAGTTTTTTGTAGACTTTTTAACCTTTCCTACAGAAAAGGAATATTTCCTTCCTACTAAAAATGCGACACAGTTTAGCCGATACTCAAAAAAGGCAAGACGGCAAACAACTAGCAGTGCTGTCAATAATATCGAAAATCATTGAAAATATCTTGAAGGAATGGATATTATTAACGACCATCAATATGGCTTTCGTAAGCCAAGATCACCAGGGGATCTTCTAACTTATGTAATAAATGTTTAAAACAACGGAATTGAACACCTTGGAGAATCCCGAGAGGTGGCACTTGATATATCCAAGACGTTCGACCGTATTTGGCACGATGGATTGTTGGCCAAGCTACGTTCTTATGGTATGTCTGAAAAGTTCTGTTTATGGGTCTTGTGTTTCGTCAGAGAGCGTTCTTTACGAGTGGTAATCGATGGATTTTTTTCTCGCACCTTCACTACCAAGGCCGGTGAGCCCAGAAAAAAGCTGTTCGCCTTATAGGATACCCAAAACTCACCAGTAACCCTACTCTTTGGAACATCGAAGAACGGTTGGCGACCTCCCTACAACCCTTTTCAAGCAGTCTTTTATATAGAGAACATCATCCCTTTACAATGATTTGCCTAAGACTGGTTTTCCCACAGAGTACAATTTACAAGAACAATGTGAATAGCTTTTGCCGCACACGCATCGCTCCTGTAGTGTTTTAGGGATATCTTTGCAGCACGTGAGCTATGCCCATAAAAAAATGAGTTAATATTTACATCAAAAGAAATTGTGGAATGGTAGTGATAAGTGGTGCTTCATAACTTATTAAAAAATTGACCTTAAAAATGTATTATTCTTTAGCATTTCCTCCAAAAGTTGTAGTTATTAGATACATCAAAAATAATTAAGTAGACAATAGTCTAGATTGTTGTAGAGTTGGTAAGTTTCAACATTAGCAATTTCCTATTTAACGTATAACAAATTGAAGGAACGGTCACCTTTACCTTTTAAAGTATTAAAAAAAAACTGCTGCTGCAGAAACATGTCATAAACTCCTGGACAAAATTAACGCAACAATCTGAAAATTAATTTATCTTTTTCTTATGTCAGTTTTAAAGTTTATCGAGTATTTGAATAGTAGGCTATGCATATTTTGTTTCGTTATTCATGACAGAAATCAAAAACAATTCGTTTAGATTTACAGTTTTAAAGAAGTTTTTAGAAGATAAACAATTTTCTGTAATAATGCGATGGATTTTCTTTAAACGTAAGCTTATAAATTGTTTCCCTTTTTTCAAAGTAATACGTTTTTGTGGTAGACTGTTTTATTTTTGACCCGAAGAATTAGAAAAATGAATCGAACAAGGAATTTAACTGAACACGAGGTAGTGCGAGCCTCAGTTTTATTGGACGAGGGATATTGTCAGAGTTATGTTGCCAATTTGTTAGGCAAACATCGTTCCACAATAAGTCGTATGGTAAGACGCTTGAATGAAGTAGGAACTTATTCTAGAAGGCTAGGGCAAGGGCGAAAACGATACACTAGCGACCTAGATGAACGTTTTATAAGACTTTAAGAAACAGGACTGTCACTAGTTCTATAATAAGAAACGAACTCGAAGCTGTTCGCAATGTCACAATTTCTTCTAAAAACAGTTAGAAGACGGTTAAATGAAGCTGGATTAAACAGTAGGAGATCAGCCACTGCGCCCTTGCTTACCAGAGAGAACAAAGTTGCCAGGTTACGTTTTGCTCGAAATCACGAAAACTGGTCTGTGGGTGATTGGAAACAAGTTTTCTTCACAGATGAAACTAGGGTTAGTCTAAAACATCCAGATGGTCGTCAGCGAGTATGGCGAAGATCAGGAGAGAGGTTTGCTCCTTGCAATATCTCTGCAAGGATTCCATTCGGCGGTGGCTCTGTTATGTCCTGGGGTGGCATCTGCTTTGATGCTCGCACAGAGTGAGTTCCTGTCCGTACGAGATCCATGAATGCTGACTACTATCTTGAGAATATTGTAATAGAACATGTGATGCCTTTCGGTCATTTTGTGGGGCCCAGTTTCCTGTTTATGCAAGACAAACGCTCGACCTCACGTGGCTAGGGAGGTACTCGATTATCTTAATCAAGTTGATATACCGATTATGCAATGGCCACCAAAAAAGCCCGGATTTGAATCCGATAGAACATGTATGGGATCACCTTAAGAAAAATGTGAAACGTCATATACCTGCACCTAGAAACCTGAGGGAACTTGAAAATGCAGTTATCACAGGATGGGAGCAAATTCCTCAAGATTTTATCCAAAATTTAATTAGAAGCATGCCTAGGCGCATAAACGCTGTCATCCGAAGTAGAGGAGGCAACACACGCTACTAGTGTCCCAGTTACACCATTACTTTTGCTACTAGTGTCCCAGTTAATTTTTTTCATTATTACATAATTTCAACGATTTTGTTATTAGGTCTTAAGAATAATTTTAATTCGAATCTTATAGAGAAATTTTGTAGCTAATTCACTTTTAAAGTATCCAAATAAGTTTTTTCTAACTTTTAGTGTAACCAATGTTCATGAAAAATTATTAAAATAATTCATTATAGAGATTTGTATGATTTAATATATTGTTGCGTTAATTTTGTCCAGGAGTGTATATTTTCACAAGCAAATTTTCACTAACAAAAATGACATGCATTAATTATTCAAAGCTGAAATTATTTATACACATCCATACACCAATAATTACTATATTTTTAAGCCTTGCATACTTAACTGTAGCACCAAGTGTCGGTTGCAATAAACAATACGCCGTAGTGTCGCATTTACATGTTTTCAATAATAATCAAATCAATGCTGATCCCCCGAGTAAAAATCCAGTATATGCCCCAAATCATACGGTTCCGAAAATCCACAAACAAATCACTCTTCTGCAACCAATTTTAAGTGCTTTCAACTTACGTCTCAACAAACTAAAGAAATTCCTGTCAGTGCAGCCTATAGTCCAATAAACAGAATGATACGTAAAAAATTCTCAACACTTCATCCAGATTCTCCACAGTTTAAATCTCAAAAAAACGACAAATTAGTTTGAAGAAGAACCATTAAATAAAGCTGCCATAAATCCGAAACTTTGAGTTCGATAGGTCAATGACATATTTGTCGTATAGACCTTTGGAAAAAATGAGCTACACAAATTCTTAAATCATCTAAACTGTCTATACCAGAAAATCTTATCTTCATTTTAATTATAAGAGAATCATCATCATGATCATCATCAGCTTATTCCATCCATAGTCGGATGTAAGCCTCCCCAAGTTGTCTCCACTGAGCTCTATGTTCTCCAGGCCTACATTCTGCCATACGGCGTGTCCATCTATTATCATTCATTCACAATTCCACCTTAATATCTATATATATATATATATATATATATATATATATATATATATATATATATATATATATATATATATATATCTTCTTCTTCTTCTTCCTCAGCCATCTCTCCCCTGCTGGATATAGGCCTCTTCAAACTCTCTCTATCTGTCTCTATCCTGTGCGAGTCTGGTTCACTTTCTTCCTGCAATTGTAATGATGTCATCAGCCCATCTTTTCTGGGGTCGGCCAACTCCTCTCCTTTCATCTCACGGTCTCCAATTTAGGACTCTGGATGCTCATCTGTCTCCTCCCTGTCTAGCTACATGACCCGCCCATTGCCACTTCAATTTGGCAATACGGTCTACCACGTCGACGACTTTTGTTCGGCGTCTGCATTCTGCATTTGGTACTTTATTCCTCAGACTTATGCCCAGCATTTATCTTTCCATAGACCGTTGTGCACATTTTAATTTATGCGTGATGTTGGCTGTTAATGTTATAGTTTCCAGTCGGTATGTTATAACAGGGAGAATACATCTATCGTAGACTTTCCTTTTCAGGTTTATAGGAATGTCCCTACTTTTTAAGATAAAATCCAATTTTCCGAACGCCGCCCAGCCCAGTCCAATCCTTCTGGGTATTTCTGCAGTCTGATTTTCTTTTTCCAATTTTATTTTGTGTCCCAGATAAATATACTCATCCACAGCCTCGATAAACTTGTTGTCTATTATCAAATTTCTGTGGGATGGACTCAATATTTTTGATTTACTTATGTTCATCTCGAGATCAGTTGTCAGAGAGGCATCATGAAGTTCTTTAATCATAGTGTTTAGCTCATTTAAATCATCACTTATTAGGACTATATCATCTGCGAACCTCAGGTGGTTTAGGTACATCCCATTTTTCTTTAACCCTTTGTTTTCCTAGCTCAACAGCTTGAAAATGTTTTCCAAAGCCAATGTAAACAATTTGGGGTAAAATAGTGTCACCCTGTCTAACGCCTCTCTTGATCTCGACCTTATCCGTTTTCGTCTCATCATCCACTCTTACATCCATTGTGGCATGGCTATAGATATATTTTATCAGGTTCGTGTATCTAGAGTCGATTCTCGCGTCCTTAAGTGCATTCATTATTATCCACTCTTCTACAGAATCAAAGGCCTTTTTGTAGTCAATGAAAGCCAGATGAATTTGTATGTTGTATTCGGTGGCTTTTTCGATAAGTAGGCGTAGGGTTTGTATATGATCATTAGTTCCAAAACCCTTTCGGAAGCCCGCCTGTTCGATCGGTTGATAGGAATCTAGCTTCGATGCTAAGCGGTTTGTGAGGATTTTTGTCAACAATTTGTATAAGTGGGACAGTAACCTAATAGGTCGATAGTTCTCTAGATTCTCAGGATCTCCCCTTTTGTGTAGTAATATGACTTCAGCATTCTGCCATTGTTTTGGTATCCTTTCTTGTTCTAGACATTTATTAAGTAGAATTCTCACAGCATCAACAAGTTCATCACCTCCGAGTTTCATCATGTCGACAGTCACTTGATCTTCTCCTGCACTTTTATTGTTTTTCATATGTTTGAGTGCATTTTCCAAGTTCTATTTCTGGCATCTCCTCTGATCCAACATTTAATATGATCCTGTTACTCTCTTCTTGTTGTTTCTTTGGTTGATACATTTCGGTATAGAATTTATGTATGGATTCCACTATCATATTTTTATCGTTTATTGTTGTTCTATTTTGATCCTTTATTTTAATAATATTTGATCTGCCAATGTTTTTACCTGATCTAAGGACCTTCATATTTTTATTTGATTCTATTGTATTCATAATGAGTTTTGTATTATACTTCCGAATATCTTTTCTGGTTTCTTTTCTTATGATTTTATTTAGGGAATTGTATCTTTCCGAGTCTCTATTAATTTGTCTTTTCTCTTCGATAAGTTTCATCGTGTTTGTCGACAATTTTTGGTTTTTATTGCTCTGTCTAAAGGATATTGTTTTGGTAGCTGTTTGTATGCTTTCTGTTATTTTATTTGCAAGATTTTCCATGTTCATATCCTGGAGATTTGATTTGGATTTTAATTTCTGTTTTAAGATGTTTTCAAATATTGATTGCTGTCTGGTTATCGATTCTATTGTGGGTGGTTTCCTAAGTTTTTTACGTATCATGTTGTGTCTTTCCACTTTTGTGTTTATTCTAAAGGAAGCTCTCACAAGTCTGTGGTCGCTTCCTGTGTCGAATTTATTTAGTACCGATACATCTTTACAGTATTTCAACTTATCTGTAATGATATAATCAATTTCGTTTTTCGTTCTACCGTCTGGGCTTTTCCATGTCCATCTTCTTTTCGTTTTCTTTATATATATATATATATATATATATATATATATATATATATATATATATATATATATATATATGTATATATATATATTTATATGTATTTATATATATATATATATATATATATATATATATATATATATATATATATATATATGTATATGTATATATAATACATTAAAATTCCGGGTTTCAATCCGTTCGTCTAAAAATGATTTTGCACGACGCTGCTGCTGCTACTCGATATTGTGATCTTGCTGCTACTGCCGCTCGAAGCTAACTCGAGTTATAATATATATACATATATTTATATATATTTATATATATATATATATATATATATATATATATATAAAGGGTGATTCATTTAGAGGTACTTTTTTTTAAATAAAAAAAAATGAATAAAAACAATTTTATTTTATAATCTTTATTATCATATAAAAGAACCATTCTTTACAATTATTTCTTAAAGATAATTTCTTTCAAATGTTGTCCGCGACTACGGTTAACAACGTCCATTCTGAAGTTCCAATTTTCAATGACGCGTGTGAGTATTTCGAGTGTTATTTGGCCAATGACTCGAGTAATATTGGCCTCCAATGCCTCAATTGTAGCTGGCTTATCCATGTAGACTTTGGACTTTACATAGCCCCAAAGGAAAAAGTCAAGAGGTGTGATGTCACATGATCTAGCCGGCCAATTCACTGGTCCAAAGCGTGAAACGATCTGTTCGCCGAATTTCTCTCGCAGTAAAGCCATGGTTTCACGGGCTGTATGGCAAGTGGCGCCATCTTGTTGGAACCAAATTTCGTCGAGACCACTGGCTTCAATTTCTGGCATCAAATAGTCTGTTATCATGGCGCGATAACGGTCACCATTCACAGTAACATTCCGGCCGCCTCTGTTTTGAAGAAATATGGACCGATTATTCCACCGGCCCATAAATCACACCAAACAGTTGTTTTTTCTAGATTTAATGGCAGCTCTTGAACTCTTCGGGTTGTTCATCACCCCAAATACCGGCATTTTGTTTATTGACGAACCCATTAAGCCAAAAATGAGCCTCATCGGTGAACAAAATTTTTCTCGAAAACAGTGGATCTTCTACAAGCTTGTCAAGAGCCCAACGACTAAAACGGAAACGATTCGGAAGGTCGGTCGGCTTCAGTTGTTGCACTAGTTGAATTTTGTATGCTTTTAAAGAAAGATCCTTACGTAAAATACGCCAAGTTGTTGAATATGACAGGCCAAGCTGTTGAGAACGGCGACGAATCGACACTTCACGGTCGTCGCGTACACTCTCCGCTACCGCCCATATATTTTCTTCACTACGTGCTGGATGTGGTCTATTCGGTCGAGCATTATCCAGTAATGAAAATTGGGTCTCAAACTTATTGATGGTAGAGCGAATTGTGCGTTCGGTAGGCCGATTATGTGGACCATAAGTTGCTCTAAGCGCCCGATACACATTCTTCGTAGAAACGCCCATTTTCGTAATAAAGTTGAACAATTTATAGACGCTGTGCCGGGCTAAGTCTTTCCATTATGAATTGTCAAACACTACTGAACAGGAATGCCACTTCAGTTGACACGACGCATGCGCAATCTGCAATTAAATCCCCATCACAAAAAGTACCTCTAAATGAATCACCCTTTATATATATATATATATATATATATATATATATATATATATATATATATATATATATATATATATATATTTTATATATATATATATATATATATATTATATATATATATATATATATATATATATATATATATATATATATATATATATATATATATATATATTCTATTCGTTGTATTACATCTGTCACTTTTGATCTTTTGAAAATAACCAACTACAGAAACTAGACGTGTTTGTTTAGATCCTTGAAGCAGACAGACAACACACATCACCACTTCATCACAAATACACGTAGTAGCTAACACCTTGATCTCAAGATTTTCCGCGTAACGGATAATACTCACAAGCAAGCAAAGATAAACAATACAACTAAAACAATCACATAAAACGGATACAGCACTCAGATATTTAAAAAGGTACTTCAATATTTTACAGACAATTAAAAATACTATAGAATCACAAAAAAGTACACAAGCATAACCTCAGAAACTACCTAAAAAGAAACCAACAGACCGCATCAGATGACTTTTTAATCTTGCTACCTACAAACCACATAGAAGGATAAGATTATCACTCAGAAATTTTAAGTACAATATAAAGCTAGAAAACCAGGGCGCATACAGCATCTTATGGGGAAATTGCAATGAGGCATGGAACAAACCAATAGAAGAATATCTGCAAAGCTTAAAGAACACAAACTCATCATCCGTAGTAACCCACAAAATCGATGCTATTAGCCAGCAAATAGCTACCGTACAACACTACAAAACAAGAATCACCAAGCCTTAAAAAATACCACTTTAAAAACAAAATAAATGATGGCCTCAATATCCCAGATGCTTGGAAATGCGTAATAATTCAAGTTACTAACGTATCAGCAACCAATACCCTACTAAACAACGCCAAGACCTTACACGCCAGCACAGAGAGGGTAGCAAATGCATCTGAAGTTGCGAAAATATGCTCAATTTTGGAAGAAAGTGCTGTAACACACAAACCCTGCAAAATATGGTTCTAGCGATTTCGAAGTGATTATTTATCTTTTCTTTGAAACAGCAAATTTTCCTTCACTTTTGCTGCGGATATGACTCCGTCTTGAGACGAAATAAAAAAAAAGTATGCCTAATTTATCGACTCGAAACCATCATCTTTTTTTAGACAGGGAATCCTCCAGCTGCCCGAAAAGTATGTGCTGAGAGTAACAAAGAATATTTTTCTGGATAGAGTTGTATTTTGTTTTGTAGATAAACATTCTGTTAACGTAAAAAATGTACCAAATTAATTGGTACACCCAATATAATAACGGGATAATATAATAAGGAAATTGACTTAACTTGCTAGAGGAAATAAAATAGATTCTAAAACAGTGTGTGTGTCTGTGTGTGTGTGCGCGTATGTTAAATTACAGTCCAACTTTGATACAGTCTGGCAAGTAAGAACATGTCCGCGATAATTCATTTTTGGTAGATGCGAGTCTAGCTATTCAACAAAAAAATCGGTGAAAGGAACCTTTATTTAAGACGCATTTTAGTAAAAGTATCAGTCGATTCCGAACTTTCATCGAAATCACGTAAAATCCAAAACGAGTCACTTGTTTGTGCGTCGGTTCGAGGCAGTCATTCTTTGTTCCTAGCCAAAGGGGCCTAAAGTGACACATTCCGCGGCCGATAAACATATTACACAGGGGAACAGCTGTTTTAGTGTCGAGGTTTTTTGAGCTGATTCTATACCAATTTGATGTCCTGAATTCAAATAACGTATTCATTTGTACCTAGGAGCTCAAATTTTTAAGATATACAATTTTAGAGAAATATAAGTTACATTATTGTAACTCAAATCCGTAAGTGTAGTAAACAAAAGTAGATACGAAATTTTTATTTTAGTTATACAAAATACAATATTATGTCGTACTTACAAACAAAAAAAAAACATTGAAGAAATGAAATAGTCACTCAACACTTGGAAAGCTTCTTTTCCGCGACATTCTTGAATGTTCTTTTAAACAGTCCCTTTTTAAACTCCAGCAGTAATCTGCCATCATGTGCATGTCCCATCTTCCTTGGTAGCGGTCCTCCATAACTTTAATATCTTGGTGAAATCTTTCACCTTGTTCCTCACTCATGTCTCCTAAATTTTCTGGAAAACGGTCTAAGTGGCTGTGTAAATAGTGTATTTTAATACTCATATTGCACCCTAAGGATTTGAAACTATTAAGCATCTTGTTAACCATTTCAACATAGTTTTGAGCTTTATGTTTGCCTAGAAAATTTTCTACAACTGCAACAAATGATGTCCAAGCTTCCCGTTCAACTTGATTCATTGAATTTATGAAGGCAGGATCCTTAATTAATTGTCTTATTTATGGGCCGTCAAATATCCCTGCTTTGAGTTTTTCTGTGCTCAACTGATGCATTTTTACCCCTATATATGTAAAACAAGACCCATTCTTATCAAGAGCCTTTACAAATTGCTTCATTAAGCCCAACTTTATATGTAACGGAGGAAGTATGATTTTTTCTCTTTCAACCAAAGCGTCGTTAATGACATTCTTTTCCCCAACGTCCATGTTTTCTCTCTGAGGCCAATCTTTTCTAACCCAGTGGTGTGTTTTGTCCCTACTATCCCAGAAGCACAAGAAACACGGATATTTCGTGTAACCACTTTGCTGCCCAAGAAGAAAGTTTACCATTTTTAAGTCTACACAAATCATCCATTGATGTTCGTAATACTTTATCTTCTGCAAGACCAAAGCTATGGTATTATATTCTTCTTTCAGTTTCGTTGAGTGAGCTAGTGGTATTGAACCATATTTATTCCCATTATGTAGAAGGACACATTTTAAACTTTGCTTTGAACTGTCAATAAATAGGCGCCAATCATCTGGAATATATTCAGAAAGTTCCATTTCTTTCATGAGTCCCCTAATTTCGTGACAAAATACAAGATTGTCTTCTTGAGAAAAGAATGGTAGCAGATCTTTTTCTCTTGTCGGTAAAAGGTAATTTTGGTTCCTTGTTCCAGTAAATTTTTGTCGTTCAACCTAGAAGCCAGTACTTCAGAAGCTTTTTTCGATAAATTGAAATCATTTAATTCATTTTGATTGATGCGTTGAGGAACTGATGACGTCCCCTCATAGTCACTGTTAGTTTCATTAGCATCAGAACTTTTATTAGCATCAGAAGAGCGATCAGAGGGAAAATATTCGTCATCAGAGATATGTGGTAGCTGATGAAATGTTGGAATCGGTATTTCATCTGAGTGCGGGATAGGGCGTATTGCCGAGTCTAAATTGGGATAAGTCCACTTACTGCGGTTATTTCGATTGATTCCATTAGTATTTACTAAACAGAAATAACAATCATTGAAGTGGTTTTTTGGTTCTCTCCAAACCATCGGTACGCCGAATTTTAGACATTTTCTTTTCCCGGTAGTCCACTGCCGTAAATGCTCTGTACAAGTTTTACATACGAGATGCGGGGCCCACGTTTTGTCCTGATCACCAAGCTTAACTCCAAAGTATCCAAGATACGCTCGCTTTACAAAGTCAGTAATAGTTTGGCTGTTTTGTTGAAACATGTATTCTCCGCATATATAGCAAAACACATCAGGTTGATTTACACAACTTCTTCTTGAACTGGAACCTGAACTCATTTTAATTCTGTTCAATAACACAAAAACACTCTTTTCTTAACATAAAATAACACGCCGTATTCGATCTACTCTCATTAGTAAGAACGCACAAACTGACGAGACTTACCCGAGTTAGGTAATTAAAAGGGTCAGTTCAGGTACCTGATAGGCAATGGTTCCACTATTTATAGATTTACCTGGAATTTACTCAATTACAGACTGACAATAAAACCATTGTACCTACATTAATGAATATATAATAATTTTAGAACTCCCATAAATGAATATACTGAATAAAAACCACATTGGTAGATAAGTTGATGTATCTAAAAAAGTATAGCTGATAGAGAAAAACGGATTGCATGTATAGATTTAGCGTCCCAAATATAGTTAAAATCAGCTCTAAAATCCCAGGCACCAAAACAAAAATATTTTTTTGTTGCCCTGTGTTATATATCGTTTGTGAAGAAGTGGTTACATCATTTTAACGAGACGAAAAATGTCGATTTATCAAAATGTGGCTCGGTAGGCAAAGTCACTTCGAAAGTCGAAAAAACGAATCGTGCTTTTGTTTTCACGGGACCCGAAATTGACGCCGCGTCAAGGAGTGGCAAAATTAAGAAAATCGGGTTTGAATGTGTCCCATGAGACCATTCGACAACATCTTCGTGTTTATGATGACAAATTCCGAAGCACGTTTAAGAAACCTTTGCGGGGCTAAAATCACGTCTTGAAGCCGCTCACTTAGGCTCACGATAAGATACTAGAGTGGCCCTCAGTTGTCTCGCGAGACAGTAGTCTCTCAAGATTCAATAACTGACTTGACTTAGTTGTCTCGCGAGATTCAAAAAGTTCGCAAAGTATGTAAAAAAATCTCGTCGACAGCATGCCTCGAAGATGCCAGGCGATTATTGATGCAGGAGGCGATTGAACGACTTACTAAAGTAATTGCGCCGTTGTTAGCACGTCCACGAATGCATTAATGGCAAAAAATCTTCTCGAAATAGATCTTTTTCAAGAATATGAGCGGTCACGTTCTTACTTGACAGACTGTATATCTCTAAAACGTCGCCAACCCCATAATAATGCTGTACTATTCTTTTTAGTGTTCCGTACGGAACACTTATAAGATGACTTCGGTGTCTGTCTGTCTGTCACACCCGATTTTCTCCGAAACTATTTGACATAGAGAGTTGAAATTTGGTAATAATATAGGAATTGATGGCCTCATCAGAGGCATGTAGTTTTGAAAGTTAAATTTTGACTTAAGGGGTTAGTTTTGGGGGGTGAAATCGGAAGTGAAACACCAAGTGTGGAGTCAAATGAAAGCTTGTGAAAACACAAGTAAAAATGTATATACAGGGTTACAGGGAAAGTCGTCCTAGATAATTAAGAACGTTATAGTTTAGGTCGTTTCTGACCGATTTGACTCTATGATATGATGTCCTAAACTTAACCGTTTTCGAGATATTGAAGTTTATAGATTTTCTAATAAAACATGTTTTTTTTGCTTTTATATCGATTTTTTTTTATTAGAGGTTCTCGAGTGCGATTTTTTGGTTATTTTTAGTTAGTCTGTATGTCAAGTATCAAAAATCGTCAAAAAAATTTGAACTAGTTACTAACAGTTTCAAATGGCGGCTTGTTAATGTTTCTAAATTACGAATTTTTACCAAATGTTTTCTACTTTAAATCAATAAAGAGAAAAAAAAATGTATGGAAGGCATTCCGCAAATTATTTTAAAAACTTTTACGTCTTTTTAGCTATCAAAAAAGGTATAATACTAGGAGTTTAATAGGAAAACTGTACACAGAATGACACCTAAAGCGGGCTGGGGTAGCAAAAGGTAAATTTTTAGTTTTAGGTGAAAATACGAAAAATACACAAATAAAACAAAAAACCTTGCAATTTAATATTTTTTATTAATTATAATTCATGTTCTATATGGTCGCCCCTATTTCTAACACAAATTCTCATTCTTTTTCTTAAATTACTTTTCACAACGCTGGTTGTGAGGTGCCACCTCATTTCGTCAGCCGCATCAATTATTTTTTGTCTTAGGACATCCACGTTTTCGATAGGAGTCATCTGGTCGTATACGAGACTTTTCATGTGACCCCACACATAAAAATCCATCGGTGTTAGGTCTGGGCTTCTCGCCGGCCAAGGTATGGGTCCGCCTCTTCCAATCCATTTGTTGGGATAATTGTCATTGAGCCATGCACGAACACTTCCTCTGTAGTGAGCTGGGCAGCCATCGTGTTGAAAGTACATGTTTTGTCTCAAACCAATAGGTAGGTCTTCCATCAAATTAGGTAAATCGTTCCGCAAAAAATTGTCGTATTCCTCGCCATTCTAATTATCTGGCAGGAAGAATGTCCCAACCAAATAATTTGAAATTATACCCATCCACACATTTAAGCTGAATCTTGTTTGTGATCCTTTCGTTCTTTTTTTGTTTGGGTTGCCTTCCTCTTTAGAAGCCCAATAGTGGGCATTGTGGTAGTTTGTAAGACTGTCTTTGTCGAATTTCGACTCGTCAGTCCATAGTATTTTTTTTAAAAAAGATGCATCTTCGACATCGGTATTGAGCATAAATCTGCAGAATTCTAATCGTCGCAATGGATCCCCTTCTTCAATGACTTGCACGGGCGTATAGTGGTAAGGGTGTTGCCCAACAGTATGCATTACAAACCATACCTTCCACTGCGAAATACCATGCTGTTGTGCGACAACATTTGTAGATGTGGTTGGGTCCACCTCAAAGAAACGTCGTATTTCGTTTTCTTCGTCTTTGTCAAAGATACGTGGTCGTCCCATGTCAGTCCGCCGTCTTTGTACGGAACCAGTTTCTCGTAGTCTTCGATAAATTCCATCAAATACGCTAGCTAACATCAGGTACACGACGAGTAGGATATCGCAGTATGTATTCATCACGTGCACGCGGCGACACTCCTTCGCAAAATCCGTAACACATTAGAATGTCAGCATATTCCTCGTTGGTATACGTTGCCATATTCACAAGCAGAGATCAAAATCCAGTTACGAGCCAATTCACGCAGTCAGAAGATGAAACACAGATATTTTTGAAAAGCACGGTATAGCACATCTACCACGGACGAATCGCATGAGCAGACTAAAAACCATTCAATAATGTTTAGTGAACAAAAAATGTCACTCGCACAGAGAGTACCCCGACCGGAAAAAATGCTTACCCAACCCTTTTTATTGTTTAAAGGTGCAGGTAGTAAACCGGTAATTGGTAGTATCTAAATTCTATTATTATGTTACTCTACATTTGGGCCTATTGAAATCTCATTTTCTTAGAATTTTCAATAGATCCAGTAGATATTATACCGTTTTAGATAGCTAAAAAGACGTAAAAGTTTTTGAAAATAATTTGCAGAATAACTTCCATACATTTTTTTTTCTCTTTATTGATTTAAAGTAGGAAACACTTGGTAAAAATTCGTAATTTAGAAACATTAACAAGCCGCCATTTGAAACTGTTAGTAACTAGTTCAATTTTTTTTGATGATTTTTGATACTTCACATACAGACTAACTAAAAATAACCAAAAAAAATCGCACTCGAGAACCTCTAATAAAAAAAAATCGATATAAAAGCAAAAAAAAACATGTTTTTTTTTTTTAGAAAATCTTTAAACTTCAATATCTCGAAAACGGTTAAGTTTAGGACATCATGTCATAGAGTCAAATCGGTCAGAAACGACCTAAACTATAACGTCCTTAATTATCTAGGACGACTTTCCCTGTAACCCCCGTATAATGTAATACTTGCGCGCACTTTTCTTTGTATTATTTTTAAAAAATCGCTAAAAATCACTGTTTAGTGTGTTTAGTCACTTATTAAAAAATTTTGAAAAAATTCTGGAATATTCTTCACGGGGTGTAGATTGAACGAAAATTATCACGAGTGCATTACCTTTAATAATTTATCTGGTATATAAAAAAAAACCAAAAATTTCAAGATCATCATATGTCAGTGAAGATTGGAAACAAACTTTGTTGAAAACTCATTTGAGTTGTGTTTTGTGAAGTCACTGATCATTTTATACCTCTGTAACAAAATTTTTTATTTTAAAAGCAATCAACGTACGGAACACTAATTGCGCAAGTTCAACTTGCACTTGACCGCTTATTTATACTTAGTAAATGAACAAGATACTGTATATGAACTAATAAAGAATGTCAAATACTCTTATTATCGAATTGGTAGCACGCTAACTTTTAATTTGATGTATTTTAATACTTTCACGAGACCCGAAACCCCAAACTACAAATCCCAATTTTTTTCCGAATGACTTCACGCAGTTATTCACACAAACACGTATAATACAGTTTCATTCTTCTTGTTTAAAGTGTGTCCCAATAAGACGAAAAACACCACGAATTTGTGAAAAATAACCGATATTGGTACTAGCACAGGGCCCGAGAGTTATTTCTTTTGTAACGAAAGGTCGTATTGTGTTTTTAGAATAATATATTATAGGTGTCAATGGGTCCTTGACTTTTAGAAAAGGTGTTTTCTGAACAATGACTTCTCTAAGAGGTTTAAATATGTTTTAAAGAGAAGTAAATCGGGTTACGGTAAGAATTTAAGTGGATTTTGGGAGATTTAAAGTTGCTGAATGCTGCGGTATATATTTCTTGTATGATAGTTTTAATTAAGTTGTAATAGATAATATACTCTTATATGTTCATTTAGATTTGGTTAATTTTTATAGTGGTTGAGATTATTTAAAAATTTGACTCTTAATTTGTCTCGAGGAAACGATGTCTTATAAACAACTTCAAATTTGTTTGGCTGATTGCACGAACACGAGTTGCACTCATCCTCTGTTGGATGGGTGCAAAATGAAAGCACTCATCGTGCCGTTTGTGTGAGAGTAGCGAGAAGTTCGCATTCAATTTCATAACTTTTCTTGTGTATTTGTTTGGAAAATTATTATTTCTGAACACTTTTTCTGTTCCAAAAATAGTATTTTCCAAAACTAGCCAGGAAAATTCAATTTTTCGTACGATAAAATTTTAGTCGTTTACTTATTAGGAAAAATCTATATTTATTACGAAATTTTATGATACTACTAATAAAATGAAACATATTAATAATTATGTTGTTCCATTTACTACATTTTTCCTGGGCCAAATTATTGAAAAAAGTCAAAAAACGCCCTCTTTTGCCAACGAGAGAAGGCTCTGGAGCCTCCAGACTTCGATGTTATGTGGTTAAATATAACAACTCAAGAAACCACTGCTGCCTCTATCGACCACCAAGTGATACTAACTTTAGAAAACTTTTCGCTTCTCCTGTAGACACCATCGATCATTTACAGATTAACTATCCAAATGCCGAAATTGCCATCCTGGGCGACTTTAATGTCCACAACCTCTACTGGCTTAAGTATTCAAATACTACCGACGAACAAGGTCGTGAAGCTGAATCAGTTGTGGCTTAACTCAGCTTATTGACGAGCCAACACGGATCCCGGATCGAGAAGGAAAGTTCGCCAGTCTTCTTGATCTGTTTTTGACACACTATCACCGTAAATTCACCATTAGGTGTTTCCGACCGTGCTTTCGACATCGAGTATCCTACCAATCAGTGGCAGAGAGGCGCCTAAACTACGCAAGATTTGGCACTACAAATCTGTTAAATAGGATGCACTCAGGAAATATTTTCGAGTTTTCTCTTGGTAAGACGTTTGTTTTTGATCCGACGACCTATCTGACTGCGCTAAGGAGGTTTTCGATGTTATTCTGGCTTACATCCCCTTTTCGAAGAAACGCCCTTCCAATGGCAACATTTTATGGGGTACCATCCAATGCATTGCCTTTGACCTTAACTAAGTAACATTGCTAGATACCTTAACTGCACCAGCTTTAAAAAATTCCACAACCGCCTATAAATCTAATGTTTCCAATCCAAATTGTAACAGTATTTCGGTGTAGACTCAGTAAGGATCAGTTTTCTACCGGTCTGAAGACTAGTGGCTAATGTATCCAACAGTTGAATTCGGGCGCCACCATAACATTCTTGTGGTAAAGGGCTCACCGTACTTGTTACAATAGAGAAATGGCAAACCAGTGGTCGATGGGCATGTCACCTACTAGCTATCGGTTGTCTATCATAGATGTTCCCTAAAAAGTAAACAGGATAAACGAATACTGGTATAAGAGATGATAGAGTAAACGGGGAGTTGAAGTCCCTTTAATCTCAGGAAGTGATAAAGTCAACTTGTAACGGTAGACGGTAATGTTCACGGACGATGGTAAAAGGTAACTGCATCCAGTATGGGTCACGTTAAATGACAACTGTTAACGGTGACGCTAGCACTAATTACGGCAAATGAGAACGTATTGACGACGATGAATAGTGACTGCAATTTAAAACTGGCAACGTTATGCTATAGGGCGCATACGTGGGCAGGAAGCTCTGAATGACGGGCAGCAGAGAGAATTAGTTCCAGTTACAATGCAAGATATACTGGTCAAAAACAATGCTGCATCATGGGCACAGGATCTGGTACCTAGTTTGATGCCTAGTCCAATTGGTGTGGTTTGGACTGCTTATAGTTCAGGTTTGACTGCCTTACTTGAGCTGCGTTCTTGTGGTTTTCTATGTGCGGCTTCTGGTAGAGAAACGATGGCGGAAAGGATAAGCTTAAGGTAGTGATGACGATGCACCGTTAGTATGAAACAGCTGTCTAGGTAATCACTGTGAAAAATAAAAAGTTAATTTTCCGAGTTTTAGACAACAAAATTTTCTTAAGTATTATAATTTGTAAGCTTAGAGCTACCTTTTAAGACAAGAATATTTTATGATTCAGTTTCAGGAAGTTAGAACTAACATGTATATTACTTTAAATAAAATTATGTACTCTCGTTATAATATAATACTATTACATGAATGTCTAAGTAGATGAATTGTTTATAAATTAACTAAAAATACTATTTATATTATTTACTTTAATAGTACTAAAAAAAACGGCCAAGTCGGAGTTGCGCAATTAATATTCAGTACGGGGATTGCTTTTAAAATCAAAACTTTTGTTACGGGGGTGTCAAAATCCTCAGTGACTTCACAAAATACAATCAGTATTCAACAAAGTTTGTTTCCGATCTTTGTTTTTATATACTACTACGTTTTTGGTAATTTTTAGCTTTCATTTCACACCCCACTCAAAGACTTTGAAAAAATGTTGTTATATATACTGGATAAATTAGCAAAATTGCAGCAAACAAGGTCATAGTAGCCATTATGATCGTCGACATTTGGGCAGGATAGGCACTACAAGAAGAAGATGTCTTCTTCTTCTTGTGCCGACCCGTTATCGGACATTGGCGATCATCTTGACTATTAGTACTACTCAGTATATATCACCACTACACCAAACACTTTATTTTTGCACTCGACGCGCGTTTCGCTAACCATGTTAGCTTCATCAGGAGCGATGATTGACTAAAGCTAAACTACCAAATCTACCCTATGGGTAATTGCTTGTCACCTTTCATAGCCAATTTATTCATGAGTAAGTTTGAAATCGAAGCCAGTCAAGGATTCGAATATTTCCCAAGGGTATGGTATAGGTATGTGGATGATATTTTCGCGATTTTTGATACAAAGAAAGCAAATATTGATGATTTTGTTTCCAAATTAAATAGTCGGTATGATTCCATTAAATTCACTTACGAAGTTGAGAACAAAGGACAATTGCCTTTTCTAGATATTTTAATTATTAAAAATAATAATAGATTAGAATTTCATATCTATAGGAAGGACACAGTAACAGATAGATATATTCCTAATGATTCATTTCATTGCAAACAACATAAATTAGCCTCATTACATTTTTTAGTTCATCGTTTGGTCACTTTCCCTCTGAATAGAGTAAACTTTAATAAAGAAAGGAATCGTATTAGGAATATAACTAGAGTTAATGGTTATGACGATGACTTAGTAAATAAGCTAATAAATAGGCATAAGTTTAGGTTTAATATTCAGAATTCCACCTTTTTTACACGCGAAGAAAATAACACCAAGTATGTCTCCATACCATATAATCCGAAATATAGCAAGGGACTCAATAAGGTATTTAATAAGGTAGGCCTCACCTTAGTCTATAAGTCATCAGAGAATCTGAGGAATATCTTAGGAAATCCCAAAGATAAGATTCCTAATTGTGAGAAAAGTGGAATTTATGAAATTAGTTGTAATGATTGTGACAAAAAGTATGTTGGGCAAACTAAAAGGTCAATTAGAACACGATTTAAAGAACATTTAGCACACTTAAAATACAACAGAACAGAAAAGTCTAGCATTGCCGAACATGCTCTTGAAGCTGATCATACTGTAACATTGGATAATCTAAGATTAATAAAAAATGTATCTGATAGGAGATTGTTGAACGCATACGAAAGTATGGAAATCATAAAATGTAAAAGTAGTTTAAACAAAGACAGAGGGCCTATTCCTTATAGTCCCCTCTACTGGTTACTTGACCGGAACTGATAGCCTTGTCTATGTCATTAGTTCCGCTTGAGTAATTCAAGGGTTAGGCTAAGTATATATTGGTAGTTTAGCTTTAGTCAATCATCGCTCCTGATGAAGCTAACATGGTTAACGAAACGCGCGTCGAGTGCAAAAATAAAGTGTTTAGTGTAGTGGTGATATATACTGAGTAGTATCATTGTGCCAAAGGTTCCACATTCCCAACTTAGTTGACTATTAGTACTTTGTTTACAGCTGCCTGGAATAGATCCGTTGTTGTTGTTGAGAACCATGTTTGTAGGTTTTTCAGCTACGAAATACGTCTCCTGCCTGGTCCTCTTCTTCCATCCACTTTGCCCTATAGTATCAATATCTTTCCTTGTTCCTCATAATGTGGCCTAAATATTCGAGTTTTCTTCTTTTAATTGATTAATTAACAATTTTCAGGTCTTTGTTCAAGAGTTCTAGCCCTCTCTAGTTGATAGTGTTCTCTGTCCAAGATATTTTAAGCCGTCTGTATAGCCACACCTCGAATGCTTCCAAAAGAAGAAATGGTAATAATAAATTCCAAGTTCCATGTAATCAAGACACGTAAACTTAATGGATGCCTCTTCTAGTTTAGATTCCGAATTCGTTGGATATATCCTATTAAAAAATGTAATGTATAAACAGAAACGACGATAGGAATAAGCTCAAACAATAAAAAAGTTAGATAAACACTTAAGCAGGATTAACACATGACTTTGACAGGTGATTTGATAAATATTTATTTTACGGAAGGTAGTTTTAAAGTGTCCTTTATTGAATATTTTAATACAAAATTTTTTCGATCGTAGATAAATACCTTCAGGTGATTTAAAAAAATATTCGTATATATACCAGTGGGTCTTGTTCTTTACACAAAAACTTTGATTAAATTTAGGAGTTTTTCATAATCAATAATGTATGATAGTTATAGCATCTTAGTTACCTAATGGCTAATAAATAAATCTAGCTCAATCTAGGATCTAGTAACAAAAATGTAAAACATATATTTATTACATAAACATTTGTTTAAACTATCCATTAGCCACCAGTGTATGTACTGAAAAATATAATAAAAACTCCGCCATATTGTCAAACCGATTAGTTTTATATATATATATATATATATATATATATTATATATATATATATATATATATATATATATATAAAGGGTGATTCATTTAGAGGTACTTTTTTTAAATAAAAAAAAATGAATAAAAACAATTTTTATTTTATAATCTTTATTATCATATAAAAGAACCATTCTTTACAATTATTTCTTAAAGATAATTTCTTTCAAATGTTGTCCGCGACTACGGTTAACAACGTCCATTCTGAAGTTCCAATTTTCAATGACGCGTGTAAGTATTTCGAGTGGTATTTGGCCAATGACTCGAGTAATATTGGCCTCCAATGCCTCAATTGTATCTGGCTTATCCATGTAGACTTTGGACTTTACATAGCCCCAAAGGAAAAAGTCAAGAGGGGTGATGTCACATGATCTAGCCGGCCAATTCACTGGTCCAAAGCGTGAAATGATCTGTTCGCCGAATTGCTCTCGCAGTAAAGCCATGGTTTCACGGGCTGTATGGCAAGTGGCGCCATCTTGTTGGAACCAAATTTCGTCGAGACCACGGGCTTCAATTTCTGGCATCAAATAGTCTGTTATCATGGCGCGATAACGGTCACCATTCACAGTAACATTCCGGCCGGCCTCTGTTTTGAAGAAATATGGACCGATTATTCCACCGGCTCATAAACCACACCAAACAGTTGTTTTTTCTGGATTTAATGGCAGCTCTTGAACCTCTTCAGGTTGTTCATCACCCCAAATACGGGCATTTTGTTTATTCACGAACCCATTAAGCCAAAAATGGGCCTCATCGGTGAACAAAATTTTTCTCGAAAACAGTGGATCTTCTGCAAGCTTGTCAAGAGCCCAACGACTAAAACGGAAACGATTCAGAAGGTCGGTCGGCTTCAGTTGTTGCACTAGTTGAATTATGTATGCTTTTAAAGAAAGATCCTTACGTAAAATACGCCAAGTTGTTGAATATGACAGGCCAAGCTGTTGAGAACGGCGACGAATCGACACTTCACGGTCTTCGCGTACACTCTCCGCTACCGCCCCTATATTTTCTTCACTACGTGCTGGATGTGGTCTAACATTATCCAATAATGAAAATTGGGTCTCAAACTTATTGATGGTAGAGCGAATTGTGCGTTCGGTAGGCCGATTATGTGGACCATAAGTTGCTCTAAGCGCCCGATACACATTCCTCGTAGAACGCCCATTTTCGTAATAAAGTTGAACAATTTGTAGACGCTGTGCCGGGCTAAGTCTTTCCATTATGAATTGTCAAACACTACTGAACATGAATGCCACTTCAGTTGACACGACGCATGCGCAATCTGCAATTAAATCCCCATCACAAAAAGTACCTCTAAATGAATCACCCTTTATATATATATATATATATATATATATATATATATATATATATATATATATATATATTATATATATATATATATATATATATATATATATATATATATATATATATATATATATATTATATATATATATATATATATATATATATATATATATATATATATATATATATATATATATATATATATATATATATAAATAAATAATCCCGTTTATAGCGTTTTCCCACCTTTGGGTTGTTAATCGCCAGTTATTTCTATCCTCGTTATTTAAGTTCTAGAGTTACTTTTCACCCCCTCCAAGGGTGGATATTGGTTTAATTAATAAAAAATAGCTTGCTGTGGTTTGAATGCATATTCGCTTCTCTAGACTACAAAATACCTACCATTTTTCACACTTCGTTAAGAGTCATTACATTATTATAGTTTTACCCCATTTCAAGGGATATTTTTAGCCAAAAAAAAAATGACACGATAATTTTTTTTCAAAACTACGGATTCGAATTCAGCGTCGAAAAATACACTAAATTTTTGGCCATTTTTTAAAAATAATACAAAAAAAAACTGTACGCAAGTATTACATCATACAGTCAGTCCAAAAGCATACACCACCTGCTTTGTATATTACTTTTCTGTTATGTTTAACTAATTAATTGGAACTATAAGAAAAAATATTTAAATTGATATTTAAAACTTAACCACGAGAATTAGTATTAAGAACAACTACGGAACATTTTACCAGGTGGTGAAATGCGGATTTTTTTTTTCTAAAAAAAACATGTAAAGTACGGAAGAATGATAAAAAGTGCTTCATTCAAAGTATGCTCCATCGTTTGTTATACATTTTTCCCATCTTTCGGGCAATTTGTGAATACCACGCCAGTAAAAATCTTCCCCTTTTGCTGCGAAATATTCATCGAGCCATTTTTTCACATCTTCGTACGAACCAAAGCTCTGCTCAGCAAGTGCGTGACCCATCGAGGCAAACAAGTGGTAATCGGAAGGAGCCAAGGCTGGTGAGTAAGCCGCATGGGGTAGAACTTCCCAGCTGAGTGCTTCCAACCTATCGCGAACTGATTTTGCCGTATGTGATAGAGCATTGTCATGAAGAAAAATGACTTTGTGTTGCCTCTTTAGGTATTCTGGCCTTTTTTCAAGCAGCGAATGGTTCAAATCGGTCAATTGTTGTTGGTAACGTTTAGTATTAACAGTTTTCCCAGGTTTTAACAGCTCATAATCGACCACGCTCCTCTAGTCCCACCAAACACACATCGTCTTTCTGCCAAAGCGATTCGGTCTTGCGGTCGATGTGGACGGTGCGCTTGGGATTCTCAAAAATAAATCCACTTTTCATCCCCTGTAACTATACGATACAAAAACGACTTCCTTTTGTACTGAGCGAGCAAAATGTCATACGTATTTTTGCGCTTTTCCATTTGTCTGTCGTTCAACTCATGTGGTACCCGTCTACCGGTTTTCTAAATCTTTCCCATCCCTCGTAGCCGATTGGAAACAGCTTACTGACTAACGCCCAATTGCTCGGCGAGTTGTTTTTGTGTTTGTGAATCATCTTCGTCCAACAATGCTTGCAATTCCACATATTTGTATTTTTTTGGCGGTTTTCCACGTTTCTTCTCTGTAACATCGAAGTCACCACTTTTGAAACGCCAAAACCATCGTTCACACGTATCTTGCGATGGAGTATGTTCACCATAAGCTTCTCGAAGTAATCGGTATGATTCAACAGCAGTTTTCTTCAAATGAAAACAAAAAAATTAATGCTGTCCGCGAATGATCTTTGTTTGGTATAAATTTCGATATATTGAACACAACAACACAACACTATGCACACACTTTTCCAATTTATCACTCGTGCGAGTCTGACACTTGTTGATGACACAACAAAATGGCGCAGTGTCAAATCCTTATAGCACGAACTGCATTGGTGCACCATCTGTTGCCTGAAATCCGCATTTCATACTTGTACACCTGGTATTTAGAAGTTACAAAATTGTTATAAAAATGTAAACAAAATTAATGTCGTCAAAAAAGTCTTCATACACTTAACAGTTATCAATAATAGTTTGATGGAGAGTTTAACGGAAAATAGCAACTTCGTTTAAACTAATATTTAGTGGAACCGCCGTTGGCCTTCGTAGTCTCTTGTAACCTTTTTATCATGCTTGCAACCAGCTTTCTAGTAACTTCTGCTGGCATGTTCTCTCATTTGTTCAATATTCTGTTTTTTAATTCTTCTCTGTTTGAAACATTATGTTTGCGAACGCGCTGTTTAAGTTCCTCCCTTAAATGCTCGATGGGATTAACGTCGGGTGATTGCGGAGGTGTATGAAGCTCCTGTCTTTAGTTCTGCCATCAGATCCAAAAGCGTTAATTTTAGTTTCATCACTAAAGATTACGGATTCTCAAAATTCAGGAGGTTTAGTAACATATTCTCTAGCAAAAGCTAACCGCTTTATACGATTAGCTTCCAAATTTAACGGCTTCTTCCTGGCCAGACACCCCTTATAGCCTGCCCTGTGTAAACAATTTCTCACTGTTCGTGAACAAATATTTTTCGAAAATAATTCCCGGGATCAATTTTTATTTATTATAAAATTTCGACGTTTTTCGGCCATAATTATCATATAAAAAAATTTTCCTTAGCAGATATCGACATCCCGTCTTGATAGGATTATAAAAAAGAGCATTCCTTACCATGTACAGTTCAGAGGATTTGATAGCTATCTTCGTTTTTGAATAACAGTGTTTCAATTTTTATTTATTATAAAATTTCGACGTTTTCGCCCATAATGCTATGGTTTTTATCATATAAAAAATTTTCCTTAGCAGATATCGACATCCCGTCTTGATAGGATTATAAAAAAGAGCATTCCTTACCACGTACAGTTCAGAGGCTTTGATAGCTATCTTCGTTTTTGAATAACAGTGATTAAATTTTTATTTATTATAAAATTTCGACGTTTTCGGCCATAATGCTATGGTTCTTGGGATCTACAATTATTTGTCTAACAATAGTGGCCTCTTCACGTGGAGTTAGTTTCTTGGGACGACCGGAGCGTGGTCGAATTTCATAGGAACTCGTTGATTTATACTAGTTTACAATGTACTGAATAGTAGTATGCGACTTTTTACAATTTTTTTCCTATATTTCTGTACGATTTTCTATTTTTCCACAAATCAGTTATGATCTTTCGAACTCGAAATTGAATTTCACAATTTCTATCGCTCATTTTTAATACTTCTTTGAAAACTCACTGCAAAATTACTAGCAACAAGTTACAGATTATAAGGTATGGCCGAAAATTTATTTATTTATTTATTTATTTTACGGACAAGCCAATTACAATAGTAATATAAAAACAAAATTACAATAGTAATATAAAAACAAAAAAATGTTAAAACACAATGCACATATCCAATTCATAATGTGAAAACGGAGAAAAAAAAACAAGCATTATAACAGTTTAACACCTCAGATCCCGATCGCGCTTACAAGCGTTTTAAATTCGCTAACACTACAATTGAAGGGATCAAGGCTGTACGTATCAAATAATCGGCACATTCTCGTGAGCGGACTGTAATAGCCATAATTAGCACTATGAAATGGAATACTGAGCAGTACACTGCCACGATTCCTATGAATAGTATTAAGTTGGACGCTCTCCAAAAGTGGAGGACAGGAAATAAAGCCATTCAGGAGTTTATATAGGAATAAAACATCTGCAAGATCCCTACGCTTCTCCAAAGTAGCCACACCAAAAGCGTTCATAATCACCCCATAGTCAATATGAAAACTTGCATCCTTATAAATATTTATTCCAGCATTAAGAGCTAAAGTTCGTAGAAATCTACGCTGCACTGACTCAATCTCAGCAATATGGTACTGGTAAGATGGTGACCACACTACCGAAGCATACTCCAAACCAGAGCGGACCATTGAAAAATACAACACTTTAAACGTGCTAGCCGACAATTGCTTACTATATCTGGTAACAAAACCAAGATTTCTGAGAGCCAGTCTCAGAATATTATTAATATGGCCACGAAAATTAAGTTGACTGTCCAAACGCACACCCAAGTCACGAATCTCCGACACCGATTTAAGCAGGGCGCCGTTCAAACTATACCAATGACGCTCAATATTCCGCTTCCTAGCAAAGGAAATGCAGAAACACTTTTTAACATTTAGACTTAAGCCATTTCTTTCTGACCAGTGATAGAGTCGATTGAGATCTTCCTGCAGACGCGTAACATCGTTTACACTTTCTATTCCTCTGAACAATTTGAGGTCATCCGCAAATAAAAGATATTCAGAATGGTTGAACATCTCACCAATATCATTAATAAACAAATTAAAAAGGGGAGGCCCACAGGGTGAACCCTGCGGGACACCTGAATATACCGATATGTTTCTTGAAATATGATTTAATATACGTATACACTGGCTACGTTCAGTCAAAAAACTTTTGAGCCACCTAGTCACGCTTGTGCTGAATCCCAGGGCTCGAAGCTTTCCCACCAAAAAGCTCATGATTAATCCTGCAAACGCCTTCGAAAAATCAGTGTATACAGCATCAACCTGCATACCTCTCTCAAACGCGCCCAACAGATACTGCTCGTAACTTAGTAACTTTGTGACTGTGGATCTTCTCCGAGAAAAGCCGTGCTGCTCGTATCTCACAAAGTTCCTACAAATCCATGAAAGTTGATCCGCGACAAGCTTATCTAAGAGCTTCGGTATAGCCGGCTGAACACAAATACCTCTGTAATTGGTTATATCCTCACGATTTCCCGATTTATAAATGGATGTCAAAAAGTAGTCTTCCAATATTGCGGAAAAACACAGGAGTCCAACGACAAACAGAAGATATAGTGTAGTGGTCTACTCAGGAAAAACACACATTGTCTCAGGAATGCTGATGGAATCCCATCTGGGCCATGAGAATAGCTCATCTTAAGCTGATTAATGCCTTCAAATACTTCGGCCAATGAGACCCTCACAACGTTCACGTCCAGTGCGTTATCAATATTACAGGCTGAAAAGTCACAGTTCTCTCTCACATAACTAGCCGAAAAATGACGCCCGAACAAATCCACGATGCCATTGCCATCATTAGCAAGTGAATCCATCAAAAACATGCTATGTGGATAAGAATTACACCTTCTGGAATTGTTAACGTGTCTCCAAAAAAACGCAGGGTTGACTCTTAAGTCATTGTCAACTCTAGACAATTATTCATTTGTTTTCAGTTTAGTGAGCAGTAGGTAGCTTGTTGCTTGCTGATTATAACGTGTTTTTTTTTATTCCAGTTCTTGAGTATATGGAGACTTTTGACATTAATTTTGTTTACATTTTTTACAATGTAGCTTCTGAATAAAATGTTTCATAGTTGTTTTTAATACTAATTCTCGTTGGTTAAGTTTCAAATATTAATTTAAATATGTTTTCTCATAGTTCCAATTAATTAGTTAAACATAACAGAAAAATACTATAAAAAGCAGGTGGTGTATGGAGACTTTTTGAACTGACTGTATATATTTTTGAACTTGTGTGTGTGTTTTCATAAGCTCTCATTTGACACCCTACTCGATGACCTGGTAAAAAAATTTTCACTTCCGATTTCACCCCAAAAACTAACCCCTTAAGTCAGAATTTAAGTTTCAAAACTACACTGCTCGGATTAGGTTACTATTCCTATACTTCTGCCAAATTTGAAGTTTCTAAGTCCAATAGTTTCGGAGAAAATCGGGTGTGACAGACAGACAGACAAACGGACACCGAAGTGATCTCATAAGTGTTTCATACGGAACACTAAAAGAGCACCGATTGCCATGAGTTTTGAGACATATGTAGAAATTATGTATGTATAAACAATGCCTTGTTTATAAATTTGAGGATTTGTAATGAAAATATATCATTAGGCCTGGTGAGTATTTTTTAATTAACATACCGTACTCAAAGTAATCGTTTTTTTTTGTTTGCTAATAATAATTTAAATGTTTAAGCACGATATAAAAAAATAATTAAAAATTCTTTATTTTCGTTTAATTTAATAATGACCTCCTCGATTTCAAGATTTACATCCGTGTGATTCTTATTACCATTATAAAAAATACGTGTAAATAAATACCACGAAAAAATCAACCTTCTCACACAGCGAAACCATTGAAAAGAAAAGGAACCAAAACAACGTAGCTATTTCACGTCATTTATAAGACACGTCCATCTGGGAGAACCCATATGGGTCTTAGAATGCCCATTCTTCAAGTCACTGACAGATTTTCATTGTGACTTTGTATATTTTAAAATTCAACTCTTTCCGAACACAATGAAATCTTTTATTTGGCATTTTTGATGTGTTCATCTTTTTTTAATGAATATTTTGAATAAATTTTCGTTGATGTATGGTTTTGTAGTGGTGTTAGGTTATATTGGAGTCTTTGATAGATGGAAAATGACTTGTGTGACCTGTGCTGTTACTTGATTTAGCTTTGCTTGATTTTTTTATTAACCTCTTCTTTATTGAGACAATAATTCATAGAAAGGTAATACAAAAAATTGGTCAAGTGATTTACCCAGTATTTCTCTTGCAAACACAATATGTTTTTGATTTTCTCTCACTAAAAAATAAATTAATCTAAGCAATATCACTCGGTATTTTCCACAATTAACACTTGTTTGTTTTGGTCTGACACATAGATGTCGTCTTTTCAAAAAATCCATATGATTTTTAGGAAATAGTAGCCTTCAACGATACGTGGCAAAATTGCATGACATTTCGACGGTTGGTTTATAAGTTGCAATGGTTTTAGTGACGCTACTTTTGATACTTTCAAAACAATGGAAAGAATTGAATTTCGGATGTTGATTAAACACTGTTTCTTGATGGGAAAAAATACCGTTCAAGCAATGTAAAGGCATGATAAGTGTTACGGGCACTCTGCTCTTGGAAAATCACTCATCATTTACTAGTATGCTGAATTTAAACTCGATGGTACCGATACAAATGATGCTGAACGCTCTGGACGCCCAAATGAGGTGGTTACACCGGAAAACATTAAAAATATCCACAAAATTGTTTTGGATGATCGTAAAGTGAAATTGCGTGAGATGCTGCCACCCTAAAGATATCAAAAGAACGTGTTGGTCATATTTTGCTGAACATTTAGGCATGAGAAAGCTCTGTTCGAAATGGGTACCGCGCGTGCTTACAGTGGACCAAAAACAACAAAATGTTAATGATTCTGAACGCTGTTTGGACCTGTTTAAGCGCGATAAAAAGGATTTTTTCATGCAATATGTGACAATGGATGAAACATGGATCCACCACTATACACCGAAATTAAATCGGCAGTAAGCTGAGTGGACAGCAGCCGGTGAAAGTCGCCCGAAACGACCAAAGACACAACAGTCAGCTGGGAAGGTTTTGGCGTCTGTAGTTTGGGATGCCCATGGATTAATTTTCATCGACTATGCTATGAAGGGAAAAACCTTTAATAGAGAATATTATAAACTTATCGGTGCGTTTGAAGGCAGAAATCGCAAAGAAACGGCCCAAAATGAACAAGAAAAAAGTGCTCTTTCATCAAGACAATGCACCGTTTCACAAGTAATAGTTACGATGACAAAAACTGAATGAATTGAAGTTCGAATTGCTTCCTTATCTATCGTATTTTCCAGATTTGGCCTCCAGCGACTATTATCTATTCGCAGAATGCTCGCGAGAAAGAGATTTGGCTCCAGTGAAGAAGTTATCGCCGAAACTGTGGCCTATTTTGAAGGCAAAGACAAATCCTTCTACAAGAAAGGTATAAAACTATTATAAAAGCGTTGAACTGCTGAATCGATCTTGAAGGAGACTATATTGATGAATAAACTCGAATTTTGCAAAAAAAATGTGTTTTAAGTAGCTATACCAAAAACTTTTCAGCCTACGTATTATTAATCGACTGGTAATCTTATTTAACGAGATCTGTGAAACCGGACAAATCTCTTTTGACTGGCAAAAGTCGACTTTCATTCCAATTCCTAAAAAGTCAAATGTCTCACGTTCTCAAGATATTCCTGAGAATCATCCATGCCAGAAAATGTGAAGCAGAAATAGATAACATACAATTCGGATTCCGAAAAAACATGGGTGCAGGGGAAATTTTATTCTCATTAAATGTACTGGTCCAGCGTTGTAAGATATGAATGTAGATGTACATGCATGTTTTATAGATTACAATAGAGCTTCCGACTGTGTGATGCACGAGAAATTAATAAAAATTCTAGAAACAACAAATATAGACAAAAGAGATCTAATTATTAAAAATCTCTACTGGAATCAATCAGGGAAAGTTAAAATTGGGTTGGATAAGTCCGAAAACCTAAAAATAACCCAAGGGAGGTATTCTCTCACCACTTGAATGAATAACAGTTAATGGGAGCACATTCAATAGCATACGGTATGCTGATGGTACTGTTTTATTAGCAAATAATATGAAAGATCTCTAGCAACTGATCAATTGAGTCGTAAGAGCCAGCGAAAGATTTGGATTAACTATGAATATAAGCAAAACCAAGTAGATGGTAATAACAAAAATAAATCTACCACCACAAGCCCTGGATATCAGGGACAACACCGTAGAACAGGGCCTTCACATTTAAATATTTGGGAACCAATATAAATGACAAGTGGGACTTCAGAAAGGAAATTAGTCCCGAATTGAACAGGCCCGACTAACATACATGAATATGAATAAATTTT
>CM032451.1:103648379-103848379 GCA_019049505.1 Pachyrhynchus sulphureomaculatus
ATTTTATTACGAAACATTACAAAGTAATATATATTTTCATTCCATTGCGGTTATTAGAACATACTCAATGGTCTCTTTGAGGTCTTGGTTCTCGTTGTTGTTGTTGTTGATTTTTGTCGATTTCTCCTCACCAATGGGTCGTGAGTACAAGCTCTGACATATTTATCTTACAATATCAGTGTACCTGATGTCCAGATTTCAGCACATTTGGTATGCATTTTTGTCCAGCTAGAAGATTTTCATTTACACCACATGCTCTGCATCACCATTTTGATATAATCCTACTCCTAATAATTTACCAGGAGTCAATTTAACAAAATCACGATTAATCCCAAATCGTACACGGACGTCCAGTAACTAAACTTTTTCTTTGTTATTTATACCAACTAGATCATGTCCATTTTCTATTTTTTTTTGTTTTGTTGATAGACTGAAAAAAAAATTAACCAAAATAATTATTTAAATAAAGTAACAATTGTTTATTATCAGTATAGTATTATACTACTGTTATCCATCTAACCTTGTCACCTCATGCAACTTTTGTGTATTTTTTTTAATTTATTTACAGAGCCTCAGTGTCTTAACGGTATATAAAATAAAAAATAAGAAAAATATAAAATAAGAAAAAAAAAAAACTACTGGAAAAAGTTGGTCTGATACCACTTTATTGGGAATTTTATTTTTTATCTTCAGTAAATATCACCATAAAAACTGACTGAAAACGACCTGTTGTGAACATAAAGGTAATTTAATCTTAAACAACAATGTTGCAAAACATTATTTTTGTGCGTCATTTACTTATCATATTTACAAACTTGCAAAAGTAATTATTATTTTAATGAAGTACACGATAAAAAGGTAATTTATTCTTAACAACAATGTTGCAAACATTATTTCTTATGCGTCATTACTTATCATTATTTTAAAAAAAAAAAAACATGCAAAAAGTCATTATTATTTTTTAAGTAGTAGTAGCACTTATAGATAATGAGTTTTATAACAACCCATTAATTACATGCCTGTTACTAAATAGTGCTAATTATCATAAGTGCATATATAAACAGGACATATAAATAGGAGCATTATAAATCAAATTATCCTAACAGTACAGAATTTTCTAAAATAACATAATTTCAAATAAAATAGTACACAGTAGTGAATAACAAGTGTTAGACAAGTTTCCTCCGAAGCCATCCGCAAGATGAATTGGTAAGTAAATTACTTAATATTATTATTATTTATTCTGAAAGCAGCAGCAGCAGCAGCAGCAGCAAAATTTTCTTATCGAATAGGACCTCTCGTTCATACATGTTTAGGGATTTTGTTGTTCTTGTTGTTGTTATAAAAGATTGAATTGGTAAATACAATCTCTAGTAGTCATATTCCACTCACAATACATATTAATATATATATATATTATTATAATATATATATATATATATATATATATATATTATATATATTGTTTTTTGTGTAATTAATTGATCAGGTGAGTTCTGGGTTTCTCTATACAAACCACATCTTAATCTAATTCGAATTGTTGTTTGCAGTATGTTGTCATCATCATCTATCATCTTCAGTAAACGAATCTACTCCAAAACTCTCAACTAGGACGATGACTGCAACAACAAGTAAAAAATCTAATCTTGATTGATATGGAGGCAACATCATCAGAACAAATTCCTACTACTACTACTACTACTACTACTACTTACTACAATACATAAAACTAAAGAAATATATCCACTTGCAAAAATATTTTTGGATGGTGTTACATATATAGGACAAGGCCAATTTTCTAAAGAAATATTCAAATGTTACACCTTTATAATTATGTTAAACAACAACAACAACAACAAAATAGTAGTGAAACACCAAATCCTTTAAGCAAAATCTTTACAATTAACAATTATGCATATAAAAATACAAAAAGAAACAGATTAGATATCTATTTGAACGTTCACCACTCTCTCAGTTTGTATTTTTCGTTAATATTTGAATCGGCGGAAAATTTCGATGAAAAGCATATGATCGCTAATATAAAGGAAATTCCCATAGAACTTTTTGAACAATTTCCATCGGTAATTCTCATCCCTAATAAGTCAAATATTAAGGATATTGTTTGGAAAATGATGAAAAACATGAGAATCAAATAGATTTAAGTTTAACATAAAATATATAAAGACTCAAATTGATTTTTTCACCTTATTGTCAAAATACAACTTTTTCAATGAATAATATATTTTTACCCTATTATCCCAAATGTATAATAAAGCTTATTTTCCGACTTGTATGTGCGTATAAGAAAAAGCAAATCAAACAATCGACAACTGTAATGCAAAGCAGATATAATTATTCCGGAAATAATTCTTGTTGGAAAGCCTATAATTCAGATGCAGGTTTCGATTCTTTGTATTAAACAGGATACATTTTGTCCGCAGGGAAAGCCACGAAGATTGAACTAATTGAAAGAGTAAATATTCCTATAGGATTTATGGACAAATTGTTGCAAGATCCTCTACGAGCTTAGGAACTATACGGACAGAATTGTAGATGCAACCTATAACGGACCTCTAATTATTTATTTTATCTCGGATGAAAATATTATGTTGGAAAAATATAGAAAAATTGCTCAATTAGTTATTATGTCCTTTGGTAAATGCGTCAACTGAAAGAAATTTACAAGTCTGAAGAGTAGTTTTATAAGAAAATCCAATAATTTTGGTTCTTCGGGAAAATATAAAATTCCGCTGCCCAATTCTTTCGACAATATTGTGCACAACCTCAAACAGATATTGAAATTGCTGAATATAATCGATGTACTAGAAATTTAGTCTTTTCCGATTCTTCCGATTCTGAATAAATTAGATATTAAAAATAATATTTGTTTTTTTTTTTACTTTTCAGGAAGTTTTATTGTAGTAGTATTAAAGGTTTATTGTTAAAAAAAATTATTATGCCTGTCCCGGTGAATCTAAAATGCCCCTTTGTCAGGGAGAAACAGAAGGAATAATAGATGCAGATCCATGTACAAATTGTATGAGAGAAGGTATTTTACGAAATTTAGAAGGTCAGAAACACGTTATAGAATACTTTACACGTTATCAAGAATTAGAAGGAGCTGCTAGATTGGAAGAACAAAATAATGTTAATAATAACAATAATAATAATAATAATAATAATCAACAAAACAATGTTAACAATAATAATAATTAATAATAATAATAATAATAATAATATCCCTCAGGGGCTAGGGGAATCCCAGGATTCTCCTAGTACGGGCATTGACGATCCCGAGGAGGTACCTGAGTCATGTTGTGCTGTCTTGTGTTGTCCAGATTATGTGTAACAAAAACGCAATCTTAAGGTGTTTACCGTGCCGAGAAGATGAATGGCTCAGCGTTTATGAGTCGCGAACGGTTCCCCCGGATACCGGGCGCCCTCCGGGAGTAAGTAGCCTTGCTGTGGCATCCAGGCTCTGCCGCAGTCGACCCCTCTTTCCTAGGATACTCGTGGGAATTGTATGTCAAAGAATAATAATTATATAATGATAATGGAAGGGTGTTGCGGAGGCGGACCCCTGTCGTACAAACAGCTATAGCAACACCACAACAACAACAACCACAGACGAACCAAACAACCGCCTCAGCCGAAACTACTCCCGATAGTTTTACCAGATCCGACATTGTAGGTGATGGAAATTGCCTTTTCCGTGCAGTTAGCTTACACTTATATGGCCACCAAAACCATCATGAGAAACTCCGAGAGGTTGCTCTAAGATATTTACAACAAAACTGGTCGGAACTTCACACATTTTCATTAATTGAAGTCGACGATATAAAAGACTTCAATAACTATATAATTATATGAGGAAAAATGGCACCTATGGAACGAGCCTAGAGATACTTGCCCTCTCGGAAACACAAAATAGCAACTTTCATATCTTCTCAAAACAACGAAGAACAAGACATACAAAAATAACTTTTACGGACAGCCAACAATAATAAGCACGGGAAAATACAACAAAACCATTTACCTTCTACTAACAGGCAACCCAATGTCGGGACACTTTGAGCTTCTGACACCACAAAACATTGAAAACATTCCAGACAACAACAGACCAATAAAAGAAGCATCGGGCGAGCGACGTAACGGTCGAGGACGTCGCGGGAAATGGCAGCTCGACCAAAACGATGAAGACCAGGCAACCGAAAATGGACCTGCCAAAAGTGTTGTGCGGCGACTAAGCCGACACCCACCAAGGCGGGAAAATCACAGCAGCGCATGAGTTGCACCACAGGAATCAACGAACACGCCATGCGTTGCTGTAATGAAAACACAAAACCTGACAAAGAAATCACTGAGAAGAGAATCACTCGCCGCTTGGACCCACCACATCAATCCCAAGCGCAACCGACGTAGATACGGGACAAACACAACCACCAAAGCCAGGCCAGGGCCCGTATGTTTTGCAAGGACAACATGCAACTACCAAGGCTGGAAAACCAAGACAGCGGTTAAAGTGGACGGATGAGATGAATAGGACGGTGATGCGCTGTTACTACACCGCCACCAAACTCGAAACAATAACATCGGGCTACAGACAGAACTGCACAGACTTTTCTTGACCGAATATCCACATCTGCAATTACTTGTTTCAGAACAGAGAGTAATAGACCAAAAAAGAGTTATTACCAAGAACAATCGTCTCACACCTCTCGAATTGCAAACCATCAAGGACACAGTGCTGCTGTTGAACTGAACACAGACCAACCAAACAATAGAAACAATAAAGCAGATTCCGAACCAGCCTCACACACACAACCACCCAGTCGAACACAACAAGACCCACCACCCAGAGGAGCATAACGCAAAATAATATTGCGAGTACCGCGCAACACCATATCACAGACCAACACGAATCACTCACAACCATCCACACAACATCACCCCGAATCACCTCTCATACAAACACTTAAAGCAAAAATGGAGTCACATCTAGCTCGATGGTCAGGCACCGACCCACAACAAGAAATCCCATCCCTCGTTTAATCTTCAGACAGAGCACGCAAAATCCTCAACACACTAAACAAGCACATAATACCTCAGTATATAACAGACTTAAGCACAATCGAAGACATTCACACAATAATATACGCAGCAGCAATCACCACTCTAACACAAAATAATCAAAAACTCCCTCAACGACAAGGAAACCCCAACAGGACAAAACCAAAATTCAAATGGCAAATAAGAATAGAAAACAAAATCAACAACATCAGGAGAGATCTAGGACATCTTACCCAGTTTATAAGCGGGAACGCGTCCAAACGTGTCACACAGGGCAAACAAGATCAAATCTAAGTCTCCAACAGAACACTGCCAGAAATCTCGATTTGAAACAAAAACTATCTGTATATGCCGCAAGACTCCGTAGATACAAAGAATCAAATGAGAGGAAAGACACCAACAACCTCTTCCGAAGAAGCGAAAAACAGTTCTACCGAGAAGGAACTATGTATCAACAAACAGTTAGCAGTGGACTGAACCACCATACCAACAATCAAGAACTCACAGATTATTGGGAAAAAAGTATCTGGTCAGAACCATGCACAACTACACAATTAATAACTCACCCCCTGGTATCAAAGCCGAAGAGAAGACATAACATAAACATGTGACAGAACAAGGAAAAACTACGTTAAATACACAAAAATTACAGAAACTATCAAACACACACAAAAACTGGAAATGTACATGCGAAATAGCACAATATACAAAACTTCTGGCTACAAACAGGCTTTTACCACACAAAAGCGCACTCTAACACCCAAAAAATCAACAATGACCATTCCTACAAAACCACACAATACATTTTCACTACTTTCTGCACACAATCAAGGGAAATAACCTACCAGTTTAAACCCAAATGCATCTAGACACCACCAAACCCGTTCTCAAACTAGCCGACAACCAATTAACTGCCTTCCAACCATATACAAGATCATTCACAGCCCATCAACATTTTCGAAGGAAATATGCATACAACACCTATCAGAAAACCAATATCCTTCACAGAACCGAGCTAGAAGGGATGCAGGAGTGAAAAAATATGTCGAATGGATGCCAAAAGGAGCCCCCGACTGATTTATAGAATAGCGTGACTGATTATGCGGCACAAACCTCGAAAAGAACACCGGAAACCTGTCAACAACGGATTACATAGACTTATTAAAATAGCCACTTCGATCCTCCCAGATACCCCACAGCCTGACGTTTATCAGTAAGGACACCCTATAGGAAATCTATAAAAATCCACCAACACCTACAAGACAGTTCTCTCGACGCCAAATTATGAAAAGATGCTGAAAACCAAAATAACGCGCCTAGAAAAAACAATACCGAACGGCATCCAAATATCAGAATCGGGAACTCTGTACATCAGACTGGTAGCGGTATTTTTAAGGTAAGACTCGCTCAGTGCACCTTCTAGTGTTTTTGCCCTCTCTGAATCTCGAATCCATCTGTCAGAATTTTGTACTATAATCTAGTAGATCAGAGTCATAGGTTTAAATCATCAAGACTCACCAAATAAGTGTATAACCTCCTCACAAACATAAAAATTAAAAAATCCACCCTCCTATCTCATGGGATACGACAATAAAACTCTACGCGCTGTCCACAACCAAATCACAGCTGAAAAGAACAAGACTCCCTATAAATATCACAGTAATATTGCACTAACGACAGTCATCCTTAGATCGTCAATAATGCAAATTTTGGGTATTGTTATTTTATATAAATGCAAAAGTGCTCCACAATCGCAAATCAAAGGCCAATGGACTGTGCACATTAGGTAGTCAAGAAGGAACCTCAAGCAGCAACTGGCAAACGTCTCGAGAGAAATTTGTTCGGATAAAGAAACAGACAAAATATCTAAGGCTTCCAACAAAGCACCATAACTCAAACAACTCTCCTACAATCCAAAACAGAGCTCAGAACCGTATAAAGTCAAATAAGCTGACGGACGAAACTTTTGACAAAATCAAAACTCTATTCTCTTTCAAGATATCTCACAATAAAGCCTAATCAACACGTTCGCACTACTACTCTATAACCCTCACCCGCTTACCATTCATTTGGTGATTAGCATTGTCAAAGGGGTCACAAACAGACATAGAAAATTATGTCACATCCCTATTATTACTCAATCTCATATTCGCACCAAATACATGGAAAATTAACACCCAAATGCATGCAAAGAAGGAGCTTATTACCTCATCGAGAGAGAAGGCACCAGGAACGGAAGAGAATTTTAGGATCTTACAGTTATAATTGACACGCCCCAAATAACAAATTCAAACTCTCATTAGGTTATTTCTTTCACCGACAAGGCCGCAAACCAGCCTCCAACAACAGCGACAGAGAAAGCCCAGACAATAAAACTACACACGCCTCCTCGACTTAAGCCCGGGCAGAGCCACCCAAGCAGACACACACAGTCACACCCAAAATTACAACAGGCATAAAGATGAAATATCGTGCCAGTCAGAGGAAAACAACTCCACGGAAAACACACAGAACTACCACATAGAACATAGAGCCACGTAAATAGAATATAATAAACAATCATACACCTGGTTACGGCCTGATGAGGCATGCTATTCCCTAGATGATCTGAAGGCTTCTTTTACTTGCCATCCGTGCAGCTGATAAAGGTCATATATTACCAGAAAACCTACCAAAAGCATATCACTGCCAAAAGACCCGGACTATCTGCGACGAGGACTCTGATTGTAGGTAAATGCACACCAGCAGAAAGAAGACAGATCGAAATCACATAACGAATGCGGATGTCAAATATTGGCCGGTAACGGGAGTCAACTTCCGCCTACACAGCCAAGGCATGATACAGGCGGCCCAAAGTCGGGTACACCCAAAAAATGGCCAAACTCATGGCCACAACATACAGACTCATAGAAAACACAGATCCTAACTTCAGCTACATAAGACACGCCCAACGATCCATACTCTGAAAAGTGAATAAATTACAAGCATTCGCAACTGCTGAATATCGGTATTCTCATACTGATAAAACAAGTCTCCGGCCAATAAACCCAGATGTATTACTTTTCGCAGTGCAAAAAAAGGAAAAAAGTAACCTAATCTGAGCAAACACTTGCTGCACCCCAACGACAACAAACAATTCCAAGCGAAAATACACGAAGAAAAAAAAATTTCCAAATACCACAGAACCTTGCAAATCGGAAATAAAAAGGGCCTTATGGAGACAGGGATAAAGTCATCCCATTGCTCCCCTGCATCTATTATATCAGCACACAGGCATTACCGACACCGAATAACCATTCAACACCACATTTAGTGACTAATTGCGGACGCAACTACGGACTGGGTACACAGAAACGATTCAGAAGTCAGTGGAATTTGAATATACCATCTATACACTTGTCAGCGTCATTTCCCTTCTAAATCACACAATATACTATGTTAAACAATAATAATTATAATAATGAAAATGGAAGGGTGTTGCGGAGGCGGACCCCTGTCGTACAAACAGCTACAGCAACACCACAACAACAACTACAGACGAAACCAAACAACCGCCTCAGTCGAAACTACTCCCGATAGTTTTACCAGATCCGACATTGTAGGTGATGGAAATTGCCTTTTCCGTGCAGTTAGCTTATACTTATATGGCCACCAGAACCATCATGAGAAAACTCCGAGAGGTTGCTCTAAGATATTTACAACAAAACTGGTCGGAACTTCACACATTTTCATTAATTGAAGTCGACGATATAAAAGACTTCAATAACTATTATAATTATATGCGGAAAAATGGCACCTATGGAACGAGCCTAGAGATACTTGCCCTCTCGGAAACACAAAATAGCAACTTTCATATCTTCTCAAAACAACGAAGAACAAGACATACAAAAATAACTTTTACGGACAGACCAACAATAATAAGCACGGGAAAATACAACAAAACCGTTTACCTTCTACTAACAGGCAACCCAATGTCGGGACACTTTGAGCTTCTGACACCACAAAACACTGAAAACATTCCAGAGAACAACAGACCAATAAAAGAAGCATCGGGCGAGCGACGTAACGGTCGAGGACGTCGCGGGAAATGGCAGCTCGACCAAAACGATGAAGACCAGGCAACCGAAAATGGACCTGCCAAAAGTGTTGTGTTGGCGACTAAGCCGACACCCACCAAGGCGGGAAAATCACAGCAGCGCATGAGTTGCACCACAGGAATCAACGAACACGCCATGCGTTGCTGTAATGAAAACACAAAACCTGACAAAGAAATCACTGAGAAGAGATTCACTCGCCGCTTGGACCACCAACATCAATCCAAGCGCAACCGACGTAGATACGGGACAAACACAACCACCAAAGCCAGGCCAGGGCCCGTATGTATTGCAAGGACAACATGCAACTACCAAGGCTGGAAAACCAAGACAGCGGTTTTAAAGTGGACGGATGAGATGAATAGGACGGTGATGCGCTGTTACTACACCGCCACCAAACTCGAAACAATAACATCGGGCTACAGACAGCAACTGCACAGACTTTTCTTGACCGAATATCCACATCTGCAATTACTTGTTTCAGAACAGAGAGTAGTAGACCAAAAAAGAGTTATTACCAAGAACAATCGTTTCACACCTCTCGAATTGCAAACCATCAAGGACACAGTGGCTGTTGAACTGAACACAGACCAACCAAACAATAGAAACAATAAAGCAGATTCCGAACCAGCCTCACACACACAACCACCCAGTCGAACACAACAATACCCACCACCCAGGAGGAGCATAACGCAAAATAATATTGCGAGTACCGCGCAACACCATATCACAGACAACAACATGAACCACTCGCCACCCTCAACGACATCCACACAACATCACCCCGAATCACCTCTCATACAAACACTTAAAGCAAAAATGGAGTCACATCTAGCTCGATGGTCAGGCACCGACCCCACAACAAGAAATCCCATCCCTCGTTTAATCTTCAGACAGAGCACGCAACCAATCCTCAACACACTAAACAAGCACATAATACCTCAGTATATAACAGACTCAAGCACAATCGAAGACATTCACACAATAATATACGCAGCAGCAATTACCACTCTAACACAAAATAATCAAAAAACTTCCTCAACGACAAGGAAACCCCAACAGGACAAAACCAAAATTCAATGGCAAATAAGAATAGAAAACAAAATCAACAACATCAGGAGAGATCTAGGACATCTTACCCAGTTTATAAGCGGGAATGCGTCCAAACGTGTCACACATGGGGCAAACAAGATCAAATCTAAGTCTCCCAACAGAACACTGCCAGAAATCCTCGATACCTTGAAACAAAAACTATCTGTATATGCCGCAAGACTCCGTAGATACAAAGAATCGAATGAGAGGAAAGACACCAACAACCTCTTCCGAAGAAGCGAAAAACAGTTTTACCGGAAAACTATGTACAACAAACAGATAGCAGTGACTGAACCACCAAACAAACAAGAACTCACAGATTATTGGAAAAGTATCTGGTCAGAACCCCAAACAACACAATAATAACACCCCCTGGATCACAGCCGAAGAAGACAAACATAAACATGTGACAGAACAAGAAAATACCACATTTAATACACAAGAAATTACAGAAACTATCAAACACACACACAACTGGAAATGTCCTGGAATAGACAATATACAAAAACTTCTGGTACAAACAGTTTACCACCACACACGAAGCACTCACACACCAAATCAACAAAGCCATTCTACAACCACACACATTTCCCACTTTCCTCACACAAGGAATAACATACGTTAAACCCAAAAGCTCAGACACCACAAACCCGTCAAACTACCGACCTATCACCTGTCTTCCAACCCTATACAAGATCATCACAGCCACAATATCGAAGAAAATAGAACAACACCTAACAGACAACAATATCCTCACAGAAGAGCAGAAGGGATGCAGGAAAAATAGTCGAGGATGCAAAGAGCAGCTGATTATAGATAGCGTGATTATGGGACAAACCAGAAAAGAACACAGAAACCTTCACATCGGTTACATAGACTATAAAAAAGCCTTCGACTCCATACCCCACAGCTGGTTAATCAGGGCCCTAGAAATCTATAAAATCAACCAACACCTCAGGCAGTTTCTCGCGCAAATTATGAAAACATGGAAAACCAAAATACGCCTAGAAACACAAACCGAACGGATCCAAACAGAAGAGCTGTACATCAGACGGGGTATATTTCAGGGAGACTCGCTCAGTGCTCTATGGTTTTGCCTCTGTCTCAATCCACTCTCAAATATACTAAACAGAACAGAGCATGGCTTCAATATCAGACACCAAAAAGAGAATCAACATAAAATAAACCACCTCCTATATATGGACGACATAAAACTCTACGCTGCCACACAAACACAGCTGAAAGAACTCCTCAAAATCACAGAAATATTCACCTTAGATGTCAATATGGAATTTGGTATAAGTAAATGCAAAGTGCTCCACATCAACAAAGGCCAATGGAAGCACCACCATGAGACAGAAACCATCAACAATGAAACGCTCGATAACATGTTCGATAAAGAAACATACAAATATCTAGGCTTCCAACAAAGCACCAAACTCAACCACACTCACATCAAAACAGAGCTCAGAACCGAATTCAAAAACAGACTGACGAAACTTTTGCAAACAAAACTCAACTCTAAGAATCTCACTAAAGCCATCAACACGTTCGCTATACCTATACTCACATATTCATTTGGTATCATCAAATGGTCACAAACAGACATAGAAAATATTCACATCCTTATACGATCTCAATTCACCAAATACAGGAAATTACACCCCAACGCATGCAAAGAAAGACTTACCATCGAGAGGAAGGCAGGAGGAAGAGGAATTATAGACATCAGATCATTACACACAAAACAAATACAAACACTTAGAAAATTCTTTCACAGCAAGCAAACCAGCCTCCACACAGCGACAGTGAAAGCAGACAAAAACTACACACCTCTCGACTTAGCCCGGGCAGACCACTCAGCAGACACACACAGTCACACCCAATTACAACAGGAAAAGATGAAAACGTGGTCAGAGAAAACACTCCACGGAAAACACAGATACCACATAGAACAAGACCACGTAAATAAAAAACAATCATACACCTGGTTACGGGATGGGCAGCTATTCCCTGAGACTGAAGGCTTCTTACTTGCCATCCAGGATAAAGTCATATTAACCAGAAACTACCAAAAGCATATCATCAAAGACCCGACTATTGCAGAGGACAGATGTAGGAAATGCCACCAGCAGAAAGAAACGATCGAACACATAACGAGCGGATGTAAAATATTGGCCGGAACAGAGTACACAGCCAGGCATGACTCAGCTGCCAAAGTGGTTCACCAAGCACTGGCCACAACATACAGACTCATAGAAAAACACAGATCCCTACTACAAATACACGCCAACATCCATACTTGAAAATGAAGATTACAAGCTCTACTGGGATATCGGTATCCATACAGATAAAACAGTCTCCGCCAATAGACCCGATATTACTTTTCAGTGCAAAAAAGGAAAAGTCACTTATCTGATTGACATAGCTGTCCCCAACGACCCAAACATCCAAGCGAAATACACAGAAAAAATTTCCAAATACACAGACCTTGCAACGGAAATAAAAAGGCTATGGAGACAGGAAAAAGTCATCATTGTCCCCCTCATTATATCAGCCACAGGCCTTACACCAATAACATTCACACCACATTTAGTGCAATTGGGACTCAACACGGACATACACAGAAACATTCAGAAGTCAGTGATTTTGAAAACATGTAACATTGTCAGGTCATTCCTTAATACGGAATGGTAATAGCGTTTGTGCTGACTTGGTTTTGGCCCGTCAGCCAAACATGGAACCACATTGATCAAATGTGAGAAAGAAGAACTTTTTGTAATAAATAATAATGATGACTTTATTGTATAATATACAAAAGGCGAAGTTGAAGCTTAGCTTCCTATCTTAACCTATCCTAACCTAAAAATGATTATATTACTTATGTATCATATATAATTATGGGGCATACATGTACTGTTGCAAACATATTTCGGATGTATCATGTAAATATAAGAAAACAATTTATAAAAAAAATAATGATATAATTTTGCCAATTTCATTTTTAAATTTCAAGCCTTTAAGACTTTTTAAATTATCTGGAAACTTTATTATAAATACTGTGGACCTGGTAACTGAATGATCTTTGATATTGTGCTGTTCTATGCAAGGGTGGTGATATTTGTTGTTTATGCCTTAAGTCTAGGTTATGAGCATCATGTCTAAATTTAATTTTTTGATACAAGTAATTTGGGGCGCATTTTACAAATTATTTTATTAAATATTACTAAGGTAGGCCTCACCTTAGTCTATAAGTCATCAGAGAATCTGAGGAATATCTTAGGAAATCCCAAAGATAAGATTCCTAATTGTGAGAAAAGTGGAATTTATGAAATTAGTTGTAATGATTGTGACAAAAAGTATGTTAGGCAAACTAAAAGGTCAATTAGAACACGATTTAAAGAACATTTAGCACACTTAAAATACAACAGAACAGAAAAGTCTAGCATTGCCGAACATGCTCTTGAAGCTGATCATACTGTAACATTGGATAATCTAAGATTAATAAAAAATGTATCTGATAGGAGATTGTTGAACGCATACGAAAGTATGGAAATCCTAAAATGTAAAAGTAGTTTAAACAAAGACAGAGGGCCTATTCCTTATAGTCCCCTCTACTGGTTACTTGACCGGAACTGATAGCCTTGCCTATGTCATTAGTTCCGCTTGAGTAATTCAAGGGTTAGGCTAAGTATAAATAGGGTAGATTTGGTAGTTTAGCTTTAGTCAATCATCGCTCCTGATGAAGCTAACATGGTTAGCGAAACGCGCGTCGAGTGCAAAAATAAAGTGTTTGGTGTAGTGGTGATATATACTGAGTAGTATCATTGTGCCAAAGATTCCACATTCCCAACTTAGTTGACTATTAGTACTTTGTTTACAGCTGCTTGGAATAGATCCGTTGTTGTTGTTGAGAACCATGTTTGTAGGTTTTTCAGCTACGAAATACGTCTCCTGCCTGGTCCTCTTCTTCCATCCACCTTGCCCTATAGTATCAATATCTTTCCTTGTTCCTCATAATGTGGCCTAAATATTCGAGTTTTCTTCTTTCTCTCTAGTTGATAGTGTTCTCTGTCCAAGGTATTTTAAGCATCCGTCTGTATAGCCACACCTCGAATGCTTCCAAAAGAAGAAAATGGTAATAATAAATTCCAAGTTCCACGTAATCAAGACACGTAAACTTAATGGATGCCTCTTCTAGTTTAGATTCCGAATTCGTTGGATATATCCTATTAAAAAATGTAATGTATAAACAGAAACGACGATAGGAATAAGCTCAAACAATAAAAAAAGTTAGATAAACACTTAAGCAGGATTAACACATGACTTTGACAGGTGATTTGATAAATATTTATTTTACGGAAGGTAGTTTTAAAGTGTCCTTTATTGAATATTTTAATACAAAATTTTTTCGATCGTAGATAAATACCTTCAGGTGATTTAAAAAAATATTCGTATATATACCAGTGGGTCTTGTTCTTTACACAAAAACTTTGATTAAATTTAGGAGTTTTTCATAATCAATAATATATGATAGTTATAGCATCTTAGTTACCTAATGGCTAATAAATAAATCTAGCTCAATCTAGGATCTAGTAACAAAAATGTAAAACATATATTTATTACATAAACATTTGTTTAAATATAAACAAATAAAATAAAATTATTTTGTCTCTAACTATCAATTAGCCACCAGTGTATGTACTGAAAAATATAATAAAAAAACTCCGCCATATTGTCAAACCGATTAGTTATATATATATATATATATATATATATATATATATATATATATATATATATATATATATATATATGTATATATATACAGTCCCTGGCCAAATTATTAGACGTACTGCAAGATTTCATGTAAAATATTAATTACCGAGTGATATTGTACCGTTTTATTATTTTAAATTGATTTGTTTTTTATATTATCCAATCAATTACCAATTTATTTGACATAAATAAAACAGCATTAATTTAGAAAAACATAAGTTTATTAAGTTTTAAAGAAAAGTGAAATTAATGTTAGTAAAAGTCAATATTTAGTTGAGCCACCTTTAGCCGCTATCAAAGCTTTAATTCTGCGCGGCATGCTATCAATGCAAGATTGTACTGTCTCCTGCATTTGAGGATGATGAGTCCACACATGAATAATCTTTTCTAGGAGCTGGGTTTTGTTGGTAATCACATCTTTAGCCACTTCTCTTTTCATCAGCTCCCACACATTTTCAATGGGGTTCATATCAGGGCCAATCCAACAGAGGGATATTTTTTTCTGCCAAAAAGATTTAACAGACCGAGCAGTGTGGCAGGGAGCTCCATCTTGCATGAAAGTGAATGGTTCCCCATTTGGAAACCATTCTCTGAGCTGCGGAATCAACCGATTTTGTAATACTTCTTTGTACTGATCTTGCCTCATTATTCCTTTGACGACGTACAGACGTCCAGTGCCCTTGCCGCTGATGACTGACCAAATCATCACTTTGGTGGGATGTTTAACCATCGGGACGACACAATCTTGATGAAACTTTTCTCCATGACGACGACGCACATACTGAGCTTTATTCTGCAAAATTTCGAATGTGCTTTCGTCACTGAAGCAGACCTGTCAAAAATAGGAAAAATATATAAACTTCCATGTTTATTTGCTTTATTTAACTGAAAATGATAATAATGTATCAATTATTGATTAAATTGCTGTATCTTACCGATCTCCAGAAGTCCACATCTTTGTCTTGCCATTGTTTGGCCCACTTCAGGCGCTTTGCTTTCATTGCAGCTGTTAACTTGGGCTTCCTGGCGGGGCGACAGGCCTTAAAATCTAATTCTTTCAATTTTCTTCGAACAGTGCGCTCAGAAGCATTTACGCTAGCATCCTGGAGTTGTGATTTTATTACCTTTGTGGTAGCAAATCTGTTTTCTACACAAATTTTCTTCAAACATCTCTCTGACCGTGGAGTGAAAATTGGTTTTTCTACCGCATCTTTTCTTTCTTTTCGGGCTTAATTCCTTCCCTGACCCAATTTTCTTTTTTATGCGTCGTATACTAGCTTCAGAAACCTCCAATCTTCGTGATATTTCTCGGTTTGTAAATGTTTTCGCAATCACAAGGGCCTTCACTTCAGCTTTTTTTACGTGGTGAAAGATCGCCTTTTCTACCCATAATGAAAATAGTCCAATTACTTTTTTAAAACACTGCATACAAAATAAACTAATAACTGAGTAGTATAAAACTGTTAAACAAACAATCACAGTCCATAAAGCCACAGAAACACGTCCGTACCTGACTCGGTTCCGATCGCGACTGATACAGGTTTGTACTTATTTACGTTCATGTATCACTTTGTCAACACAGTATTACCATATGTTAAAAATAAATACAAATATGTAGTCTACAACAATTCTTTTTAAATAAAAATCAATAATATTGTAGTTTAAATATACCATTATTGCATAAAAACTCTTAAGAAACATAAAATTACTAAAAAAAATACAGAGCGTCTAATAATTTGGCCAGGGACTGTATATATATATATATATATATATATATATATATATATATATATATATATATATATATATATATATATATCAATCGGTTTTATAACGTCTTCCGATGCCTAATTTCCACTCCTCCCGGTTTCTCCATCCCTCCTCCTCCTCCAGATTTCTCTCTAGTACTTCCTTGTTGATTCCTGCTCTCCAGCTTTGGCGTGGTCTTCCTCGCTTTCTTTTTCCATGAGGGTTCCAATTTAAAATCTTTTTAGGCAGTCGGTCTTGTGACATTCTCTGTACATGTCCGTACCATACCAACTGTTGGGTTCTGATTTCGTCGTGTCATTTGGTATGCGGTCTTTTCTGGATTTTCTGGCTGCTCGTCTCCAGAAATCCATTTCTGTAGCTTTTAGTATTTTTTCTGTTCTTTCCTTTAATGGCCACACCTGGGAGCTGTAAGTTATTATACTTTTCACTATTGAGTTGTAAATTCTCTTCTTATTTTCAATGGTTATGTTTTTGTCCCATAGTAATATATATATATATATATATATATATATATATATATATATATATATATATATAATATATATATATATATATATATATATACAGTCCCTGGCCAAATTATTAGACGCACTGTATTTTTTTTAGTAATTTTATGTTTCTTAAGAGTTTTTATGCAATAATGGTATATTTAAACTACAACATTATTGATTTTTATTTAAAAGAATTGTTGTAGACTACATATTTGTATTTGTTTTTAACATATGGCAACACTGTGTTGACAAAGTGATACATGCACGTAAATAAGTACAAACCTGTATCAGTCGCGATCGGAATCGAGTCAGGTACGGACGTGTTTCTGTGGCTTTATGGACTGTGATTGTTTGTTTAACAGTTTTATACTACTCAGTTATTAGTTTATTTTGTATGCAGTGTTTTAAAAAAGTAATTGGACTATTTTCATTATGGGTAGAAAAGGCGATCTTTCACCACGTAAAAAAGCTGAAGTGAAGGCCCTTGTGATTGCGAAAACATTTACAAATCGAGAAATATCACGAAGTTTGGAGGTTTCTGAAGCTAGTGTATGACGCGTAAAAAAGAAAATTGAGTCAGGGAAGGAATTAAGCCCGAAAAAGAAAGAAAAGATGCTGTAGAAAACCAATTTTCACTCCACGGTCAGAGAGATGTTTGAAGAAAATTTGTGTAGAGAACAGATTTGCTACCACAAAGGTAATAAAATCACAACTCCAGGATGCTAGCGTAAATGCTTCTGAGCGCACTGTTCGAAGAAAATTGAAAGAATTAGATTTTAAGGCCTGTCGCCCCGCCAGGAAGCCCAAGTTAACAGCTGCAATGAAAGCAAAGCGCCTGAAGTGGGCCTAACAATGGCAAGACAAAGATGTGGACTTCTGGAGATCGGTAAGATACAGCAATTTAATCAATAATTGATACATTATTATCATTTTCAGTTAAATAAAGCAAATAAACATGGAAGTTTATATATTTTTCCTATTTTTGACAGGTCTGCTTCAGTGACGAAAGCACATTCGAAATTTTGCAGAATAAAGCTCAGTATGTGCGTCGTCGTCAAGGAGAAAAGTTTCATCCTGATTGTGTCGTCCCGACGGTTAAACATCCCACCAAAGTGATGATTTGGTCAGTCATCAGCGGCAAGGGCACTGGACGTCTGTACGTCGTCAAAGGAATAATGAGGCAAGATCAGTACAAAGAAGTATTACAAAATCGGTTGATTCCGCAGCTCAGAGAATGGTTTCCAAATGGGGAACCATTCACTTTCATGCAAGATGGAGCTCCCTGCCACACTGCTCGGTCTGTTAAAGCTTTTTTGGCAGAAAAAAATATCCCTCTGTTGGACTGGCCCTGATATGAACCCCATTGAAAATGTGTGGGAGCTGATGAAAAGAGAAGTGGCTAAAGATATGATTACCAACAAAACCCAGCTCCTAGAAAAGATTATTCATGTGTGGAATCATCATCCTCAAATGCAGGAGACAGTACAATCTTGCATTGATAGCATGCCACGCAGAATTAAAGCTTTGATAGCGGCTAAAAGTGGCTCAACTAAATATTGACTTTTACTAACATTAATTTCACTTTTCTTTAAAACTTAATAAACTTTTGCTTTTCTAAATTAATGCTGTTTTATTTATGTCAAATAAATAGGTAATTGATTGGATAATATAAAAATAAAAAACAAATCAATTTAAAATAAATAAAACGGTACAATATCACTCGGTAATTAATATTTTACATGAAATCTTGCAGTGTGTCTAATAAATTGGCCAGGGACTGTATATATAAATAATCTCGTTTATAGCGTTTTCCACCTTTGGGTTTTTAATCGCCAGTTATTTCTATCCTCGTTATTTAAGTTCTAGAGCTACTTTTCACCCCCTCCAAGGGTGGATATTGGTTTAATTAATAAAAAATAGCTTGCTGTGGTTTGAATGCATATTCGTTTCTCTAGACTACAAAATACCTACCATTTTTCACACTTCATTAAGAATCATTACATTATTATAGTTTTACCCCATTTCAAGGGATATTTTTGGCCAAAAAAAAAAAATGACACGATAAATTTTTTTCAAAACTACGGATTCGAATTCAGCGTCGAAAAATACACTAAATTTTTGGCCATTTTTTAAAAATAATACAAAAAAAAAACTGTACGCAAGTATTACATCATACAGTCAGTCCAAAAGCATACACCACCTGCTTTGTATACTACTTTTCTGTTATGTTTAACTAATTAATTGGAACTATAAGAAAACATGTTTAAATTGATATTTGAAACTTAACCAACAAGAATTAGTATTAAGAACAACTACGGAACATTTTACCAGGTGTACAAGTATGACTTTTTTTCTAAAAAAAACATGTAAAGTTCGGAAGAATGATAAAAAGTGCTTTATTCAAAGTATGCTCCATCGCTTGTTATACATTTTTCCCATCTTTCGGGCAATTTGTGAATACCACACCAGTAAAAATCTTCCCCTTTTGCTGCGAACCATTCATCGAGCCATTTTTTCACATCTTCGTACGAACCAAAGCTCTGCTCAGCAAGTGCGTGACCCATCGAGGCAAACAAGTGATAATCGGAAGGTGCCAAGTCTGGTGAGTAAGCCGCATGGGGTAGAACTTCCCAGCTGAGTGCTTCCAACGTATCGCGAACTGGTTTTGCCGTATGTGATAGAGCATTGTCATGAAGAAAAATGACTTTGTGTTGCCTCTTTAGGTATTCTGGCCTTTTTTTCAAGCAGCGAACGGTTTCAAATCGGTCAATTGTTGTTGGTATCATTTAGTATTAACAGTTTTCCCAGGTTTTAACAGCTCATAATAGACCACGCCCCTCTAGTCCCACCAAATACACATCGTCTTTCTGCCAAAGCGATTCGGTCTTGCGGTCGATGTGGACGGTGCACTTGGGATTCTCAAAATAAATCCACTTTTCATCCCCTGTAACTATACGATACAAAAACGACTTCCTTTTCTACCGAGCAAGCAAAATGTCACACGTATTTTTGCACTTTTCCATTTGTCTTTCGTTCAATTCATGTGGTACCCGTCTACCGGTTTTCTAAATCTTTCCCATCTCTCGTAGCCGATTAGAAACAGCTTACTGACTAACGCCCAATTGCTCGGCTAGTTGTTTTTGTGTTTGTGAATCAATGCTTGCAATTCCACATATTCGTATTTTTTTGGCGGTTTTCCACGTTCCTTCTCTGTAACATCGAAGTCACCACTTTTGAAACGCCGAAACCATCGTTCACACGTATCTTGCGATGGAGTATGTTCACCATAAGCTTCTCGAAGTAATCGGTATGATTCAACAGCAGTTTTCTTCAAATGAAAACGAAAAATTAATGCTGTCCACGAATGATCTTTGTTTGGTATAAATTTCGATATATTGAGCACAACAACACAACACTATGCACACACTTTTCCAATTTATCACTCGTGCGAGTCTGACACTTGTTGATGACACAACAAAATGGCGCAGTGTCAAATCCTTATAGCACGAACTGCATTGGTGCATCATCTGTTGCCTGAAATCCGCATTTCATACTTGTACACCTGGTATTTAGAAGTTACAAAATTGTTATAAAAATGTAAACAAAATTAATGTCAAAAAAGTCTTCATACACTTAATTGTTATCAATAATAGTTTGATGGAGAGTTTAACGGAAAATAGCAACTTCGTTTAAACTAATATTTAGTGGAACCGCCGTTGGCCTTCATAGTCTCTTGTAACCTTTTTATCATGCTTGCAACCAGCTTTCTAGTAACTTCTGCTGGCATGTTTTCCCATTCGTTCAATATTCTGTTTTTTAATTCTTCTCTGTTTGAAACATTATGTTTGCGAACGCGCTGTTTAAGTTCCTCCCATAAATGCTCGATGGGATTAACGTCGGGTGATTGCGGAGGTGTATGAAGCTCCTGTCTTTAGTTCTGCCATCAGATCCAAAAGCGTTAAATTTAGTTTCATCACTAAAGATTACGGATTCCCAAAATTCAGGAGGTTTAGTAACATATTCTCTAGCAAAAGCTAACCGCTTTATACGATTAGCTTCCAAAATTAACGGCTTCTTCCTGGCCAGACACCCCTTATAGCCTGCCCTGTGTAAACAATTTTTCACTGTTCGTGAACAAACATTTTTCGAAAATAGTTCCCGGGATCAATTTTTATTTATTATAAAATTTCGACGTTTTCGGCCATAATTATCATATAAAAAATTTTCCTTAGCAGATATCGACATCCCGTCTTGATAGGATTATAAAAAAGAGCATTCCTTACCATGTACAGTTCAGAGGATTTGATAGCTATCTTCGTTTTTGAATAACAGTGTTTCAATTTTTATTTATTATAAAATTTCGACGTTTTCGCCCATAATGCTATGGTTTTTATCATATAAAAAATTTTCCTTAGCAGATATCGACATCCCGTCTTGATAGGATTATAAAAAAGAGCATTCCTTACCACGTACAGTTTAGAGGCTTTGATAGCTATCTTCGTTTTTGAATAACAGTGATTAAATTTTTATTTATTATAAAATTTCGACGTTTTCGGCCATAATGCTATGGTTCTTGGGATCTACAATTATTTGTCTAACAATAGTGGCCTCTTCACGTGGAGTTAGTTTCTTGGGACGACCGGAGCGTGGTCGAATTTTATAGGAACTCGTTGATTTATACTAGTTTACAATGTACTGAATAGTAGCATGCGACTTTTTACAATTTTTCCTATATTTCTGTACGATTTTCTATTTTTCCGCAAATCAGTTATGATCTTTCGAACTTGAAATTGAATTTCACAATTTCTATCGCTCATTTTTAATACTACTTTGAAAACTCACTGCAAAATTACTAGCAACAAGGCCCCCGAACCAAGCTATTAGTATACAACTCCGTTGTGAAGGCAGGCCTCACTTACGCCTGCCCCACCTGGTGCCAGCTCTCCAGAACAAGGAGAGCTCAACTTCAAGCAGTGCAGAACAAGGCCCTGAGGATGATCACGGGAGCCCCGTGGTTCATGAGGAACCGGCAAATTCACAGGGACCTCGGTGTGCCTACCGTAAAGGCACACATGAGGCAAACACAACAGAAGTTCCTCGAGAAGGCGTCCCAGCACCCCAACCCGTGCATCAGGGACGCCTTTCGACTCCCACCCCAAGTCAACCGCCAGTTCCCTAGACCGTCGGACCCGCTGCTGCTCTCGGATGAAGACGATGACCCCCCACGCCCACCATGACAAGAAAAATGTCATTCTAGGTTAAGTTTTAATTTAGTCCTAATTTAAGTCTTGATATCCTAGCTTAAGTTAGCATAAGTTCTTAGTCTAAGTAGTTCCTAGGTTAAGTTAGTATAGGACCCCTACTATACTTTTACAATTATAAGAAAGAGGCTGTGCCTATCTTAGATTCAATAAAGACAGTGACCGACTAGCAACAAGTGACAGATTATATGGTATGGTCGAAAATTATTCATTTGTGTTCAGTTTAGTGAGCAGTAGATTGCTTGCAGCTGATTATAACGTGTTTTTTTCATTGCAGTTCTTGAGTGTGTGTGGAGACTTTTTTGACATTACTTTTGTTTAAATTTTTATGATGTAACTTCTGAATAAAATGTTCCATAATTGTTTTTATTACCAATTCTTGTTAGTTAAGTTTCAAATATTAATTTAAACATGTTTTCTCATAGAACCAATTAATTAGCTAAACATAATAGAAAAATAATATAGAAAGCAGGTGGTGTATGGAGAATTTTTGGACTGACTGTATATATTTTTGAACTCTTGTTTTCACAAGCTTTCATTTGACACCCTATTCGATGACCTGGTAAAAAAATTTTCACTTCCGATTTCAACCCATAACTAACCCCTTAAGTCAGAATTTAACTTTCAAAACTACACAGCTCGGATTGGGTTATTATTCCTATACTTCTGCCAAATTTGAAGTTTCTACGTCAAATAGTTTCGGAGAAAATCGGGTGTGACAGACAGACATACACATGGACACCGAAGTGATCTCATAAGTGTTTCATACGGAACAATAAAAGAGCACCGATTGACATGAGTTTTGAGACATAAGTAGAAATTATGTATGTATAACAATACCTTGTTTATAAATTCGAGGATTTGTAATGAAAATATATCATTAGGTCTGGTTAGTATTTTCCAATCAACATACCGTACTCAAAATAATCGTTTTTTTTTGTTTGATAATAATAATTTAAATGTTTAAGCACGATATAAAAAAAAAATAATTAAAAATTCTTTATTTTCATTTAATTTAATAATGACCTCCTCGATTTCATGATTTACATCCGTGTGATTCTTATTACCATTATAAAAAATACGTGTAAATAAATACCACGAAAAAATCAACCTTCTCACACAGCGAAACCATTGAAAAGAAAAGGAACCAAAACAACGTAGCTATTTCACGTCATTTATAAGACACGTCCATCTGGGAGAACCCATATGGGTCTTAGAATGCCCATTCTTCAAGTCACTGACAGATTTTCATTGTGACTTTGTATATTTTAAAATTCAACTCTTTCCGAACACAATGAAATCTTTTATTTGGCATTTTTGATGTGTTCATCTTTTTTTAATGAATATTTTGAATAAATTTTCGTTGATGTATGGTTTTGTAATGGTGTTAGGTTATATTGGAGTCTTTGATAGATGGAAAATGACTTGTGTGACCTGTGCTGTTACTTGATTTAGCTTTGCTTGATTTTTTTATTAACCTCTTCTTTATTGAGACAATAATTCATAGAAAGGTAATACAAAAAATTGGTCAAGTGATTTACCCAGTATTTCTCTTGCAAACACAATATGTTTTGATTTTCTCTCACTAAAAAATAAATTAATCTAAGCAATATCACTCGGTATTTTCCACAATTAACACTTAGGCTGAAAAGTTTTTGGTCTGACACATAGATGTCGTCTTTTCAAAAAATCCATATGATTTTTAGGAACTAGTAGCCTTCAACGATACGTGGCAAAATTGCATGACATTTCGACGGTTGGTTTATAAGTTGCAATGGTTTTAGTGACGCTACTTTTGATACTTTCAAACCAATGCACAGTGTGTCGCGTAAAACATGCTAGGTGGACAAAATTCATGTTATGATTTCCAGGAAATCTTATTTGCAAAACGTAAACAACACCACCAAACCCCGAATTCCGAGAAAAGGTTGTTTATCAAATTTGGAAGTGGCGAGTCATAAGCGTCAGAAGTCAGGTAATGAGTTTAATGCAGCTCTTTCAATCAATCAGTTGCAATTTAGCGACACTTTCGTGCACATCTTATAGTGACATATTGTAATATTGTGAAAGTTTTTGTGTTGAATATTAATACTGAGGGTAAGTACTATTTTTTAATGTATTTTTTTAATCAGAATCTATTAATTTGAATTTTTAGCATTTTTTTTAAATAGCCTATATATTTTAGCGTGTTTTTTTTTAAAAAAAAAACTTTGAAAGTTCAGAATATACAGACATTCACCTCTATCCGGGCTAGTTTTTAGATATTACACAGAAATAACTTTATTCTTCGTAAAAATACACATATTGTTTAGCACACTTCAGTACAACATGTTTTTTTTTTCTTTTTTTTCCAGAACAGGTTTACTATTTCAAGGGTAGCCTTTTTTGAGGAGTGGTTTGAAACACACGAAGAATGAAAAAAACTGGCGTGTATATGACTTTCTTTCTTCAAAATTTCACTTTGGTGACATTACTGAAAGCAGCCAAAAAGAAATAAAGTTGAAGATATCCAACTTGTCTAATAAGTTTGGTGCCAAATGGTTGGCTTCAGGAAAGTCGAAGGAGCGTTTTTTTAATTAAAAATAAGAATTGGTTGGATGAAGCAGACATACAGTTTACTGCGAGTTCTTTTGCGCCACAACCTTCAACATCAAGTGAGAATGTGACTCCTGCAGGAAGACCTCGCAAAGATTTCGAGGAATCGTCGTTTAAGACGAAGAAACGTCGCGTCGTGGATCTCGTAGAATCCCGAAGTGTCAGTGAATTGGTGACTGCTGCCGAAATTGCTGTGCGTTCAGCAGGCCAAAGGAAAATTGCCAATGTGATTAGAGACATTAGTGAGAGCCCAGATAATATTATTAAGTCTAAAAATACCAGTTCCGTTAATCCTTGGCAATTAAGTAGTGACGAAGCCTTAGCTTACTATATAGATTCTAAGTCAACAACGCATTCTTACAAACAAACTAGGAAGTGGTCCATGAAGGCGGGGCATAATGTGTTTCCGTCATATTTTAGTTTAAAAAAGTCCAAACAGGCCTGTTACCCTGCAGAGGAGCACATTGCTATAACAGAAACTCGTGCTGAAATAAATTTGCAAGCCTTAGTAAATAAAACAGTGGAACGTCTAGTATTAGCACAGAATGAAGTTATCAGCAGTGTGCTCCCAACAAGTTCATCGTTTACACTTGTTAGTAAATGGGGATGTGATGGAAGTTCTGGGCACAGCACATACAAACAGAGATTTGAGAACACTGAATATACGGACGAGTTTCTTTTCGCATTTTCTTTAGTTCCCCTTAAGTTATATGATGGGTCCAAAATTATTTGGCAAAATCCTCGGCCTTCATCAACTTTGTATTGTCGCCCAATCAAATTTATATTTGCCAAAGAAACGAACGACTTCACGTTAGTGGAGACAAATAGATTGTGGGAAGAAGTTAATGCTCTTCTTCCAACACTTATCAACTTTGGTGATTCTCAAATCTCTGTAAAACACGAACTTTTGCTGACAATGACAGACGGAAAGGTGTGTAACGCCTTAACGGAAACTAGTTCATCCCAAAAGTGTTTCATCTGTGGCGCCACCCCCAAGACTATGAACGATGACCCCGTGATGTTTAACAGCAATCAAGAACATCAAACTTTGGTTTATCTACACTTCATGCTTGGATTCGTTGCTTCGAATGTCTTTTACATATGAGTTACAAGTTGAATATTAAGAAATGGCAGGCTAGAAGCAACGAAGACAAAGCAGATATCAAGGTTCGTTCCGAGGAAATTAAATTGAAATTTAAGAACGAGATGGGACTCATTGTAGATAAACCAAAGCCAGGATTTGGTTCTTCAAATGATGGAAATACAGCCCGTCGCTTTTTTAAGAATGCTGAGATGAGTGCTCAGATCACAGGGTTGGATGTTACAATTATAAAAAAGTTTGATGTTATTTTGAGAACATTGTCTTCTGGATTCGAGATAAACTTAGTTGAATTCAAAAAATTTTGTCTTGAAACCAGAAAACATTATCTTAGTCTCTATTCGTGGTACTGTATGCCTGCTACTGTGCATAAAATATTAATTCACAGCACAGAAGTCGTCAAAGCGGCATTGCTTCCAATTGGGCAGCTTTCCGAAGAGGCTCAAGAAGCACGGAACAAAGATTGCCGCAGATTTAGGGAGTACAACACCCGCAAGTGCTCGCGTGTTGCCACGAATAGAGACTTACTGTGCATGTTAATTATAACATCTGATCCTTTGATCAATAGCCTTCGAGAGATTCCCAAAAAAAAAAGCCGGAAAAAATATGTATGTTAAAGTTAATTGTAAGCCATAGCATAGAAGAGTCAAGATTGGAATCGTCATCATATTGTCGCACAATGCCACAAAATGATGACGATTATACAGTAAACGACTCATCAGAAGACTCTGATGATGATTATTAGGTTCAGCTACTATTTTTAGTTATGTAGTGCTTGTACTAAGCATGTAAACCTTGACTTGTAAATTTTTCTTTATCAATAAATGAGTATTTTTATTTTACATATAATTACAGTCAGTGTCAGTATGCTAAATTTATTACAGAGTATTTATAACATTTATTTTAAAATTAAACAAAAACAATTTTTGACTGGAATTTTCAAAAACAATTTTTTTTTGAACCGAACAGCAAGAAATATGTACCTTAAAAAAATCAAAAACATTTTAAAATACCAACTACTTATGTATGTATAATGCACAAGTTACCTACCTGAAAGGCAGGTATTATTTGAGTTTATCCTTTTTGTGTCAATAAAACTAAGTAATATGGATTAATTGTTTTATTTTTAATTGACAAATGCAATAAATGATTTTTTATCTGGTTATTATTAAAAATAATAATACAGTGTCTTTCATTTAGTTGCACATTCTAGTTTGTAGAAAAATTCGTGCACATACGCAGAATATTTTGTTTTTGTTATACAATGTTTTGTGCAGCTGGACAAAAAATACAGGTAAGCGAAATGCAGCTAAATGAAAGACACTGTATTATAATTTTTTAATTCTAGTAATCATACAAAATACCCTTGCCCTTTAGTTCCGTTATCTACCTGCTAAGCTGATGCAATCCTACCGCGATATGCAAGGGTGGCTGTATTACACAAATTTTATCGATATTGAGTACCTGCGGTAAATTGTGAATAAAACCCAACATTTATTAACCGATTTTCATGATTAATACCTTATTTTATTTTCCAGATACGCAGCTGTCAGAAAAATGTATAATATTTTGTTTTTCTTTTGTTATCGCGCTTTTTTACCGAAAAAAATAATGAATTTTACACGAAAAAAATTTTTTTCTCTCCATTAATTTCTAAATAACTCCAAAACCATAAAAGATAGAATAAAATAATATTCAATCAACTTTAATAAAATTTTGTTACGCATTTTTTAATGTTTTATTTATAAAAATCTGACAAGTTGTTCCCGAGTTATCGTTAAATATGTCTGCGTAGCTGACTAATTTAGGGGAAAAAAATTAGCCACGCCCATAAAAAAACCAACGCGATGAATTTTTTCTTAAAATAACTTAATATGCCTAGAATATACATAAACAATTGAAATTAGTGAAAAAATAATTTTGTCCAGCTAACTTGTACTAGTCGACACACTGTGCAATGGAAAGAATTGAATTTCGGATGTTGATTAAACACTGTTTCTTGATGGGAAAAAATACCGTTCAAGCAATGTAAAGGCTTGATAAGTGTTACGGGCACTCTGCTCTTGGAAAATCACTCATCATTTACTAGTATGCTGAATTTAAACTCGATGGTACCGATACAAATGATGCTGAACGCTCTGGACGCTCAAATGAGGTGGTTACACCGGAAAACATTAAAAATATCCACAAAATTGTTTTGGATGATCGTAAAGTGAAATTGCGTGAGATGCTGCCACCCTAAAGATATCAAAAGAACGTGTTGGTCATATTTTGCTGAACATTTAGGCATGAGAAAGCTCTGTTCGAAATGGGTACCGCGCGTGCTTACAGTGGACCAAAAACAACAACGTGTTAATGATTCTGAACGCTGTTTGGACCTGTTTAAGCGCCATAAAAAGGATTTTTTCATGCGATATGTGACAATGGATGAAACATGGATCCACCACTATACACCGAAATTAAATCGGCAGTAAGCTGAGTGGACAGCAGCCGGTGAAAGTCGCCCGAAGCGACCAAAGACACAACAGTCAGCTGGGAAGGTTTTGGCCTCTGTAGTTTGGGGTACGTATGGAATAATTTTCATCGACTATGCTAAGAAGGAAAAAAACATCAATAGCGAATATTATATAAACTTATTGGTGCGTTTGAAGGCAGAAATCGCAAAGAAACGGCCCCAAATGAGCAAGAAAAAAGTGCTCTTTTATCAAGACAATGCATCGTTTCACAAGTTAATAGTTACGACAACAAAATTGAATGAATTGAAGTTCGAATTGCTTCCTTATCCACCGTATTTTCCAGATTTGGCCTCCAGCGACTATTATCTATTCGCAGAATGCTCGCGAGAAAGAGATTTGGCTCCAGTGAAGAAGTTATCGCCGAAACTGTGGCCTATTTTGAAGGCAAAGACAAATCCTTCTACAAGAAAGGTATAAAACTATTATAAAAGCGTTGAACTGCTGAATCGATCTTGAAGGAGACTATATTGATGAATAAACTCGAATTTTGCAAAAAAAAATGTGTTTTAAGTAGCTATACCAAAAACTTTTCAGCCTACGTATTATTAATCGACTGGTAATCTTATTTAACGAGATCTGTGAAACCGGACAAATCTCTTTTGACTGGTAAAAGTCGACTTTCATTCCAATTCCTAAAAAGTCAAATGTCTCACGTTCTCAAGATATTCCTGAGAATCATCCATGCCAGAAAATGTGAAGCAGAAATAGATAACATACAATTCGGATTCCGAAAAAACATGGGTGCAGGGGAAATTTTATTCTCATTAAATGTACTGGTCCAGCGTTGTAAAGATATGAATGTAGATGTACATGCATGTTTTATAGATTACAATAGAGCTTCCGACTGTGTGATGCACGAGAAATTAATAAAAATTCTAGAAACAACAAATATAGACAAAAGAGATCTAATTATTAAAAATCTCTACTGGAATCAATCAGGGAAAGTTAAAATTGGGTTGGATAAGTCCGAAAACCTAAAAATAACCCAAGGGAGGTATTCTCTCACCACTTGAATGAATAGCAGTTAATGGGAGCACATTCAATAGCATACGGTATGCTGATGGTACTGTTTTATTAGCAAATAATATGAAAGATCTCTAGCAACTGATCAATTGAGTCGTAAGAGCCAGCGAAAGATTTTGGCAAAACCAAGTAGATGGTAATAACAAAAATAAATCTACCACCACAAGCCCTGGATATCAGGGACAACACCGTAGAACAGGCCTTCACATTTAAATATTTGGGAACCAATATAAATGACAAGTGGGACTTCAGAAAGGAAATTAGTCCCGAATTGAACAGGCCCGACTAACATACATGAATATGAATAAATTTTTCCATCGCACAAGTCTCAGTCTCGAATTCCGAATAAGAATGGTGAGAGTGTATGTATTCTCCGTGCTATTGTATTAATGCGAGTGCTGGACCCTTGACCCTGGCTCACAGAAACGGTTGGAATCTTTTGAAATATACATTTATAGTCGCCCACTCCGCATCTCCTGGTACAGAAAATAAAAAACACATAAGTAAATAAATAAATAAACATTTGTTTCCTTTTCGACTGATGCAGATGCACAATATAGCACAAAGACATAATCTAGGATAAGTCAAAAACAATTAAAAATATATGTAACATATAAACGTAAAAAAATGGTAATCATTACATTATTCACATCTGGGTACCAACAATCTTAACTTATATGAAGAACTCATTCAATGAGTAATGTGCTTTAGGTACCAAGTATCATCTTAGCTCTGATTTAAACTTACTTAGAGATGAGTTCCCGTTAGTTTTTTTGGAAGTTTATTGTATATCCGAATCAACATACATTGCGGACCATTATTAGTAGCTGACAACCTACATAGGGGCTTGTGAAAATCATCTGCTTGCCGAGTGTTGTAAGAATGAATATTACTCCGGACCGTGAATTTTTAAATATATCTTTTAACATACACAGCGCTGCAAAAAATATATATTCCATAGCAAGTCAAAATAAACTCCTGGACAAAATTAACGCAACAATCTGAAAATTAATTTATCTTTTTCTTATGTCGTTTTAAAGGTTATCGAGTATTTGAATAGTAGGCTATGCATATTTTGTTTCGTTGTTCATGACAGAAATCAAAACAATTCGTTTAGATTAGATGGACGTTTTATAAGACAATATGCTTTAAGAAACAGGACTGTCACTAGTTCTATAATAAGAAACGAACTCGAAGCTGTTCGCAATGTCACAATTTCCTCTAAAACAGTTAGAAGACGGTTAAATGAAGCTGGATTAAACAGTAGGAGACCAGCCACTGCGCCCTTGCTTACTAGAGAGAACAGAGTTGCCAGGATACGTTTTGCTCGAAATCACGAAAACTCGTCTGTGCATGATTGGAAAGTTTTCTTCACAGATGAAACTAGGGTTAGTCTAAAACATCCAGATGGTCGTGAGCGAGTATGGCGAAGACCAGGAGAGAGGTTTGCTCCTTGCAATATCTCTGCAAGGATTCCATTCGGCGGTGGTTCTGTTATGTTCTAGGGTGGCATCTGCTTTAATGCTCGCACAGAGTTAGTTCCTGTCCGTACGAGATCCATGAATGCTGACTACTATCTTAAGAATATTGTAATAGATCATGTGATGCCTTTCGGTCATTTTGTAGGGCCCAGTTTCCTGTTTATGCAAGACAACGCTCGACCTCACGTGGCTAGGGAGGTACTCGATTATCTTAATCAAGTTGATATACCGATTATGCAATGGCCACCAAAAAGTCCTAATCTGAATCCGATAAAGCATGTATGGGATCACCTTAAGAAAAATGTGAAACGTCATATACCTGCACCTAGAAACCTGAGGGAATTTGAAAATGCAGTTATCACAGAATGGGAGCAATTCCTCAAGATTTTATCCAAAATTTAATTAGAAGCATGCCTAGGCACATAAACGCTGTCATCCGAAGTAGAGGAGGCAATACACGCTACTAGTGTCCCAGTTACACCATTAATTTTGCTACTAGTGTCCCAGTTTATTTTTTTCATTATTGTATAATTTCAACGATTTTGTTATTAGGTCTTAAGAACAATTTTAATTCGAATCTTATGGAGAAATTTGGTAGCTAATTCACTTTTAAAGTATCCGAATAAGTTTTTTCTAACTTTTAGTGTAACCAATGTTCATAAAAAATTATTAAAATTAATTCATTATAGAGATTTGTATGATTTAATATATGTTGCGTTAATTTTGTCCAGGAGTGTATTATAATTAATAAATAGGTTCCTACAAGATGTCCTTGGTGGGGCTTTAGCTATAATTTTCACTATATTTTTTGACAAACAAATAACTGTTGAATATGTGCAGCATTACCCCAACATATAATTCCGTAAGTTAATCTAGAATAAACTTGGCCATAGTATAAAGTAAGAAGAGTAGTGTAGTACTGGAAAGAATAACCATAAAAATAAGAAAAACTCAATACTTCGGACATATAATGAGAAGCCCAAAGTACGAATTGCTACGTCTAATTATTGAAGGCAAAGTAAAGAGCAAACGACCGATCGGCAGATGATAGAATTCTTGGTTCGCCAACGTTCGTAAGGAGACGGCGTCGTAGGAAGAAGGAGAATTTTTCACAATAGATAGAGTCGGTCAAGTATGAACGTGTCTTGCATTGTTCATTAAAAAATGTATTTATTTAAAAGTAAAGGATTGCCATTAAAATGCCAACGTTTCAGTAGTCTGTCCAGTCTCCATTAGTTTGGCATCTTCGGGGTATACTTTCGATGACATTTTCCGCGTATTATTGTGGCGAAGATTTCCAAACTGCCCGAATTTGCCGTGAGAGCTGCTTCACTGTATACACCTTTTTACTACGCAGCTTCTGCTTGATGTATGACCACACGTTCTCGATTGGGTTTGCATCGGGCCATTGGGATGGCCAATCTAGTGTGACGGTATGGGATTCATATTTCCGCTGGTTATACGTTTCACTTCGATGTTTGGGGTTATCGGGAAACCACCGTTTGGCAGTCGGTACTAATACCTTCTTGTAAATCTGGAGCATTTTTTCAGCGTTCGCGATAGACATTCTCAAACATGGATTTTCGCAGGGTGTTTCACGGTACGCTGCACCAATCGGCTAGTGGAAAATCACAAGGTTCGTGGGGTGATAACATAACCCCAAAATAAATCTTCATGGAAAAAAATTACGTTGCTCTGGTCTCGAGCTATGTTTTACTCTGCCCACACGAGTCGTTTCTCTCTGTTTTTTCGTTCAGCTAGGATTTCTTGTTGGTACTCCACTTTAAATCGTTAGTCCAAAAAGGCTTTCGACAAGATTGAAAGAGAAGACATATGGGAAACACTGAGGAAAAGAGAAATACCAGAAATAATAATAAAAGGCGTACAGAGTTTATACAAAGAATCAACAAATTATGTAGGGACAAGACAGATCTGATATATTTGAGACAACTATAGGCCTGAGCCCTATGCTTTTATCATTAGTTCTGTGAAGTAATAAAGGAAGCAAAGAGTAAAGGGGTAAGACCATAGCAGATAGGCTATTGGAAGATGAAAACGATAGAAATATCAGAACTATGCTATGCGGATGATTATTATAGTAAAAGACGAGGAAACGCTTAATAGGAACATACGGATATATAAAGAAGTATTGGAAAAAAAAATAAACATGAAAGACTATGATAATAGAAAAGCGACAACATGAAATAGAGATAGGAAAGGAAAGGCTGGACCAAGTGGAGAAGTTTAAATATTTGGGATAAACAATAACGGAGGATGGAAGAATGGAAGAGGAGATCAAGGAGAGAATAATAACAGGAGGAAGATTATTTAATAATGTTAAGACTACATTTCTAGGAAAGGAAGAGATACCAAAAAATATTAAAGCCCAAGTATTCGAAAAGGTTACAACACCAATACTTTTATATGGAGGAGAAACATGGACAATGACAGAAATACAGAGAGGAAAGATAACGGCTACAGAAATGAGATTCATAAGGAAAATAGAGGACAGGGTTAGGAATATACAACTCTGAAATAATTGGAACCTGACACTAATGGTGGAAAAGGTTGAGGAAGACCCAACTAAGATGGTATGGTCACGTCGAAAGGATGCCTGAACAAAGAATAGTTAGACAAGCGTTTGAAGCCAGAGTGAGCAAGAAAACAACAAGAGGCCGACCTAGAAAGGCATGGTTGGGGATGTTAGAGAGGCAATGGCCAAAAGAGGAACAGAGTGGGAACACGCAAGACGAGCCACACAGGAGGTGGAAGGAAATATGGAAAAGACAAATATATAGAATAACTCAACTTCACGGGCCTTACACCCCTAAAGGGGTAGAAAGGCATAAGGATTAAGTAAGTATATGTATATATGTATATATATATATATATATATATATATATATATATATATATATATATATATATATATATATATATATATATATAATTCAAGGTTTCAATCCGTTCGTTTAACAATGAATTTGCACGACGTTTCGCCAAAATCTTATTTGGTATTTTCAAAGTGCTCTTGCTGCTGTTGCTACTCGATACTGTGATCTTGCTGCTGCTGCTGCTCGCTAGTTTCGAGTGGCAGCAGCAGCAAGATCACAGTATCGAGTAGCAACGCATCAAGAGCATTTAAAAATGCTAAATGAGATTTTGGCAAAACGTCGTGGAAATTCATTGTCAGACGAACTGATTGAAACCCGGAATTTTAATATATTATATTTCACCATCTGTGCAAACCTCTATTGTAATATATATATATATATATATATATATATATATATATATATATATATATATATATATATATATATATATAGGGTGGCGCATAAGTAACGTTATGATTTAATAAGTGAATAAATTTTTTGTTAACGTCTTTTTTTTATTTTTTTTTTCAGAATTAACTTTGAAAATCTTGGGAAATTTATGATGGAAAGACTCAGCACAGAACAAAGAACCAAAGTTGTTCAATTTTATTATGAAAGTCAGCATTCGATTTCAGACACAAAAATCATATCGAAATTTCTTTCATGTTCGAAATGCACTTAGCGCTTCAACAATTTACCAATTGGCTCAGCGTTTTCGGCAACAAGGGGCTGTCTGTGATCTTCCGCGTGCTGGAAGACCTCGTGCAGTTCGAAATGATGTGAACATTGCTCGGGTGCAAGCAAGTATTGAGGAAAACCCCCAAAACTTCCACCAGGCGACGTTCTCAGCAGTTGGTGATGTCTAGGCGGTCTTTGCAAAGAATTTTACATAATTTACACCTTTTCCCATATAAGATTCAATTGGTTCATGAGTTAAAACCAAATGATGCACAAAGACGCATTCAGTATAGTCGCCGTTTGCAAGAATTGTGCCTAGAAAACAACGAGTTTATTCACAAACTTATAATGAGCGATGAGGCCCATTTCCACCTCAATGGTCACGTGAATAAACAAAATTCCAGAATATGGGGCACCCAAAATCCAAGAATAATTGTTGAACACCAAGTGCACCCACTTAAATGCACAGTATGGTGTGGAATAACTTCAGAAAAGATCATTGGACCATATTTTTTCGATAATGACGAACAAGTTGCGGTTAATGTGAATGGCATTCAATACCGGGCAATGATTGAAAATTTTTTAAAGCTCGAGGTAGAGAACAATCCAGAATTGTGGTTCCAACAAGATGGAGCCACAGCTCACACAGCTCGTCCAACTATGGCTCTCCTGCGCGAAATTTTTGCCGATCGAATAATATCGCGTTTTTCTGATTTTAATTGGCCACCGCGTTCGCCCGATTTAACGGCTCCCGATTTTTTTCTTTGGGGTTACCTAAAGAGTAAGGTATATGCCAATAAGCCAAGAACCATCCAACAGCTTAAGGCGAATATCCGAGAAGAAGTGAGGGCGCTGGAACCTGAAATTCTAAAAATGCTCTGGAAAGAGCACGTCAGGTCGAAGCAAACAATGGGCACCATTTGAAAGATATTATCTTCAAAACATAATGTGAACATATTTCCAAACTATATTCTAAATTTTAATAAACGCCAACGTTAAATAAAATCAGAAAGAAAAAAGTTATTCATTAAATAAATCATAGCGTTACTTATGCGCCACCCGATATATATATATATATTATATATATATATATATATATATATATATATATATATATATATATATATATATATATATATATATTAATATTCTCTTAAATAGTATATGGAGTGTAAGATATAAAGATAATAAGATCAAATTAGACACAGATCACATTCGGTGTCAAAAACAATGTTTTTCTAACCCGTAAGTAGGCGCACGACATTATTGTTTGTAAATTTTTAAACCTTGTAGGACAAAACCTTTTGTTTTAAAGTCACCGTGAATCGATGTCCTAACTTCTTAATACAATTCATAAATATGTAAAAACCTATTTCTTATGTCACATGGGACACTCCCTCTTAATAGGTTTAAAATGTTTTTTTTAAACGCTAGTTTGAAACAAAGATTTCCTATACATTTTTTTTGTTGTAGGAAATTTATTCATGTTTTGACAAGAACTGTTTTAAATTCATCAAAGTATCTATTTATCTATATATATATATATATATATATATATATATATATTATATATATATATATATATATATATATATATATATATATCCTCCTCTATCCGTCGTTTCATGTAAGAACGTGATGATATCATAATATTTGTGCCACTATTTTAGCCCGTATTTCTCTGTCTTGGGCTTAATGTGATGCTTCTGGGAATGTGAGGCCATTTATTGTTTTAATATGGTCCGACCACTGTGTGGGAGAACGTCCTCTCTGTCTTTTGCTCTCGACATTGCTTCCACAATCTCTCTACTGTATCTTTTCTTCTTGCTATGTGACTAAAGTATCTCAATAAGTTTCTATTGACTATAGTAGTCAGTCTTGTTTTCATGTTGAACTCAACTTTCAACATTTTCAACTTTTCAACCTATTTTACAGAAAAGGAGTATTTCGTTTCTGCTGGAAATGCGCCACAGTTCAGCCGATACCCAAAAAAGGCAAGAAGACCTTACAAAACAACTACCGACCAGTAACATTACTTTTAATAATATCCAAAGTCATGCAAAAGGCTATCAATCAGCATCATCTAAAACATCATGAAGGACGCACGTCTGCTTGCCCATAAAAAAAGTTGTAATATATCGTGTAGAAACCCTTTTTCATCCTTAAATCTATAGCAAAGTTCTATATTTTTGTAACTACGTAGTTAATTTTAAATTAAATTAACTTAACTCAGCTTATTGACGAGCCAACACGGATCCCTGATCGAGATGGAGAGTTCGCTAGTCTTCTTGATCTGTTTTTAACCACCAATCCAGAGATTTACACTGTCACCGTAAATCTGTCTCCTATTAGGTTCTTCCGACCATATACTGTTTTCGACATCGAGTATCCTACTAATCAGTGACAGAGAGGTGCCTAAACCGGGCAAGATCTACAAATCTGCTAAATGGGAAGAATTCAGGGAATATTTTCCCTTGCTTAGACGTTTATTTTCAATCCGATGATCCATCTGACTGTGCTAAGGAGGTTTCCGATTATTTTGGCTGGTATGGACACTTACATCCCTTTTTCAAAGAAATGTCCTTCCAACGGCAAGCCTTGGTTTGACCGAAAATGCAAAGAAACTGTTGCTTCTAAACATCTTGCCTACCGACAATGACGTGAAAACCCTAACGTCATAAATCGTAACAACATTGTTCGTGCCTGGAACAGATGCAAAGAAATTATCGACGAAACCAAGAAGGTACACAATCAATGAATTAGGAACAAACTTTTTGCCTGCCCCAAAAATTCCAGGTCATTATGGTCAATCCCTAAGGCAGTTAGTCAAAATTTCACCAAATCCACTATACCACTACTCATATGGCTAGATAATTCTATTGCAGCAACACCTGTAGAGGAAACGAACTTGTTGGCTGAACTCTTTGATTCACTGTTGTTTTTTCAAGGAAAAACACCACCTAGTATTCCCATAGTGCCGTCAAGGATGTCCGATATTGTCTTCAGACAGCGTATCATAAAACGTATTTTAATGAAGCTATACACCAAAAAAAAACCGGTCAAGTGCAAGTTGAACTTGCACAATTAGTGTTCCGTACGTTGATTGTTTTTAAAATATAAATTTTTGTTAGGGCGGTATAAAATGATCAGTGACTTCATAAAACACACCCCAAATGAGTTTTCAACATAGTTTGTTTCCAATCTTTACTGAAAACTGGTGACCTTGAATTTTTTTTTAATAACAAATAAATTATTAAAGGTAATGCACTCGTGATAATTTTCGTTCAATCTATATCCCCGTGGAGAATATTACAGAATTTTTTCAAAATTTTTTGATCAGTACTTTTCAAGATAAGGTAGGGGACAGCGATTTTTCGCGATTTTTTAAAAGTAATACGAAGAAAAGTGTGCGCAAATATTACATTATATATATATTTTTTACTCGTGTTTTTACAAGCTTTCATTTGACACCACACTCGATGACCAAGTAAAAAAATTTTTTTTTCACTTCCGATTTCACCCCTCAAGACGAACCCCTTAGTCAAAATTTATGTTACGGTGGTATAAAATGATCAGTGACTTAACAGAACACACCTCAAATGAGTTTTCAACAAAGTTTGTTTCCAATCTTTACTGAAATCTGATGACCTTGAAATTTTTGTTTTTTTTAAATACCAGATAAATTATTAAAGGTAATGCACTCGTGATAATTTTCGTTCAATCTAACCCCAATGGAGAATATTCCAGGATTTTTTCAAAATTTTTTGATAAGTACTTTTCGAGATAAGGCTCGGGACAGCGATTTTTCGCGATTTTTTGAAAATAATACAAAAAAAAGTGCGCGCAAGTATTACACTATATATATATTTTTTACTCGTGTTTTCACAACCTTTCATTTGACACCACACTCGATGACCTAGTAAAAAATTTTTTTTTTCACTTCCGATTTCACCCCCAAAATTAACCCCTTAAGTCAAAATTTAACTTTCAAAACTACATGGCTCTGATGAGGCCATCGATTCCTATATTATTACCAAATTTTAAGTTTCTATGACAAACAGTTTCGGAGAAAATCGGGTGTGACAGACAGACAGACAGACAGACACCGAAGTGATCTTATAAGTGTTCCGTACGGAACACTAAAAAGCTTCTGGCGTTGACGGAATATCTGCCGTAGTACTCAAAAACTGCGTGAGAGAACTAACGCCAGTTTTCTGTAGATTTTTCAGAAAGGGAATATTTCCTTCCTGCTGGAAATGCGCCACAGATTAACTAATACCCAAAAAAGACAAGAATATTTTGCCAAACAACTACCGATCAGTCACGCTGCTGTCAATAATATCGAAAGTAATAGAAGAGGCTATCAAACAGCATCTTCTAAAATATCTTGAAGGATTGAGTATTCTTAGCGAACATCAATATGGCTTTCCTAACCAAAGATCAACAGGAGATCTTCTAACTTATGTAATACATGTTTGGAACAACGAAATTGAACATTGTGGAGAATCTCAGGTAGTTGCTCTTGATATATCCAAGGCGTTCGACCGCGTTTGGCACGATGGATTGTTGGCTAAGCTACGCTCTTCTGGTTTGTCTGAAAAGTTTTGTTTATGGCTAGCAAGTTTGCTCAAAGAGCGTTCTTTACGAGTGGCAATCAACGGGTTTCTTTCTAATACCTTTACTATTAACGACGGTGTGCCACAGGGCCCTAGACTGTCTCTTACTTTCTTTCTTATTTACATTAACGATCTGCTTGAAAAGACCTGAAATCCAATATAGCTTTGCAGATGACAGTACGCTTATCTCATCTTTCACTTTGAACGCTCAAACATTGGCTACTCATGCAAATACCCGCAGACAACAGGATGTCGTTCAACTTAACAACGACCTGGAAGAACTTCAATCTTGAGGTGACAGTAACCAAGTAGAATTTAATGCTACAATAATCCAGGCGGCAGTTTTTCTAAAAAAGTTAACGTTGCTAAACCCGACATAGACATAGTTATGTCGGGGCACACCATTTTTCTAGCATGGTCAATCAATTCATTGGGCGTTAATTTGGAAGCAAATATGTCTTGGCATGAACGTGTTGCAAACATAGCAAAGAGTGCTTCTCACTCCACAACAATTCTGTACAAAGCTCAAATTCGACCAAGGGTGGAATATTGCTCCCATGTAAGTAAGTAAGTAATTCAAGTCTGGTGTTCTGCTCCCAAATATACACTGCATTTGTTGTATTCTATTCAAAAGAGAGCTGTTTGCCTGATTCGTTGGAACATGGAAGTTGTTGACGACTTAGACTCAAGTATTTTTATGGAAAGTGCTCGATGGATGTAGCCTGCTTAATTCCTCCCAAAGCGGTGCATGCTAGAAATAATACTTCACATCCGCATGAGGTTCAGCTTGTTACTTCTCGTACAACCCTTTTCAAGCAGTCTTTTATGTGGAGAACCTCATCCCTGTGGAATAATTTGCCCAGGACTGTGTTTCGATCGAGTAAAATTTACAGCGATTCAAGACAGACGTGAATCGCTTTTTCCGCATACGCGTCTCTCCTGTAGCGCTTTAGGGATTTTCCTGCAGCATGTGGCCCATAATTTTTTTTTAAAAAGAATTATATATATAAAAAAAAACAGTTTAAAATGGTGGTTAATGCAAAAATTTAATAAAATAACTTCGAAAAAGAATCAATATTACACATCAAAGATAAAATCTGCAAACAAAACAAATCTGGCGACGGATATATTTGTAACAATAGAATTCATAGTTCCGACCTAACCGCAGGGACACGGGCACATAAGTTATACCTCCGTTAATATGATAAATATACACTCCGATCTCACACCCTTGTGAAGTCAATATGTTCAAAGTGCAAAATAATAGAGTGGGCTGGAACAATGGGTGTCATGTCATGGGGCGATATAACATGCGTTTTTACCTAGTATAAAATGTATGTTGCTGATCCCTCTCGGTATTTTTATGGTACGCCACAAAAGGGGGTCTGTTTTACTACGCATCATTACACATTAACGGATTTCAGTGATTTTTATAGATGCTGGGATATACACGGTGCCCTAAAATTCTACAGATGACGATAGTTTTTATTAAATTTGATAAAGAAAAATAAGTTGTTTATCTAGACCAGTGATTCCCAAAATGGTTCAGGTGGACCCCCAGGGGTCCAAGGGAGACTCGACGGGGGTCTACGTTGGCGTGAAAAAAAATAGGGGTTCACAAGTTGTAAGTGGAGGTCCACGAAAATTGATCTGGTTTCGGTAGTAAAGAACAAAAATGTTGGCTTGGCTTTACCTATCAATGTAGGCAGATAATACGCTGCTCAAAAAAATTAAGGGAGCAAAAAAAAATTCCAAATTTTTCGGTGATTTTTGATAGGCTGTATTTCGGTGAAAAATGGTCGTATTGAGACTTAAAAAAAAATCATTTTGAAGCTTTAAGATTCTAATTTTCAGATTTTTTGGCTAAAATTTTTTAGGAGCTACGGTTCTCATGCAATCCTAACAGATAGCGCGAAAAAAAATAATATTGCAAATATTTTGCTTTTTTTTTGGTCCACGGGCTTGAAAAAAATTTTTTCAGTTAGGCCGGCACACAGTGCGAAATTTAGGAAGTTTAGCGGAACTTTATTCAATTATTGAAATACGTAAAATGCATAAGATTATTCATTATTTTGGTAGGTTAATATCCCACCTCTAAAACCTCATACTCAGTTTGGGGATTAACCCTGCGAAACAACTGCAAAATGCACCTGAAAGTTGCATTACTTATTCAATCATACTTTTTGCCTACAGAAAGCTATTCGATTTGTTTAAGTTAATAGAGTGGTACATACAAACGGTAAGTCAGTAGGCCATGATTTTTCCTTCATTTATTTTATAAGAGAATTGTCAATTATTGGCATTTAAATAATTGCAAAATCTTTTCTTACTCGTGTGTGATATGTTCGTGAAAAAAGTGATTTTTAAGAAGTAAGTAAAATTTACATTTTTAAATTCAGTGGAGACTTTAAAAAGTGATACTACATAATACCAGCTTGAAACGAACAAAATTTGAAAGGTTTTTTTTCCTCTGTTGGAAACACAAAAGATCTTCTGCGATATTTTATGATCTTCTTTTAAATTAAACATTTTCCAGAATGACTTTGCAAATTTCATATAACTGCATATTCCGAAAGTGGAAGGAAGAACCGACATCGGACGCCATCATTGGTTTTGTTTTGGAAAAAAAATAGGCTCACCAATGCTAACATCTGACGCTCTTTGCAGTTTAAAGGCAACTCTTCGTGCGGTGGTTTGTAAAATACAAAAAAGGTGGAGGGAATCCAGTCGAAATTTAGCATCATTTCTGAAGAAAAATGCTAGCTGGCTTGAAAATAATGTAAAATTTTCAAATGCTGTAAGGGATGCATTGCCTAGTGGATCGAGGACCAATGCAGGCAAACCTAAAAAAGAATTTAAGGATTGTCATCCTAAAGTGCAAAACAGAAAAGTGCATCATCTTTTGAAATCCGGTAGTCAAGACGAGTTAGCCAAAACAACTGCAACAAAGCTATACCAATCTGGAAAACGAAACTCTGCAGCGATTGTCAAGAAACTGACATTTGGTTCTCCAGAAAAGGGTAGCAAAATCAAGAAGGCTCGCATGTCTTCTTCAAACAGCCCACGAAAATTAACTCCAGACCAGGCTCTGGCGCTACTTATTGATGCAAACTTATCGTCAAATCAGTACAACATTGTTCGAGATCAAGCAAAAAATCACCGTTGCACTTTGTATTCACCTTATTATGTTGTAAAAGAGGTAAAGAGGTTGTGCTATCCAAAGGACATAATAATAACTGAAGTTTCAGCTGAAGTATCAGTTCAGTCGCTTATAAATCATACCGTAGCAAGACTTTGTACAGGGCTAGAAGGGATTCTTAGAACTTTATTAAACGTTAAAGCACTAAATATTATCGTAAAGTGTTTTATTTATGTCAAATAAATAGGTAATTGATTAGATAATATAAAAATAAAAAACAAATCAATTTAAAATAATAAAACGGTACAATATCACTCGGTAATTAATATTTTACATGAAATCTTGCAGTGCGTCTAATAATTTGGCCAGGGACTGTATATATATATATATATATATATATATATATATATATATATATATATATATATATATATATATATATATATATAGATATAGATATAGATATAGATATAGATATAGATATAGATAGATATATATATATATATATATATATATATATATATATATATATATATATATATATATATATATATATATATATAGATATATATATATATATATATATATATATATTATATATATATATATATATAATGTAATACTTGCGTGCACTTTTCTTTGTATTATTTTTAAAAAATCGCGAAAAATTGCTGTCCACCTGCCTTATCTTGAAAAGTACTTATCAAAAAATTTTGAAAAAATTCTGGAATATTCTCCACGGGGTCTAGATTGAAAAAAATTATCACGAGTGCATAATCTTTAATAATTTATCTGATATATAAAAAAAACAAATTTCAAAGTCTTCAGTTTTCAGTAAAGATTGGAAACAAACTTCGTTGAAAACTCATTTGGGGTGTCACTATTCATTTTATACCTCCGTAACAAAATTTTTTATTTTAAAAGCAATCAACGTACGGAACACTAATTGCGCAAGTTCAACTTGCACTTGACGACAAACAAAAATTCAAACATAGTAGGTCGTATTAATTACACTTAAAGAGCGCCAACCAAATGAATTATGTGGGTATACTCGTACTTCTCCGTAGTAAACGCTATAACGCACTGCATTCACGCAAATTTACATGCTGAAAGAGTCCAAAAACATAAATAGGGGAACTTTCACACGGGCCAGGGGGATTCCCCGAAGGCCCCGACGGTTTTATATGGAAATATCATACATATTTTAGAAGCTCGGTTAATACTCAGCGTAGACGCGCGTACGTCGGATGATCAGGTTCTTAGATTGGCTCGGTTAATCCGGAGCTCGGATAATCGCATCTCGGTTAATCGGGGTTCTACTGTATTTCCGTTAATGATTTCAGTGCATCATCTTTTGAAATCCGGTAGTCAAGACGAGTTAGCCAAAGCAACTGCAACAAAGCTATACCAATCTGGAAAACGAAACTCTGCAGCGATTGTCAATGAACTGGCATCTGGTTCTCCAGAAAGGGGTAGCAAAATCAAGAAGGCTCGCATGTCTTCTTCAAACAGCCCACGAAAATTAACTCCAGACCAGGCTCTGGCGCTACTTATTGATGCAAACTTATCGTCAAATCAATACAACATTGTTCGAGATCAAGCAAAAAATCACCGTTGCACTTTGTATCCACCGTATTATGTTGTAAAAGAGGCAAAGAGGTTGTGCTATCCAAAGGACATAATAATAACTGAAGTTTCAGCTGAAGTATCAGTTCAGTCGCTTATAAATCATACCGTAGCAAGACTTTGTACAGGGCTAGAAGGGATTCTTAGAACTTTATCAAACGTTAAAGCACTAAATATTATCGTAAAGTGGGGTTGTGATGGGGCGGAATAAGTTAATTATCGACAAAAGTATATGGACAAACATAGCTCTGATGATAGTATGTTTAGTGTATCAATGGTACCAATCCAAATGTGCTCCGTAAATGATAATGGTGATAATCAGTCAGTAATTTGGAAAAAATTAAAAAAACCCTGCTTCCTCTTCAACACGGTACTGTCGCCCCATTAAGTTCGTTTTTGCCAAAGAAACAGTCAGTGTAATTACCTCAAAAGTAAACAAAGTGAAAGAACAAATATCTCAACTTACTCCAACCACTATACTTGTAGATGGCAAGCAATTTCAGGTTACAGCAAATATGATCTTTTGTATGATTGACGGTAAAGTATGCAATGCTGTATCATCATGTGCATCATCACAAACATGCTATTTATGTGGGGCTAAACCTAGTGAAATGAACAACATCTGCGATATACCTCAAAAAAATATAAATGAATCCTTTTTATCTGTTGGACTATCACCCCTTCATGCATGGATAAGGTTTTTGGAATGTATTTTACATATATCGTACAAACTGGATATTAAGGCTCGTGGAGCAGAAAATAAAAAAAAAGTTGCAGAGAAAAAAAATACATTCAACAAAAATTCAAAGAGGAGCTTGGCTTGCTTATAGATATGCCAAAACAGCAGGCCGGAAACACAAACGAATACCGCGAGGAAATTCTTTAGAAATGTCGAAAAGTCTTCCGAAATAACTGGCGTTAATTTAGATTTGATCAAGCGTTTTCATGTGCTGTTAGAGTGCCTAAATTGTGGTCTTAAAATTGATTCAGAAAAGTTCGGCGAATATGCAAGAGAAACTTTGGAATTGTATTTGAAAGAATATTTCTGGTACTCAATGCCCGTAAGTGTGCATAAAGTCCTTTGTCATGGAAAGGATACTATAGCCTCTTGCATTCTTCAAATCGGACAATTTTCTGAAGAAGCTCAGGAGGCAAGAAACAAAGACTGCAGAAAAATATCGCGAACTTTTTACTAGAAAAAACATCCCGAATTGACACAAATACAGATTTATTTAATCGACTGCTTATTTCATCGGATCCGTACATCGAGAGTCTTCGTAAAGCACCCAAAACCAAGCATAGTGAAGTTACGCCAGAAGTTTTAGAGTTGTTAGAAAGATTTGCAGACTCATGTAATGATTGCGAGTCTTCAGACGATTGCAATGAGTCTCGTTCTGAATAGATGTTCAAAATGTTGTTATAAAATGTATGTTTTTTTTTAATTGTTCTATAATAAAAAACACAAATAAACTGAAAAACTTTAAATAAAACACATTAATTTTTATTAAAAATTTTAAAAAACCAACAAATAGAACTGTTTTACTGGTTTAAATAATTAAGTTCCGGTAAACTCAAGAAATTTCGCACTGTGCGGCATATGGATCAGATAGCCTGTTTATTTAGCATTAATTTCCTTGTTTTAAAACCTCCCTTAATTTTTTTGAGTAGTGTATTTTAAGAAGGTCAGCGACTGTTACTAGTAAAAACTTGCATATTCGATATTCAGTACAACGCGTGTCGAGACTTGCAAAGCGCCGCCCGCCCGCCAGCAACGCAACCCGTTCAGACGTGCAAAGGGACGAAATACGATTTGTGCTTGGCTTGCAATCTTGCATGAACTTGTTTGATTCTTCACCAATATAAATACGAATGCCAAGGACAAACGTTACTCATTTGTTTCCGGAATTATGAAAAGAAATGTGTGAGTGAATCGATGTCAGTGTTTGCCAGTGCCGGAAACAGTAAGTACCTGCCTATTTGTTATTCATACTTTTATTTTATATTGTAATAATATTATATTTGTTATATTTGCGTCTAGTAGGTACGTAATAAAAATTAAATACTGAACAGGGCCATTATTCGATACTTCTATAAAAGAACAGAAAGCCCAGAAAGAGTGAACTTTTAGTACTTTTTATTATAAAATTATTTATTTACCCGACTGTGGTGATTCATTAAAGGAGAGATATATGATTGACCTGCATGTTTGTACATATTTTAGTGCCCTCGTAGTTGCTAATGCTAAATGACTAAACATATTTTCATAAAAAGTGTCTTTATGTACCACTCGTAACGTACATCAAAGTAATAAATAAATCATTAAAATCGCAGAGTTTTGATGTCAAAATATTCTTTAAAAGTATTTTCTCTCGAATTTACAGAAATATATCAAAATATAATTAATCAAAAAATATTTGATATTACATTAAAATAGGTTCAGCCGTTTTGTGAAAACATCTATATGGGTCTTAGCAGTTTATTGTTTTTAATAATTAAAATCAATTTTGCCGCCGGCATTTTGGTTTATTCATTGCAATAATTAATTAATCCTATTTTATTCTGTTAAAATAACCATATCCTGTTAAAGTCGCCTTATGATTACTAAAACGAACGTTTTTTTCTTTACAGGTAGGTAACTGATACGAAACATGGCTGAATCTAAGAAAAAATGTCGACAGTACAGTGTTGATTATTTGAAATTTGGTTTTCTTCCATCAAAGGTAGACAAACGATTGCCCATATGCCTTTTATGCAACAAAGTTTTGAGCAATAACTCTATGAAACCATCGAAGCTCGAAGATCATCTAAGAAGGTGTCATCCTGATAAAATAGGTAAAGATTTAAAATATTTTCAAACATTGAACGAAAAATATGAAAAGAGACCAACCGTGCACACCGTGTTCGCTTCAACGTCTCAAAGTAACCATGATGGGTTGCGGGCATCTTACAATATCTCATTGCTTATAGCGAAATCTGGAAAACCGCACACCATCGGAGAACAGTTAATTTTACCCGCTGTTGAAGAGGTTTTAAAAGCTGTTTTGCACAAACCTCCATTTGACGTACTCAAAAGAATTCCTTTGAGTAACAACACTGTACAAAGACGTATTGATGAAATGAGCTCTGATATTGAAAGCTTCTTGTGTAATTATCTGCAAACAACTCATTTTTCTATTCAACTGGACGAGTCAACTTTACCTGGTAATGAAGCATTATTATTGGCATATGTTCGATTTGTTATGGACGAAGAAATCCATGAAGAGTTGCTATTCGCGAAAACTTTGGAGACGGACACTAAAGGCGAATCAATATTTAATGTCCTGAGTGATTTTTTTAAGGAAAAATCGATTCCATTTACAAACATTATTTCGGTGGCAGCAGATGGAGCTGCTGCCATCTTCGTTCGATATCGTGGGTTTATAAGCCATCTTAAAAGAATTATACCAGGAGTAACTGCAATTCACTGTGTCATCCACCGACAACACCTGGTAGCAAAAAATTTGAGTGATAGATTGCACTAATCGCTTCAATTTGTGATTAAAGCAGTTAACAAAATAAGAAGCAATGCGTTGAATATCCGTTTATTTGCACAATTTTGCGGCGAAAATGATGAAGACTTTCAACGATTGGTCTTACATACTGAAGTACGCTGGTTGTCGAAAGGTGCATGTTTAACAAGATTTTACTCACTTTTTGAATCAGTTTTAGAGTTTCTGGAGAGTAAAGATCCAGATTTAAAAGAAAACCTGATCAAATTGAAAGCAGACATCTCGTATTTGACAGATTTCTTCAAAAAATTTAATGACATTAACTTGCAGTTACAAGGGGACAGCCCAAATTTAATAAAAACAAAGGGTGTAATTTCGGCTTTTCTTGGAAAATTGAAATTTGTGAAGCAAAATATTAGTCGGAGCGAATTCTCCCAGTTTCCAAACTTGTCACAGGCAGAATGTCTTGATGAGGATATTCAGACATACGTTCAACATTTAAATGCAAAATAGATTTGAAGATATTCTGACGATGGAAATACCACCATGGATCATAAATCCATTTGATGAAACGGAAGTGGCGAATGTGGTATTACAAGAGGAGCTACTCGAGCTTAGCACCAATGAGGAGCTGAAGATGAAATTTAAAAAAGGCTATCAAACATTTTGGCTGCAGGCAGAAATATCCGAAAAATATCCTGGGCTGTGGGAAATTGCGAGAAAACTTTTGATAGCGTTTCCCTCGTCATACCTTGTCAAAAAAAGTTTTAGTGTCGTTACAAACCTATTAACAAAAAAAACGAGCAGATTGAACATCACAGAACGGGGAGATTTGCGGTTATTCCTTACAAAACTGAAGCCAAATATTGATAATTTGCTGTCAATCCATCAAGTACATCTCTCCCATTAAAATTATGACTATTTTTTTTTTAATTGTTGATTTGCATTGTTGAAGTTACGGTACGTTATTAATGTTTAATTTTAATTCTATTAAGTCTGTAATCATATTATTTTAATAAATAGAACACAAGAAAATATATTATTTTTCTTTTTATTTTTACCATTCCGAATTTAGATACCAAAAAAGCTTCTGGCACTGACGGAATACCTCCCATAATTCTCAAAAACTGTGCGAGGGAACTGACACTAGTTTTCTGTAGACTTTTCAACCTATCCTACAGAAAGGAAATATTTCCTTCCTGCTGGAAATGTGCCACAGTTCAGCCGAGACCTAAAAAAGGCAAAAAGATCTGGCTAAATAACTACTGACCAGTCACACTGCTTTCAACAATATCGAAAGTCATGGAAAAGGCTACCAATCAGCATCTTCTAAAATATCTTGAAGGATTCAACATTATTATCACCAATATGCCTCTCGTAAACCTAGATCAACAGGAGATCTTCTGACTTATGTAACATATGTTTGGAACAACGCAATTGAACACTGTGGAGAATCTCGAGCGGTTGCTCTTGACATATCCAAGGCATTCGACCGTGTTTGGCACGATGGACTGTTGGCTAAGCTACGCTCTTATGGTATGTCTGAAAAGTTCTGTTTGTGGCTCTTATCTTTCCTCAGAGAGCGTTCTTTACGAGTGGCAGTCGACGGATTTCTTTCTAACACCTTCACTATCAACGCCGGTGTGCCCCAAGGCTCCATACTGTCTCCTACTCTCTTTCTCATTTACATTAACGATCTGCTGGAAAAGACTGGGAATCTCGGACATCGGCTACTCAGACGAATATCGTAGACAGCAGGAAGTCATTCAACTTAACAAAGTTCTGGAAGAAATTCTATCTTGGTGTGACAGTAACCAAGTGGAATTTCACGCTACAAAAACCCAGGCGGCAGTTTTTTCTAAAAAAGTTAACGTTGCTGAACCCAACATAGTTATTTCGGGGCACTCCATTCCTCTAATATCGTCACTCAATTTGTTGGACGTGAATTTGGGCAAAGCAAAAGGAGCTTCTGAAAAGTTGGGAATATTATTTCGAATCAAAAAGTTTTACTCTCCACAACAACTGTTAATTCTTTACAAAGCCCAAATTCGACCAACTAGGGAATACTGCTCCCATGTTTGGGGCTCCGCTCTCAAATATACACTGCATTTCTTGGATTCTATTTAGAGAAGAGCTCTTTGTCTGATTAGAGACCCGGAACTAACCGACGGCCTTGATTCGCTGGAACATCGAAGAACGGTTGGCGACTTGAACCTATTCTACAAGTATTTTCATGGAAAGTGTTCAAAGGATGTAGCCCGCTTAATTCCTCCCAGAGCGGTACATGTTAGAAATATACGTCGTGCTAATACTTCACATCCGTATGAGGTTCAGCTTGTTACTCCTCGTACAACGCTTTTCAAGCAGTCTTTTATATGGAGAACATCATCCCTTTGGAATAATTTGCCCAGGACTATGTTTCGCACCGAGTACAATTTACAGCGATTCAAGAACAACGTGAATCGCTTTTTCCGCACACATGTCGCCCCTGTAGCGCTTTAGGGACTTCCTTGCCGCACGTGTGGTAGACCCATGAAAAAAAATTAATGCTTTGAAATATGAGGGTTGTATTATAAGGAGCCCGCCTCAGCGAGATATGGCGCTACTTCTTCTTTCATAGCGTTCTACGTCCATATTTGAACATACGCCTCTTCAATCTCTCTCCATCTTTCTCGGTCATTTGCTTGTCGTATCCAGTTAAAGCCTGCTGTTAATTTGAGGTCGTCCGTCCAACGCATGGTTGGTCTACCCCTAGGTCTTATAAAAATGTAAGGTCTCCATGTTAGTATGCTTTTATTCCATCTATCTGGATCGCTTCTTTCCACATGTCCTGCATATGCCCATTTCAATTTTGCGGCCTTATCTATTACATCCGTTACCTGTGTCATTTGTCTTATCCAGTTATTGGTTTTTCTATCTCTCAATGTTATTCCCATCATTGTTCTTTCCACCACATGTTGTGTTTTTCTTAAGACGTTCATATTTCCCTTCATAACATATCACAGGTAATATCCTGTGTCGAATACCTTCGCCTTTAGGTCTATGGGGATCTTTTTATTCTTAATCATGTAGTTCAACTTTCCAACTGCCGCCCATGTCTGTTTCACTCTTCTCTTTATCTCTACCGTTGGGTTTTCTCTTCCTAACACGATATTTTGTCCTAAATAGATGTATTCTTCCACTTTGTATATTTCTATGTTTTCCTGCTGTATACTACCCTCTTTATACCACCCTCTTCCTTAAACATCACTTTGGTCTTGTCCAGATTCACCTTTAATCTTATCTTTTTCGATTCCTCGTCCAGTTCTGTCATCATTTGCTGGAGTTCTTCTCTAGTTTTTGCTATACCTAAGGTTATTAAGATATTTTCCATTGATTCTGATACCTCGTTCTGATCATGCCAACTTCTTAAAACGTCCTCCAATGCAAGTGTGAACAATTTTGGTGACAGACTTGCCTAACGCCTCATCTTCAGAGCATCTGGTTAGTCTTTGTATGTAGATAATATGTTGCCATTGCCGTTTCTGTTATTTGTTGCAGCAATTAACTGTATCTTCCATCGATTCTGCAATGTTTTAGTGTCCGTTGTATTGCCCATGTTTTGACTGTATCGAAGGCTTTTTCATAATCGATGAATCCTATATATATAGGGATGTTATATTCGTTACATTTTTCTATTAAATTTCATCGTTAGGAGGTGGTCCGCTGTGGAATATCCTTTCCTAAACCCCGCTGGTGCGGTGGGCTGGTATGCATCTCGTTTGATAGTCAATCGGTAGTTATTATTTTACTTAGCAATTTGTAGATATGTGACAAAAGGCTTATAGGTCGATAATTCTTTAGCTTCTTGCTATCTACTTTTTTAAACAGTAAGACTACCTTTGCGTTGTTCCACGTTTTTAGCACCTTGTCTTGAAGACATTCATTTAATATTTTTGTTATTGTTAATAAAGTATCATCCCCTTCCATTATCATATCCGTGGTGATCTCATCTTCTCCTGGTGCTCTGTTTCTCTTCATATCCTTTGAAGACTTTTCTACTTCCTGTGTTGTAATTTCTGGCAGTTCTTCCGATTCCTCATTCCTTATCATTCGTGCTGATTTATGCTCATTTTTTCTTCCTTTACCTTGGATTCATATAATTCTTTGTAGAACTCCTCAACGGTTTTTAGTATTTGTTCCTCGTTTGTTAGGGTTTCTCCCAAGTCATTTATCAGAGTGTGAATTTGCTTTTGACCTATACTTGGTCTCAAGAACTTCATGTTCTTGCTTTTTTCTATTGCTTCTTTTATTAGTTTTTCCTGTTATTTTCTTCCAAACTTCCTTATCTTCTTCTTACCAATTTATTCACTTCCACGTATTCGATTGTGCCTTTCTTATGTCGTTTGTTTAGTTTTCTCCTTTTTTCTATTAACTTCTTAGTATCTTCATCCATATCAGGTTTACTCATCCCTTTAGTTGATTCTTTCACACTGTTCATTACTGTCGATGTTATTTCCTCGTTAAGCTGATCAGTATCTTCTTGCTATGGTTGTTTTAAGATCGTTTCCTATTCCTTTTAACGTCTCGTATGTTACTCGTATGTTCTTTTTGGAATACATCTTCTGTCTCTGCAATTTTTTATTTATTACTATCTTTGATTTAACCAGTCTGTGATCATTTCCAGTGTCAAAAGAATTTAACGCTGTAACATCTTGCACAATATTTTTACAATTCGATAGAATATAATCGATTTCATTTTTTGTAGTTCTGTTTGGAATGATCCATGTACATTTTCGATTTTTACTCTTTTTGAAAAATGAGTTCATCATATATAGTCCAAACTCATTCATAAAATTCATCAATACTTCTCCTCGTTCGTTTCGACTCCCAAAGCCGTAATTTCCCATTTGTGTCTCACCCTCTTCTCGTTTTACACCGACCTTCGCATTGAAGTGGCCCATTATGATTTTATATGATGTAGGTTGATATGCCACTGTACCTGGCCCTGGTCGATTATGAAAAGGCCTTCGACACAGTGGAACTGTGGGCGGTAAAATGTGCCTTGAATAACAGTAGAATTGACTCCCGTTACAGGGACCTAATACATAACATCTACAAAGAAGCATGTATGATAATTAAATTAGAGGAAACTACGAAACCTATACCAGTCCATCGAGGTGTAAGACAGGGAGACATAATATCGCCAAAGCTGTTTACGCTTTTTTCCAAAGCATTGGAAGACATCTTTAAAACCTTGCCCTGGGAACGAAAAGCATAGAAATCAACGGAAAACGATTGAATCATCTACGATTTGCCGATGACATCATCCTGATCACCGACAAGTTTGAAGACCTACAGACAATGTTCACACAACTAGTCGAAGCCTCTAAGAAAATAGGATTAAGCGTAAATCTTGCAAAGACGAAAACGATGACAAATGCTGACGATTCAAGAAATATCAGTATGGGAGGCCAACTTATTGAGGGTGTGGAGGAATATGTATACTTGGGTCAGGTAATAAAACTAAACAGGGAAAATCAAACTGCCGAAATCAAGAGAAGAACAAGACTTGCGTGGGCAAGCTTCGGGAAACTGAGACACATCCTCAAGAGCAGTAAATTACCACAATACTTGAAGACTCGCGTCTACGATCAGTGCGTGCTGCCGGTTTTGACCTATGGCTGCCAAACGTGGACGCTGACCAGGGCAAACATGGACAGACTCGCTAGGACGCAGAAAGCAATGGAGAGATCTATGTTGGGTGTCAGTTTGAGAGATAGGAGGACCAACATCTGGATTAGACAGAGAACAAAAGTGAAGGAGGTGGTTGATCGGGTAGCAAGATTGAAGTGGAACTTTGCAGGCCATAATGCAAGGCAGAGCGATGAGAGATGGAATGCTGTAATTCAAAAGTGCAGACCGTATAATGGAAGGAGAAATAGGGGAAGACCTCAAATGAGATGGGCCGACGACCTGAAAAGGGTGGCTGGCTTTGGATGGAACCGACAGCATTGACACGAATTGGAAGAGGCCTATGTCCAAAGATGGAAGATGGAGGGCTAAAAGAAGAAGAAGAAGGTTGATATTGGATTGCATTTCTCAGTTCTTCATAGAATAGATCCACTTCTTCATCTGCATGTGTACTGGTTTGGGGCGTAAACCTGAATTATTTTTATATTTGTTCTGTTGTTGATTCTCAAGTTGATATATGTTATTCTATCCGATATGGCTTTGAATGAGTCTATGTGTGAGGTTATACGTTTGTTAATCATGAAGGCTACGCCACTGTGAGTTTCCCCTTTATGTGCAAAATGATTTCACAACTTTAAAATGATATATTCTTCTCCCTTTCTTCTTATTTCACTTAAACCTATAATATCGTACCTATAATTATCGTATTTTATCTTACTGCCAAAAGACAATTTTTTCCCGCAACTCCCAGTACATAAACCATATCAGTTAATTCATTTTTAGGAAAATCCATAACCATTACCTTTATACGTCACTTACTACAACAAATTAAACTATTTTTACTTGCATGTCAAAATTTGACAATGCCAACATTTTTGTTTTGTTTTAGTAACTATGATGATATAATGTAAATGTATTAAAAACAAACAAGAGTAAAAATTGGAAAATTCAAAATAAATCGAAAGCTATTAGAAATAGGTATATGACATACCTAATAAAAGCTGGAGGGTTTTGTAAAATCTATCATAAAAAATAATAATATACAGGGTGTGCCGTTTAAAAAATTTGAGATTTTTCAATTTAAAATTGTCGAAATGCATAAATTTATTTTGAGCACCCTGAAGCATCTAACTCAAATTTCTTTACATATATCTTTTTTTCTGTATTCCACCTACAGAAACAATGGCGCTACGGGTAATTTTTTACAAAACTGAAAACTAGTATTTTTAAAAAAAAATTGAAATATTAAAAAAAACTGCTACGTTTAGGTATATAACATTATTAATAAAAAAGTTATAACATTTTACACAGAATTTAAAAATAAATTAGAAAATAGGATGTTCCATTTAAAAAAACATATGTTATATCGGCCATACTTTTTTGAAGTACCCTGTGTACCCCTGTGTAATTTTCGAAATAATATTCCCAGCTTTTGAGCAGCTCTCATTGCTATCATTGCAACATCTTCATGCCAAGACATATTAGCTTCCAAATAACGCCCAGCAAATTGAATGACAATGACTAAACGTCGTTGAATCCTAAATAACTATGCCGGATTCAACGATGTTAGAAAAAAAACTGCCGCGTGGATTTTTTTAACGTTAAATTCTACGTTGTTACTGTCACTCCAAGATAAAACTTCTTCCAGGTCTTTATTAAGTTGAAATCTTCCTGCTGTCTGCGGATATTTGCATGAGTAGCCGATGTTCGAGCGTTCAAAGTGAAGGAACGAATAAGCCTACTGTCATCTGCAAAGCTGTAGATTGGATTCCTGCTGCTCTCCAGCAGATCCATAATGTAAACGAGGAAGAGAGTAGGAAACAGCACGAGCCCCAGTTAGAAAGAAATCCGTCGTCTACTACTCGTAAAGAACGCTCTCTGAGAAAACACGAAAACAGAACTTCGCAGACATACCATAAGAGCGTAGTTAGGCAATAATGCATCGTACGAAACACGGTCGAATGCCTTGGATATATCAAGTGCACCCGCTCGAGATTCTCCCAAGTGTCCAATTCCGTTGTTCCAAACAATCAACTTCTGTTGATCTTTACTTACGAAAGTTATGTTAATAGTTGCTAATTATATTCAATCCTTCAAAATATTTTAGAAGATGCTGATTGATAGCCTTTTCCATGACTTTAGATATTATGGAAAGCAGTGCGCCTGATCGGTAGTTGTTTGGTAAGGTCTTCTTGCCTTTTTTGGGTATCGACTGAACTGTAGCGCATTTCCAACAGAAAGGAAATATTTCCTTTCTACAGGATACGTTGAAAGTCTACAGAAAACTGGTGTTAGTTCTCTCGCGCATTTTTTGAGTACTATGGTGGGTATTCTGTTAGTGCTTGAGGCTTTTTTGGTGTTTAACCTCATTAAAATACGCTTTATGATACGCTGCCTGAAGATAATATCGGGCATCCTTGACTGCACTATGGAAATAGTTGGTTGTATGTCTCCTTGGAAATCGACAGTAGAATGTAAAGCATAAAATTTAGCTAACCAGTTGGCTTTCTCAACGGGTGTTGTTACAATTTAGCATTTTAAGTGGTGGTATAGTGGATTTAGTAAGATTTTGACTAACGGCCTTAGTGATTGACCAAAAGGATCCGGAATTGTTAGGGCAGGCAAGAAGTTTGTTTTTAATTCTTAATGTCACATTGTCACTCGGTAACGTATCTGCAATAATATCTCACACTTTGATCCCAAGGGGTTCGAGTTTGTAATGATCACATGACTTGCCGCCATATTGCTGGTATGATGCCCGAAGTTTTTAAAATATTCAAATTCCTTCTTTCAAGAAAAATACTATTCTATAGAATAAAAATGAATTTTACTGACTGGAAAGGCAGAAAAAAAACGAAAAAAAAATTTTTTTTGAAACACGTTCTTATTAAAACAGATATACAAAAAACAGGGACAAAGGCAAACAATACCAGGAAAAAATACATTTGGCTTCAATGCTTTTTACACGTTGTTCATTTAAATATCTCATTGTTAAATTTATATTTCTCAACTATTAGAGATATTGTCCGGGGGGAGGGGGAGGGATCTTATATTTCAGCGAATCCCAGTAATCTAAAGAGATTAAAAATAAGTATATTTATCATGTTAAGATGAGATTGTCTTTCTTCTGAACTTAAAAACGAAGTGAACACACTTTATACTCCTTTTTAACATTAGTTAAATTTAATATAATAATTTTCATATAACTAATGACTTTTCGTGTCTATATACTACTTATATAAAAAGAAAATAATTTCACTGATTTATTCAAACTCATTCGTGCTGGAGAATTACTACTTTTGCATGCCCAGATTAAGTTTTCAAAGCTTTGGTTAGCAAATTTTAGCAGATAATATAACTTAACCCTAGCAAACATTCTGCCCTGAATTCAGAAAAAATAACCGGTCAAGTGCAAATTGAACTTTCCCAATTAGTGTTCCGTACGTTGATTGCTTTTAAAATAAAAAATTTTGTTACAGAGGTATAAAATGATCAGTGACTTCACAAAACACACCCTAAATGAGTTTCCAATCTTTACTGAAAAGTGATGACCGTGAAATTTTTGTTTTTTTATATATCAGATAAATTATTAAAGGTAATGCCCCCGTGATAATTTTCGTTCAATCTACACTACGTGCGGAATATTCCAGAATTTTTTCAAAATCTTTTGATCAGTACTTTTCGAGATAAGGTGGGGTGGACAGCGATTTTTTAAAAATAATACAAAAAATGTGTGCGCAAGTATTACATTTTATATATATATATATATATATATATTATATATATATATATATATATATATATATATATATACATACATATATATATTTTACTCGTGTTTTCACAAGCTTTCATTTGACATCACACTCGATGACCTAGTAAAAAAAAATTTTTTTCACTTCCCAAAAACTAACCCCTTAAGTCAAAATTTAACGTTCAAAACTACGTTTCTTGATGAGGCCATCAATTCCTATATTATTATCAAATTTCAACTTTCTAGGGCAAATAATTTCGAAGACGACAGACGGACAGACACCGAAGTCATCTTATAAGTGTTCCGAACAGAACACTAATAAACTACAAGTGGAATAACATCAACTTAACAATAATAAAGCATCAACGGTTTTACAAATAAAATGTATCTATAATATGAAAACACAATTATCATAATCTTTATATAATATGTTATACTAGCGACCCGCCCCGGTGTGAGAAACGCGCTTGAATTTATTTTCGCGCGCGTTAATTTTTTGCGATAATTCCTAAGATATTCATTTAAATTATATGGTGTAAAAGATTATAATAATGTGCATGAAATGCTTAAGGTAACTAACGTATTTAAGTTGATAAGGATTAATACTGTATCCGTCTAAATAGCTTTCCAATTACCGCATTGTCGTGACCATTTTTTTAGAAGATAGAATGGCTATAGTAAGCTATCCTTAAAAGATAGATATATGCCATCGCGGACTTTTTTGTAGATCTATAAAAGAGGAATATCCCACCATGCATTGTTTTGTTATATCTCAAGGATTAGGCAGCGTTTTCGATGAAAGCTCCAGGCGGCTTGACTTTTTTCCGACACTTCCAACAATTATCGTTATATGTCAACCAATTTACACAAAACCTTGACAAATTATATACCTAAACCTTCCTCATGAATCATTTATCTATTGGTGAAAATCGCATGAAAATCCGTTCAGTAGTTTTTGAGTTTGTTGCGAACAGACAGACAGACAGACGCAGCGGAGGACTTTGTTTTATAATATGTAGTATATATTGCATAATAGAAATAAAGAATTATGAATAAATTACCTTTTAGGATCTTTGGGAAATGTAAAAAACTTCTTTGAAGATATCACATATATTTTTACAATTACTAACCGCACAACAAAAACTTTCCTCTTGACATCTTCTTAGTGTTCCTTACGGAACACTTATACTTATAAGATTACTTCGGTGTCTATCCGTTCGTCCGTCCGTCCGTCCGTCCGTCAGTCTGTCGCACTCGATTTTCTCTGAAACTATTTGTCATAGAAAGTTGAAATTGGGTACTAATATAGAAATTGATGGCCTGATCAGAGCCGTATAGTTTTGAAAGTTAAATTTTGACTTAAGGGGTTAGTTTTGAGGAGTAAAATCGGAAGTGAAAAAAAAATTTACCAGGTCAAAGAGTGGGGTGTCAAATGAAAACTTGTGTGTGTGTTCACACACACTTTTCCTTTGAATTATTTTTAAAAAATTGCCAAAAATGGCTGTCTTCCCCTTATCTCGAAAACTATTGATCAAAAAATTTTGAGAAAATTCTAGAATATTTTCCACAGGGTGTAGATCGAACGAAAATTATCACGAGTGCACTTTAATAATTTATCTGGTATAAAAAAAAACAAGAATTTCAAGGTCATTACTTTTCGACAAAGATCCGAAACAAACTTTGTTGAAAACTCATTTGGAGTGTGTTTTGTGAAGCCATTGATCATTTTATACCTCCGTAACAAAAATTTTTATTTTAAAAGCAATCAACGTACGGAACACTAACTGCGCAAGTCCGATTTGTACTTGCCCGGTTATTTATAATTTTTTTCAGTTATAACATGAAACGAGTCATTTACTTATTGGAAAATTAATAATGAATTTCGGAGCACATTATAAAAAGATTCTACTTGAATCCAGATGTAAACATAACCCGCGACCGCGCTGGCAGCCATGTTTTTGATATTATCAAGGAGGCATGCGTGATAAAAAACAGGACCTAAAATTTTCTTGAACGTCGCTATTGTGTTTTATGTTTACTGTAGTTTTAGCATTATCACTAACTTACCCCGAGGAGCGCATTGCCGAAGACAAACAAGGCAATGTCACAGTTAGATAAAATTCGCTCATTTTTTTTATCCATTCGCAGATGGAATTTTAGAAAAAAAAACAACCAAAAACACACAAATAATAGGTGTTATTCTGTCACCCGGTATATTTTATCACCTCACAGCGGTCCCATAATTTAATATCACACCTCGTACCACCAGTTCGAAATATCGAAATAAATAAATCCAAACGCGAAGAATGATAAACCAAAAGTGGGCTTCCGAACAAAAGCCTTAAGAACCGACCGAGGAATTTCGAAGACCATTTATCAAAAATATTCGACGAGCGGCGACTTTATACCGGACCATCCTTATTTTATATCTTTTACAGACATTATATTTCTTAAATTCGTATATATTACTTTGTTCTTACAAGCCATTATTGTGGCTTAAGTGATTTATAGTTGATATATGAGTGGTAAAACTTGCCTTCCTCGCCTTGTCCTTTAGAAAAAAAACGGGCTAAAATAAGTTTTGGGATCTTTAATGTGCCATCACCTACTAATTAATCAGGTTTTCTGTAAAATATGCACAAATAAAAAGATGTACTGCAGTGCCATAAAAACAAGAAACGGGTTTTTAACGTATATGGGACATTTCTATGCACAATTTTGTTCTTTATTCCATTCTCAAAGCTGATTTTACTATTAACTTAGGAACTAATTATGAAAAAGTATTGTTTATATATAGGACAAACGGGGAAGAAAAGATTGAAAGAAAGGAAAATGGAAGCCAAGCGCTTAAAAAAGCTGGTATTAACCAAAAGAAGCAAAAATAGATATACAAAATGCTGATAGACCAATTATTACCTACGTACAGGGCTACCTTTTAATTTTGTACAAAAACAATGAAAAAAAAATTGTTACAAATCGTTTTGTTGTTTCTCAAAAGATTGGCCTTAAGATTTATACACTTTTGCATGCGTTCGAACCAATTCTCAAAACATATTTTCCACTCTGAAGTTGGTACCTCAAAAACTTGAGGGAACAAAAAGAAGTCGTTAGGCGACGTTCTCGGTTTTTTTCCCGATTTGATTGATTATTTCTGGCAAACAAATTGTTGTATTCCATTCAGCATTAACTGTTTTTCGACCCTCTAAGGCAATGGTTGCAACATGTCCAGTATAACCAAAGAAAAAGGCAATCATTTTCCTGAAAGTGCTTCGCGAACGAACACCCAAACAGTTGATTGTTGCCTAGTTTCCGGCTCGTACGAATATATCCAAGTTTCGTCTCCTGTTACGATGTTGTATACGGGTTTTGCATGTTCTCGGTCGAATTATTTGAGCATTTCCTTACACCAATTGACACGAGCTTGATTTTGAGATTCGGTCAAATTATGGGGAATCCAAAGGGAACAGATCTTTTTCACAGCTCATGCAAAATCGAATATACTGCAGCCTTCGATATGCCCAAGGATGCCTCTCTCACGGTAAGTTACACGCCGATCCTCTTCAATCATGTTGCGCCCAGCATCGACGTTTTTTGGAACAATCGATTTTCGGTTGACCTTTACGAAATTCATCGCTGACGGAAGTACGACCATGATGAGATTGTGCAAACCAATTGTAAATAGTCTTTTCTAATGGTGATTCATTACCAAAAGTTGAACGAAGTTATTCGAGGCATTGTTGTTGAGTTAGGCCTTTACTAAAATCGTAAAAAATCATCCAATGAAAACCTTCACGTGAAATTTCCAATTGTTCACAAAACTGTTTTTTCAAATGCTCACTGTAAACAAACTACTCGGTCAATTTCTGAGTTGCCACTGTTTTAACAATAACAAATGTCAAATTTTACAACAGTGCTAATGTCAGATCTCAATAGCGCCATCTAGTAGTGGTTTATAAATATATAAAAATAAGCCAAGAAGAAGAGAAATATTTAAAAATAGTGAAGAGAAGGATAATGAGAACGATTTTTGGAGCAACCGCAACAGGAGGCGGAAAAATAAGACAGAAGAAAAAAATGAAAAAAAGAAGAAGTTTTAAGGAGAAAATATTATGAAATATAAACCTACAGGAATTATAGTGAATATATGGTACATAATGCGAAGAAAACTCGGGAAAATGATTAAGAAAATTACGCATTGTAGCCCAGTATTCGAGCAAGGCCTGGGAAGAGATGGAAGGATAGAGTTGAAGAAGATATAAAGGCGATAGGGATTAGAGACCTCGAATTTAAAATGTAGAGAAAGAAAGGAGTGGGGAAAGATAATAGAATCAGTCAGGACCCGTATTAGACTTCAAGATTAAAAAACAAGAGAATTTATCTACTTCAGTAAACGGATAATACCTCCGTGGAGTTAACTATAATCCGGCAGAATTGTAATGCTGTATGATGAGAATGGTGATATATAGTATATACATATATTTGGTGATTTATTCTTGGGTTTGGGGTCCGTAGATAACAAAATACTTTTAGATGGACATAGCTTATTTACGTTTTGGCAATACGCTGCCTTTGTCAGAATATAAATATGTATCTAAGGTCAAACAAGGACATTTGTACTTAAATAGTACTTCCTGCATTAGAGTTAGCCTAGCCTGCAACTTAATCCCACTTTTCGTTTAAACATTTATGTCTTCTCGAAACCGAATTTTCTCACCTTTTCATGTCTGCATTGCAGTCATTCGTTCAATGCCTGACCTATGTATGGCTTAATTTTTTTTATGGGCTAGCAGAGGTGCTGCAGGTCCCTAAAGCGCTACAGGCGGAAACACGTGTGCGGAAAAAGCGATTCACTTTGGTCTTGAATCGCTGTAAATTGTACTCGGTCGGAAACATACTCCTGGACAATCTATTATAAAGGGATGAGGTTCTCTGTATAAAAGATTGTTTTGATTTTAAAAAGGATGAGACAAAGTTTTTTTTTGAATTTATTTGAAGGGCTTGTTCTAAAGTTTTTGAGCTTCTAAAAATAGAGTATATGATGTATCATTCTAATTTTATTATTTTAATTTAAAGGATACCAATATCTATTGTAGAATGGTGTCATATATTTTGCTGAGTCGTTGAGTATCTGTTCTTGCATTAACTGAGTTTTGATTTTTTAAATTTTAGTCATTTCCAAAATTTTCCGTTTGTCAGTATTATTTTCAGTTTTTTATATTTAACCTTTGCCATGCTGATTTTCTCTTCTGTGGAATTTACCACATTAATAGATGGTCACAACTGAAAACAAATATGAAGCGTGATATATTTTTACTTTCTTGCTACAGGAATGTCTGCCGTCGGTCTGTTGGCACGATAACTCTCGAACGAAATAAAATATCAATTTCAAACTTGGTACAAAGATAACATCTAATAAAAAGATGAAGTCTATAATTTTTGAACGATATCGTTTCAGGCCAAGGAAGTTCGATAATTTTTAAAAGGTTTTATTAGTAATATGAAAGTTTTTCCTGTTTTTTTTTTTTGTTGGATAAGAGTCAAATTTTATTGATAAATATTTACAGTAATATATATAAGGGGCGAAAAGGGTAGGGGGTGAGATTAGAGGAGGTTGCTTCCTATATATTGTGTTATATATTTTTTATAGTGAAGGGGGAGGGGGTAGTTTAATTTTAATAGCCCCTTGAAATATTTATAGGTTTTTTGGTGACGTACTGGTCAAAGAACCTCGCACTAATCTTTTGGAAACTGGATCCCGGTCAAATCGGCTGAAAATGTCGCGCCTCAAGCCATTCTGATCAATAGTCTCCATGGACACAAAGTCCAAAAATGGATAGATTAGGAATTATCGAGGGTGGAACTAGTAAAAAAACCGCTGAAAAAATGCTATTTTTATTTTTTTTTAAAGACTTAGAACATGATTTTACGAAAAATTCCAACTGGATTATATGTTTTTTAGGGTTGCTAATTATGAATATAATCATTATTTTGACCCATTTCGCTCTCGAATGAAAAAAAAATATATTAATTTCAAACTTGGTACAAAGATCTAACAAGAGGTGAAGTTCATAGTTTTTGAATGATATCGCGTCAGGCCAGAGGAGTGAAAGAGGTGGGGGTCGATAAATTTTAAAAGGTTTTAATAGTAATATGAAAGTTGTTTTTTTTTTGTTCGATAAAAATCAAATTTTATATTATAGTAATATAATATTTATAGTAAAGCATATAAGGTGCTAAAGGGGTGGGGGATGAGATTAGAGGGGGTTACTTCCTATATATTCTGACTAGGAATCTAAGAGTTAGGTTATTTTTTCATTGCTTTTGAGTTTAGCCTATGAAGAGGCTGAAGAGGGAGGGGATAGTTTAATTTCAATAGCACTTTGAATTATTTACAGGTTTTTTTGGTGTCATACTAGTAAAATTTTAAGGATATTATTTATAGTAAAATATATAAGAAAGTAAAGGGTAAGTGTAAAGGGTTAATGAGATTGTTTCCCACATGTTATAGGTCTTTTTCGGGGTTGTGTGAAGTCGAGGAATCTGAAAATTCAGTTATTTTTGTATTACTTTCAATTTTAATGGGGGACGGGGTGAAAGACGTGGAGTGGTCAATGGTATTACCGGAATTTTTCCACATTTTTGGTTGCGGTAATAAACAAATTTTAAGCATTTTTATTTATTTATTATATATAATTATGCAATATATAAGATGTGAAGACGTCAAGTTGGTTATAGCCAGTGCCAAAACATGCACACATAAGAGGTGAGGAAGGGAGTTAGACGGGTGATTTCGTATTTATTGTGATATAAGGTACAGTCTGTCAAGTAAGAATGTGACCGCTTATATTCTTGAAAAAATATGTTTCGAGAACATTTTTTGCCATCAATATATTCTTTGGTGTTCTAACAACGGCATAATTACCTTAGTAAATTGTCCAATCGTCCCTCCTGCATCAATAATCGCCTGGCATCTTCGAAGCATGCTGTCGACGAGATTTTCTGCATACTCTGCAAGTTTTTCGAATGTCACAAGACAACTAAATCAAAGTCCTCAGAATCTTTGCTCTGAGCTTTGTCTTTACAAGGAACCAAACGTTTTCAATAGGGTTGGCGTCCGGCGATTATGAGGGCCACTCTAGTATCTTATCGTGGGCCGAAGCGAGCCGCTTCGCGACGTGATTTTCGCCCAGCAACACTTTCTTCAACGTGCTCTGGAATTTGACATTATGACCACGAAGATGTTGTCGAATGATCTCATGGGACACATTCAAACCCGATTTTCTTAATTTTGTCGCTCCTTGACGCAGCGTGAATTTCGAGTCCCATGAAAACAAAGTCACGATTCGTTTTTCGACTTTCGAAGTGACTTTGCCTACCAAGCCACGTTTTGGCAAGTCACCGATATTTTTCGTCTCGTTAAAACGATTTATCCACTTCACAAATGATACCGTCTTTTTAATATATTTAGCACTCGTGGAATGTACCATTATAGGCCCCTTTGGATGGAAACAAACAAAACTGTTTAAACCGACGCACAGTGGGAAAAAATGGAAAAATTTTGAGCTACTCCGCAAATCTAATCCAATGGCGGTAATGTTTTTTTTAATCTCTTGGTATCTCTCTCTATTCATTTCCTCAGTCTTGAGGGTCGTGATCTCTATGGAATGACTTCACTGTTCTGTTCACCATTTCTCTCGATCTTCTGCCAAGTGCAACGATACATGGAGTGGTTGATCCATAACTTGTTTTATTTGATCTGACCATCTTGTTGGCGAACGGCCTCTACTCCTTTTACCCTGGACCTCTCCCATTATTATTAGCCGGTCTACATTATTGCCTGGCCTTCTAGCTACATGTCCAAAATACTGAAGAATTCTTTTCATGCATAGTGATGATAACCTTACAGTTACATTTAGTTCATTTAGTATAGATCGATTAGTTCTTCTGGCGGTCCAGGATATTCTCCATCCTCCTATAGCACCACATTTCAAAGGAATCAATAGATTTACGTTCTTTTGCTCTAAGTGTCCAGGATTCTACACCATATGAAAATATTGGAAATACTAAGGTCTGTACGAGATTTAATTTCGTTCCTTTAGTTATGTACGGACTTTTCCATATCTTAGTAAGTCTCGTCATAGCATTTCTTGCTAGGGATATTCTTCTTTTTATTTCATTCTCGCATCCTCCCATACTACTTACGGACGATCCTAGATATACAAAGGTTGTTACTCTCTCAATGCCATTGAGTAAGTCAGATCTTACTATTTGGTCAGACTTATCGACTATCATCAGCTTCGTTTTGTCCCTATTTATGGTCAGACCCAGTTTCTCACTTTTTTGCTCTATCCGATTTAAGAGTGTAGCCATCTCTTCCTCGGTCGCTGCAAATATGGTGGTATCATCAGCGTAACGCAAGTTGTTTATTCGCTCACCTCCTATTAGGATTCCACCATCCCATTCATTCAACGCATTTCTCATTATAAATTCACCATAAACATTAAATAATGTAGGAGACAGAACACAGCCCTGTCTTACACCTCGTCGAGGATGAAACTGATCGGATATTGTATTGTATTGTCTATTCTCACCACTGCAGTGCTGTCCAAGTAGAGGTTTTTAATTAGTTTAATCAGATGATAAGGAATGCCCATTTGCTCTAGTACCTCCCAAAGCTTTTACCTGTTGACAAAATCAAAAGCCTTATTATAGTCTATGAAGCACATTACCATAGACACATTATACTCTCTACATTTCTCTATCAATTGTCTTATGTTAACAATCTGATTTCTTGTGCCTCGTCCTTTAACGAATCCCGCTTGTTCTCTAGAGATTTGTTGGTCAACATAATACCTTAAACGATTATTTATGATATGTAGCATTACCTTACTTGGATGTGATAAAAGAGATAATGTACGATAATTACTACATTTATGGGTAGAGCCTTTCTTATGTAGTGGTATTATTATAGAGGTCGTCCAATCTTTCGGCCATATTCCAGTTTTCCAGATGTTATTACATATTTTATAGATCATCCCCACTGTGTCATGATCTAGTTCCTTAAGAATATCTCCCGTGATGTCATCGTAGCCAGGTGCCTTATTGCTTTTCAGTTTCTTAACAGCATCCTCTACTTGACTCCTCATTATTTCAGGTTCTTGCTGCGTGGTATTGATCTGTTGGTGTATGTCTTGTTCTTGTGCATCATAATAAAGATCTTCACAATAGTCTCTCCATCTGTCTATTATTCTTTCTTTCTCTGTAAGCAGTGTTCCATTTTTATCCTCGATTGCCCAAGTTTTAGGTTTGAAATCCTTATCTATCTCTTTAATTTTTTTAAAAAGATCTTTAACTTGATTTTTTTTTGCATATGCTTGTACTTCTTTACATTGGTTATTGAGATATGTATTCTTATCTTGACTGCAGTTCTTCTGTATAAGTCGGTTTAAATCTTGGTACTCTTTTATCTGCTGATCATCGTTTAATCCAGTTTTCTTTACGTTTTTCCTATGCTCTATAAGTTGCCATGTTTCTGCAGACATCCAAGATTTTTTAATACATTTTCTTACTCTTCGGGATGCTATTTCTTCGTGGGCATCTTTTATTGATGTTTTCACTTTGTTCCACATCTCTTCATTATTTCCAGGATCTTCATTATATTGGATATTTCGGATATTTTTATTTACTAGTTTCCGTAAATTGTTGTTTTTCTGGAGGGTATATCTTCATTCGTTGCACCTTTATATTTTTTTGAGAAGCTTTGAGTTTAATACGAAGAACTGTAACTAGAAGTTGATGGTTGGAATTACAGTCTGTTCCTGGGTAAGTTCTCGTGTCCAGTATAGATGATTTCCACCTTTGGCTTATCATTATATAATCTATTTGATTTCTGTATCGATCTCCTGGAGATTTCCAAGTATAAAGACGCGGATATGATGTTTGAACAGGGTATTAGTGATAGCCAGTTTATTTTGTATACAAAAGTTGATCAATTTCTCACCTCTAACATTTTTCTTCCCCCACTCCATACAGCCCAATAACATGTCTCAGATGGTCATCATTCTTTGTTTCCCCAATTTTCGCATTTAGATCTCCTACAAGCAAGGTAATTTCTCTTGATGGGATTTTTCGCATTGTTTCTTGCAGTTTTAGATAAAATTCATCTATCACATTATCATCTGCTGCTGCTGTAGGGGCATGTACTTGAATTATATTGAGTCTAATCGGTTTAGTGTCCAGTTTTATGGTGATTATTCTCTCTGTAGCACCTGAGTAAGACAAAACTAAGTTATCAAGTCTCGAAGGTACAATAAAAGCAACACCACTATAATTTTGTTCTTTCTGCTTAGCAAAGTATACTGTGTTACCATGTGACGTGGTGAAATGACCTCCATCTTCACCTTTCCAGTGTGTTTCACTCAGTCCCAGGATATCTATATTGTGTTCTTCCATTTCTTTTTCTACCACGGCCAGTTTTCCCGGTTCCATTAACCCTGTCACATTCCATGTGGCTATTCGATGTTTCGTTCTAAGTTTAAAGTATGGATCTTTAGACCAATCTCTTGGTATAACGTATATTATATGCTTTAAGTGCTAAAAATGTGAAACCTGTCAAGGCACTTTTTTGAAAAAGAAAAGAAGCTATTAGTGTCAGCATAGAAGTACTTTATTCAAATAAAATTCGTGTCTGAGTAACTTCTACTGCTACTAATATTACCAATGCCACTATTACTAGAGCCAATTATTAGAGTCAATTGTCCATGGTAAATGGATTATAGCTGCTTGGATTTCTAATTTTTAGTTTAGCGAGCTATTGTGAAGGGGTTTTTCTCAGGTTTTAATCTTTGGTTAAATTATTGTAAGTATTTTTTTGACTTTTCAATATTATCAACAAGTGCGTAATTTATTTCTTTTTTGATACTCAAACAAAAAACGAATTTTATTTGAATAAAGTACTTCTGTGCTGACACTAATGGCTTCTTTTCTTTTACAAAAAAGTGCCTTGACATATGAGGCGTTGCGGATAGTAAGGGCGAACTCAACAAAATGAAGTTTCGAAAAAATTGAATTTATAGAAAAATCTAAATGGCGAACTCAACAAAATATTGGCAAAATTAGGTTTTTATTATTTATTTATAATTTATTAGCTTTTTATTATTTACTTAAGTAGAATAGTGTATTCCGTGAATTTTTAAATGTTTTTTAAATATTTATTTGTGTATTTTTTTTCATATTTTTACTGTTCGTTTCTGATGCTACACTATCACCTAAAATTGGCAATACCTGGGAAAAAATTAGACCGGTATTAAAAATTTTGAACACATTTTATTTAATTTTAAGGTTATTGTTTTAATTAAAGGTTTTGTTATTACAAAATAGTTACTTGATACAACATACAAAACAGTGGAAATATGGTTTCGAAACTAACATAAAAAAAACTAAAGAAAAGAAACAAATAATTAGCCAAGTTCAGTTGTAATCTATTTGGTCATCGTCCATAACATCTTCATTTTCGGTGCTCTTATTCGTTGCTGCGTCTTGAGAGGCTATAATGTTAGTAAAGTACCGATTCCAAGGTAGGGGAACATACGGTAACAAGTCCTGAATGTCCTTTAATTTGGGGGCTGGTATTTTAATAGGAGCACTGTAAAGTCTTGTCAGTGTTTCACTGGCCAAATGAAAATGATCAGGATCATAGTTTTTCACCTTGCCTTTTTGTAGTTTGACTGCCGTTTTGACATCCAAATTGTAAGCAGAATGAATGTAGAAACCTTGCTTAAAGTTATTTGTAAATTCAAAGATCTTTCCATCTTTAAACTTAGCACCAGCCATCTGCATTTTAGTAATTTTCTTTTGAAAATTAGAGAAATTGAAAATCATGTCCTGTCTAAGTTGGACAACGTAAAACTGGTTTTTTCGGCGACAGCTTTCAATCATTAACTTATAGTGATCCATGGTATACACAGTGCTATTCCGTATTTCTCTCTCAATGTTCCCAAAATCCCTATCACAGGGAAGGTATGAGTGCCCAGGTATCATAAAATAGTGTTTAATTTCAGTGAACTGGTCTTTGTGTATAAAGTATAGATTTGCCAAAACAAGATTTAAATTCTTGTTCTGTCCAGAACAGTTATCACTGAACATAATAACTTTTTTAACATTAACGTCAACTTTACACAAATAATCGTACAAGCAACTTGCAATCTCACATGATCCACGCCTCCCTGTACTTTCATCCCAAAGGTACATCGTTGAAGAACCGGTTTTTACATTATGGATACAAAAGTTATAGGTCCATAGCTTCCTTTTGTAATACTGAATCCCAGTAGTCAGCTTTGGGGTTGGCAAAGCCTGCTGCAGATCAAAAGCTATGACCAGAAAAGAGTCATCGGCATTACTCCTTAATCCCTTAAGAAGAGACTGAGCAGCTTTTGCACGGGTCAGATGTAACTCCTTCTCTTGTTTAAGATTCTCGATTTCAGCAACATTTTCGGAATCGTGCATTTGACTACTTTTAATTTTTATGTCTACTTTATCGCAATAATTACAGGTGTCACTTTTTGGGGGCTCAAAACCAATATTGAACTGCATATTAAATGTATCACGATAATAGTGCTGATTTACCGGGCTGTAACCAGGGTAATTTTCCGTAAGCCATTCATTGTAAAGAGAATAGAGCTTTTTAATATTAAGTCCAACAGGTAAGTATTTTCGATGAGGGCTTTTGGCGCGACTGTAATGACTGGTGACAGTAGGTAGTGACATGATGTGTTCTTTTACTTTAGAAAGATCGTCATTTCCTATTTTCTTCGCGGGTTCACACCTCCCCCTTTGATCCGTTGTAACAGTTCCAGTTCTGCTGGTTTTGTCAAGTACGACTCGAACGCGCTTTTCAGAGATGCCATGAATGTTATAAAACGCAGTACGACAAACTTCACGATTAGCGTGATCAACAGTCACATTATATTGAATGCGTCTCAGGGTACGACTTGGACACCCCTTTACGTAAGATCTTTTTACATCATTGCAGATCAACAATTTTGATAAGTAAGCATTCTGTAGATCATAGTTTCCAATTTGCCAAAAAGAGTCAAAAATATTGGTGACCTATTTTCTCAAAACATCCACACTTGCAAGGAGGTCCAATTTTGCGGGCAACAACGTGCCTTTTGTTATTTCTTGAAATGTAAGCACTTCCTGAATTTCGTTTCAACTTACACTCGTTTTTTTTTTTGCCAATCATTCATCTTAGCAGGTCTCTTTCGCGAATAACCCGACACAGCACTACCATCTAAATGTTGTACACTTACTTCACTACTAGAAGGTCCACGTTGGGCCATACTTTTTCTTAAAAAAAGAAGCAACAAAACCAAACAAAACATAAACGTATTAACTTCAAAATTAACTTGAACTAACACGCAGAAAGCGTAAAATTTCAAGTAAACCTCATTTAGTGACGCAATACCGGCGGTTGCTCCGCGCGAAATTGTTGAGTTTGCCCTTACTACCCGCCCGGCTATCGCCTGTTCGAAATTTTTCATTTATTTGATACTGAAATTTGAAGGCGAAGCAAGGGCGAACTCAACAATTAGACCGGTATGTGATGTAGGAAAAGTACTATAAAATAGAATTATATAAAAAAAAAAATTTGACCCAATGTTGAGTTCGCCCTTACTATCCGCAACGCCTCATATTTCACATTTTAGCATTTCCAGCATATAATATATGTTACGTTATACCAAGAAGATTAAAAAAAAAAGATTACCGCCATTGGATTAGATTTGCGGAGTGGCTCGAATTTTTTCCCACAGTGCGACGTGCAAACAAGTGACTCATTTTGGATGTTATATAATTTCAACGAAAGTTTAGAACCAATTGATACTTTTACTAAAACGCAGTATAGGCAAGGGACCCTTTACCTATTTTTTGTTGAATCACTAGAATCTCATCTACCAAAAATGAATTATCGCGGACATATTCTTAGTCGACAGACTGTATTATTCAAAGTTCTTTGAATCAAACTAACGGAATATTACAGTATCTTTTTTGCTATTTCCACTAATAACAGGGGCAGATGGTGAAAGAGGGGAATCATTAAATATTGTATAGTTTCAATATAATTATAAGAATTTTGCCTGGATTTGGTTGACATATTTTAAAAAATTTTAACTAATCATATGTACTAAAAGATATATAAGGTAAAAGGAATGGAGTAAAGGGTTAGAAGGGTGGATATACTTCCATTTCAGTGTTCTTGCTTTTTCATTATTTCCAATTATAATAGAAATAGTATGTAGAAGGGATTGAGATCTGTCTACAGAGAAACCTAAAATATGTTAAGTTGATTATGTAAAAAGTTTTAGAACTACAAACACTTAAATTGACCGAAACTCACTTTCCTTTGGCACATCAGATAAATTATTGTTTTTACGTCCCTTGTTTAATGGAATGAATTACCCCCTGTAATTTTTGTTTTTCCCAACGTTTTAGTCTTCTTAGATCGTGAAAAGTCTGTCTATCGTCGTCTGTTGGCGTCATAAATGCTATTATAATATTTCAAAGAGGGATGAAACCTATAGTTTTTGACCAGTATCGTTTCAAGGAAAGATACTGAAAGGGATAGATGTCGATATTTTGTATGATTTTATTGATATTATGGAAATTTATTTCCTTTATTTCTTCTTCTTCTTTCTTATATGATGTGTCATATAATTAGGCATATTGCCTGTTTTATCCTCATTAGGTCTCTTCCGATGTGGATGTCCAGCATTCCTTCCACTTTTTCGGAGGTCTGCCCCTAGTTCTTCTACCGCAAGGTTTATTTAATTTGTCCCTTTTTACCAGCCTGTTGTCATCCATCCGATCTACGCGTTTATTCCATTGTTTTCTTCTAGTTCTGATGCCTTCATAGACTGTTGTTTTACTTCCCTGTTTAAGTCTCCGTAGCTTGTTATCATTGTTCCCAGGTATTTAAAATTATTAACCTGTTCATTAGTACTTCCTTGGATCTTCAGCTTGCATTTTAATAATTCTTTTGAAGGCATGAAAGACCTTCTGAAGGTTGTCCTCAGAATCGGAAATGAGGACTGCATCATCGGCGTAGCATATTGCGTGGAAGTGTGTGTTGCCCATTTTATATCCTCTGGTTTTTGGAAGATTCTCCACTATTCTCTCCATGACGAGGTTGAAGATACAGGGACTAAGTGAACCGCCTTGTCTTATTCCGGCGTTTATTTATACTTCCTTGTTCGGTAGATGTCTCACTTTTATATTTGTTCTGCATTCTGTATTAATATCATGTATGATTTTTATTAACGTCAGACAAATGGTTTTCTTGTAATATTATTATAATATCTGTTAATTGCACTCTATCGAAGGCTTGAGTCATGTCTACTTGAGAAAATAAAATTCAGTTCTTATTTTAGAACTACATGTTTGCAAGGAAAGTAGGGGAGCTAGGGGCTTGTTGTAACAGTGGTAAGTAGTTACACGCAATTTTTACTAGCAATCTGAACTCTATAAACCCATATTTTTGCTCAGCTTTATTCCTATGTCACTTGGCATCACTTCATCACAGCCCGTGTCCCACCCGGCGGCGCAGTGAGTAGATGTGTGCACGTGCTTCATTTTGGATAGGTAACGTAAAATATTTGATTTCGTAAAATTTGGTTTTTCGTGTCTATAATTAATTAATTTAAAACTTTTAGTTTTGCATATGGTTCCAAAATGTACTTAGTCCTAATATTCTTTAAAAAGTTTCACGTTTAGCGACATAACTTTATGAAATTTTTGTTAAGTGTAGAAAATTATGGTACGGGGCTTGTGTAACAATATATTGGGGCACATTGTAACATGTTATCCGGCATATGGCCTTTCAATGTCGATATCTTTCAAGACGGTGACTTTGCACCATCCTATGTCATCGTCCAAATCCTATTAAAAAGACAGAAAAATTTAACGTTGGACCTTGAAAATCCAGAATTATTACAATCTGCTCCCGAACTTGATATAAGCACTTCTGAAATTATACGTGACATTGAAACTGCAAAAGAACCAACTCCAAGTTGTTTAGGTTTTCAAAAACATTTTTCACCTTCGAAGGTTAGACCTCTTCCAAAGGCTACACCGCGGATACAAACAACACATAGCAGACACAAAAGAAAATCTACTGTTTTAACTGATACACCTGAAAAGGAAGCTTTAAGAAAAGAATATGAAGAAAAAATGACAAATAAACAGAAAAAAGATGGTAAAGATGAATCAAAAGGAAAGGGGAAAGAAAAAGGCAAGGGCAAATCAACAAAAAAGAAAGATGATAAAGAAAAAAGTTGAAAAAAGAATTTTGAGGTCTGATCCAGAACCTGAAACTGAGAAGTGGCATTAGTTTGCTGTGAAGCCTATAGCAATTGTAACAAAGAGGAATGGGTAGAATGTATATCATATAAAATGTGGGCACATGTGAAATGTGTAACAGGAGATACTATATCATTTATTTGTATTAATTGTTACTTTGATGATGACTGAATTTAGTCATTATGTAGTGTCTATTTTTCGAAGGCTGATTATTTTTTAGATACTTGTAGTGCGTTAAGTAAATGAATGTGATACAAAGTACCATGTTGATTATAAATATAGTTTATCTAACTAAGAAATTAGTTAAACACTTAAATCTTTAATGTTAATTGTTTTTATAGAAGTATGTTTTAGTTCCACTGATGAAAAATATTATAGATATTGTAAAATGTTATGTTAGTTTGAAAATTAACAAAATTAAAGCGCAAATATGTATCAAAATTTACTTTATTTTTACTGTTGCTACCTGCCCCATAGCTGTTACATCTAGCCCCAAAGACGGGGTAAGTTGTACCAACGGTCTTTTTTTAAGAAAATGTCTGGTGTGAAGTATAATTAATAATTTTGAGCTTATTCCTTTTCGGTATATTAAAGGAATAGTTAGGCTATCGACAGAGGCTCTTTTAATGCTAAAACAGCAAGCAGATATTAAATTAAATTATTTTTTCTAAAAATTGTTTCAACAAGCCCCTCGCTCCCCTACTGGGTAAATTTTTTACCAATTTTTGTAAATAGACTGAAAAATGCTATTTATTTTTTGTGTTCATATGGTGATATTAAAAATATTCCAAGTTGGCTTTATAAACTGAAAAAAACTCCCTGTACAGGGTGGTCCAAACTGGACACTTTTAAAGGTAAACCCTTTTATCTAAAGGAGACGAAAACTGATGTCGGTGTCTAAGGCCCAATTTTTATGATAAACTCAATGGTGTAAACCGCATATCGATATCTAGTACCGTTTCAGATATACAGGGTGTTTTTCTAAAATCTGCATTTTGGAAAAATGTTTGTAATTCTTTTCCTATTGAAAATTGTTGATTTCTGTAAAAACATTCTCAAAGCCCGTTTTTACGTGGATTTCAACAGTGTAAGTTACATTTTTTTACAAGTAATATTTTAATAGTTATTAACGCAAAAATATATTTTTTAAATGGGACACCCTGTATATTTTTCCTTATCCAAATAGAGCTTTAAATTACCATTCTAAAAATATAGCACACTTTACATTTTGCTTAAATTTACTTCAAAATATAAAGGGTTTCAGTTTTTACGCGAGTTTTAAATGCACATTTTGTGAAGTAGGCTTGGGATGGAGCGGCGATATCAATTATTTACCGAAAGCAGTCAAATCGTAAAAAAAAAATCCAGAAGTAACTCTAAGAGTCATAACTACAATAAAATTTACTAAATACTATAGTACTTTAAACTATGTAGAAATTAAAACAAAACAACAATAAAACAATTTATTCCGAGTAGAGCAAACTATAACAAAACAATTTTCTATAAGAGATCTTCGAAATGTCGACCAGTTTCATTTACACATAGGCGGCACCTTTTCTGGACACTTCTTACCGAGTTGATTAGTTCAAGAGGGGTGAGAACTGCAAAACTTTGTATCACTGCGACTTCTAACTCTTGCCTGGTGTTTGTCGGCAATTTAAAAATTAGGTTTTTCAATCTTCCCCAGAGATAGAAGTCCATAGGTGTTAAATCCGGTGACCTTGCCGGCCAACGGTTCGGACCTAGGTCGACTATTCAGTTATTGTCGAAATTGGCCGATAAAAAATTACTGATAACTGCAGCGTTCTGAGGGGAAGTCCCGTCGTGTTGAAAAAATATATTTCTAAGGTCCATTAACGGCAGTTCATCAACAAGAGGTTCTATTTGCTGCCTTAAAATTTCTAAATATCTCTGAGAGATGAGTGTTCCTTCGTAAATAAATGGACCTATACCCTTGCTTCTAAAAATTCCTGCCCACACATTAAATCCAAATCTGCTTTGATTTCTTTGCTCCACAACTAAATGAGGATTTTCTTGAGCCCACGTATAAGAATTGTAATGGTTAAAAATACCTGCATTGCTTACATAAGCTTCGTCTGTCCAAATGTAATTTAATGAAAAATTCGGAACATTCAACAATTCTCCAGAAACCATTGGCCAAAATCCATACGCCGTTGAAAATCTCCGTCTCTAAGGTGATGAACTTTTCTTGCCCTATACGGCCTGAATTTGTACTTCTTCAAAGTACGACTTACGTTAGTTCTTGGTGGTCCAATGGATTCTTTTAACTGTCGGGTTGAAGTGTTGGGATTATTTCCGATAGTTCCTAAAACTACTATTTCTTCTAACTCTTTATCCCTGTTTGATGCATAATTTTTGGGTCATTTCTTTTCAAACCGGTCACTATTAACTAGGTTATGTCGCAATCGAGCGAATGGGTTGACTCTCTGGATGGCGTTCGTGGTACAAATTACTTGCCGCTTTCGAATTTTTTCCGGTTTGTATGAAACACGCTGTCATATCCCATTTTTCGTAATTTTCAAACTTCGTTGCGATTTATTTGACAATTCAATAACTGATCCTGAAGTAAAATTTGACAACTACGAGTAAACAATTGAATTAAACCATATGGCCGCTCCGTCCAAAGCCTACTTCACAAAATAGGCATTTAAAACTCACGTAAAACTGAAAACCTTTATATTTTGAAGTAGATTTAAGCAAATTATAAAGTGTGCTATATTTTTAGAATGGTAATTTAAAGTTCTATTCGGATAAGGAAAAATATACAGGGTATCCTATTTAAAAAATATATTTTTGCGTTAATAACTATTAAAATATTAGTTGTAAAAAAATGTAACTTACACTGTTGAAATCCACGTGAAAAAGCGCTTTGAGAATGTTTTTACAAAAATCAAAAATTTTCAATAGGAAAAGAATTATAAACATTTTTCCAAAATGCAGATTTGTGAAAAAACCCTGTATATCTAAAACGGTACTAGATATCGATATGCGGTTCTCACCACTGAGTTTATCATAAAAATTGAGCCTCAGACACCGACATCAGTTTTCGTCTATCTCCTTTAGATAAAGGGGTTTACCTTTAAAAGTGTCCAATTTAGACCAACCCGTACATTCTGAGCAGTAAAAATTATCTTTTTTTTTAATGTCTGAAGTGTATCGTTGATATTAAAATTGAAACATAAACCAACATACAAGGTTTCCTCCTTTTTCATATTATTATTCCTTCATGTACAACCTGGTCTTACTTTAGTAGGGAGAGAAATTTATTTCTTAACTTCTAATTAGTTAGGAACACAATTATGACTCTTTACTATATTATAAAAAAAATTAAAATAACGACATAAGCTGTTTTGCTTCAAAATGCAGTAAACATGTCAATATCTAGTTGTGAATATCTTTCTTATAATTAACTTTTTTGTGGTAAATACTGATCATTTTATATATTGGGTAATAATGCTTGGTTGAGGCAACAAAAATGAGTGTGTGAGAAAAACCTTAAATCCTGTATTTACTCTATGACACCTATTTTCGAGGGAAGTACGGGGTAAATAACTTTTTTACGTATATATTTCTAAGACGAATTTATTTTTAAAAAGTTTTAAATAAATTAACTTCATCAAAAGAAGAGATAACAACAGTCCATGACGCGAGAAACCGCCGGGTGTTTGCCTGCTGAAATTATTGTATTAAACAAATAGACATCAACTACCAGTAAGACGAGAAACTACAGATATAATGTGTAAAGTTGTATTTATTCAATTTTCTGACCGCTGCAATTATTAAACATTTGCCATACCTTCATCTCTCTATCCTCTAACACCTCCAAACAATCCTTGCTTCTTGCACATACATCCATCTTTAACTTTTTACAAATCTATTGCACAAAACAGTATAGTAGCCTTTCAACAATATAGTTTTACAATGACCATCACTTTTAACTAAAAGTTCAGTGCTTGTCCTTATTAAAGCCAGATTTTTCGACAACCCCGTAGAAATTCACGAGCTTTTTAGAACGCTATATTAAACGCAAGAATTGCACATATTTATCTCAATAGGTTCTGTTATTCCCGAAAATTACCAAAGAAAACTGAAGATCCTACAAAAAAATAATCTTAAAGCCGCCCAAGACCATCACTACAACAATACGTTCAAACAACTGCCTATAAAGCTCTCTCTCCCAGGTATCCCTGATTCATCTGTTTCGAATGCCGTTGTCCCATTGGTCTAAAGTTCCCCATGTAACTCTCCAAGAAGGCGGGGTTCGAGCATTTCGCTCCGCCCATTTGGGCTTCTGAAAGGTTGAGCGTTCAATTGTTTTTGTTTGCTTTTTGGTAATTTGGTTTGTAAAGATTTTTCGATGGGGGGCTGTGCTTTGGAAGGTTGGTAGGTGAATGGAATAAGTTTTTAAAGTTGTTTTATGAAGAGAGTATGATATATAGAGCAATAGAGCTGTTTAGTGATGTAAAATGGTTTTATAGTAAGGTTGCTATTTAAATATTATAGAGTCAATAAAGTGCATAGTCGAGAGGACAGTAGCCGGGGAAAGTAGTTAAAACTTGGAGTGAATTCTTGCTTTATAAATTTTGACTATTTTTTCCAAACTCTCATTAGATAGTCCATTAAATAAATCAAAATCATTTGGAAATACCTCTTTGCTTATTACAAAAAAAATGAAAGCAATAGATCCCAAAAAAGTTATATTTTTCAATTGTTTGAATTTAATTGACCAAGAATTTATTATTAAAAGAAAAAACCGACTGGGCTGGTTGGTTAAGCAAGAGAATAAAATAAATAATATAGCATCCTGATTAATGTAAATTATAAGTAAGGCTTTCTTGGAATTAATTTGTTAATTACACCGGCTGTGCGACTTCGCGTTGGGTACGTTACCCTCCGAGCATGTTTTACTGTATTTCGAAGAGCATGATGATGGCCATAATAATATTATTAAGTGTTTTTAAAAAATTTAATTAGTTCTATGGTATATATACATATATATATATATATATATATATATATATATATATATATATATATATATATATATATATATATATAGCAACAGCAGCAGCAAGATCAAAGTATCGATTAGCAGCAGCAGCAAGAGCACTTGAAAATGCCAAATGCGATTTTGGCAAAACGTCGTGCAAATTCATTGACGGATTGAAACTGGGAATTTTAATGTATTATATATATATATATATATATATATATATATATATATATATATATATATTGCACATATATGTATTATATATATATATATATATATATATATATATATATATATAAAACTTACCGCATTGAAAATTTTAAAAAAAAAGGACAAAACTGGATTTTACCGCCCAACCAACCCTCATCTGAAAGGCCGCCATTGTACAAACTAGCTCAGGTGCAGGCGTATTGTTCCTATTCGTACAATGCGCCTCCGCTGAGTTAAATCTTACCAACACTGTAAATGTCACGCTCTTGTTAACGATCAGCCATATTGTTTAGTTGTTTTGTTTACCAGTGAGAGAAACGTTCATTTAATTAGTTTCATCATTTCTTTAGGGTTGATTTTTAACCTTATGATTGAGATCCGCTATTTAAGGCGTATTTTCTGCAATCAGATTTGCTACAAGGAGGTGCGACTTCCAATATGTCCAGTGATTTCCATAACACCCCGTATATACTATATATGTGTATATATACATAGTAATTGTTATTAAACAACATGAACATTCTTTATGTTATCAATTTACAATATTTGACGAAAAAATATTTATTTTTGCAAATTATTTATACACGTAAATATGTAAGACTTCCTTGACATTTCACCGATGGGGATCACGACTTGCCGTCTCTATTCAATTCACTTTTAAACTCGCTCTACTATATCTCATCCAGGCATTCGAATGGTTAACTCGGCTCTAGCTACGCATTACTTTTTAAAACACAATACATATAAAATTTTAAATAATGTTTAAATTTAATAAAAGTAGAAGTATCAGGCGTGTTTTCAATTGATTCAAGGAGTTACCCCTTCTAATATATTAAACGATTGTCGTACAACCCTATATATATATATATATATATATATATATATATATATATATATATATATATATATGTATATATATATATATATATATATATATATATATATATATATATATATATATATATATATATATATATATATATATATATATATACCAAGTGGCTCTGAAATTAATATTCACGTCGCCATAATTAAACTATTTTAGACAGATGAAACTAGGTATTCTAATATAGTTAGATGCCTATTTTAGAAAGAAAAACAATTGCTTCACTTACGGGAAACATGACATACTTTGTGTATTTGAATGAAATACTCTAGATATTTTTAATTTTTTGATTCTTCTGGATTATTCTAGACAACTTTCGTTACAACGTTGTCAATTGAATTGTTTTGTTTTTTTCACAGATTCATAGCACACTTATAAAAAACTGGCCATGTTCACTTGGCCGGATTGGTGCAATGAAATCAGGAACTTAGTAGAAGTGCAGAAATAACTAGGTCTCAAGTGACTTATTACCAAAAAAAAGAGCATATTGAAGATATCTAGTAAAAAAGCCGGCCAACACTCGGACTTGCGCAATTAGTGTTCCGTACCGTGATTGCTTTTAATATAAAAATTTTTGTTACGGAGGTATAAAATGACCAGTGATTTCACAAAGCACATCCCAAATGAGTTTTCAAAATTCAATAACTAGGATTAGGGCAGAAACTTGTAGAACTAGTATATTTATCCATTTGTATAAGCCCAATGCTATTCAAAGAAGTGTACCTTATGGAGAATATTCCAGAGTTTTTTCGAATAGTACTCACAGAGATAGGGTAGGGGTAGAACAACTTTCCAATTGTTTTAAAAATAATATAAAGAAAAGTTTTCGCAAGTATTACATCATCACAGTTTTGAACTCGGGTTTGCACAAGTTTCTATTTGACACACCCCTCGATGACCTTGAAAAATTTTTCGCAAGTATTACAACATAATAGTTTTGAACTCGGGTTTGCAAAAGTTTTCATTTGACACCCCACTCGATTAACTTGAAATTTTTTTCAAACCTACAAGGCTGTGATTAGGCCATCAATTCCCATATTCCTAAATTTTTCCATACGCATCCCAAAATACAGAGGCCAAAAACCTTCCCAGCCGACTTTTTTTTTGTTTATCGCTCATCTCCCACCCTCAGTAGGGATTTTACCCTTTTTCCATATCTCAAGGATATCGGCGAGGAAGTCGTAATACCCCTCAACGTTGTCCAAGTGCCGAAACATACATTTTTGTATTTCACGGCACCTTTTAAACAACGCGGTAGTGCTGCCACGGACGTTACTTGCATTTACCTGCAAACAACTACTACCTATCCCACTGTTGTGTCTTTCTTCGCTCCGGGCGGCTTTCACCGGCTGTTGTCTGTCCACTCAGCTGACTGCTGATTTGATTCCGGTGTGTAGTGGTGGATCCATGTTTCATCCATTGTCACATATCGCATGAAAAAATCCTTTTTATTGCCCTTAAAAAGGTCCAAACAGCGCTCAGAACCATCAACACGTTGTTTTTGGTCCACTGCACTGTGAGTAAACGCGGTACCCATTTCGAATAGCTTTCATAAGAAGTATTCGATGGATGTACACCCTTGATTCCTTCTACAGCTGTACGTGCTAGTGATACACGTCACGTCACATTAGTATGTAATTTAGCTTTTTACATCTCCTACCACCTATTCAGGAACTATTTTAACATGTAGGCTGAAAAGTTTTTAGTCTGACACATAAAGGTCGCCCTTTTCAAAAAAATCCATACGATTTTTAGGAAGTACCAACCTTCAAACGATACGTGTCAAAATTTGATGACATTTCTAAGATTAGTTTACAAGTTACAGTGGTTTTAGTGACGCTACTTTTGATATTTTCAAAACAATGGAATTTCGTGTGTTGATAAACATTATTTTTTGATGGGAAAAATACTGTTCAAGCAAAGCAATGGCTTGATAAGCGTTACGGGGACTCTGCCCCTGGAAAATCACTCGTCATTTGCTGGTATGCTGAATTTAAAGGCGATCGTACAGACACAAATGATGCTCGACGCTCTGGACGCCCAAATGAGGTGGTTGTACCGGAAAACATCAAGAAAATTCACAAAATTGGTTTGGATGACCGTAAAGTGAAATTGCTGAGATAGCTGACACCCTAAAGATATCAATAGAACGTGTTGGTTATATCTTTTTTCAAACCTACAAGGCTGTGATTAGGCCATCAATTCCCATATTTGTGACACATTTCAACTTTCTATGTCAAATAGTTTCGGAGAAAATCGGCTATCACAGACAGACAGAGAGTTATTGAAGTGATTCCATCAGTGTTCCGTTTTTCAATTTTGGTACGGAACGCTGATTACGTTAGGAATAAATAGATTATAGATTTAGAGTAAGTTAGTATTAGAGCTGATAATATTTAACGTAGGGGGTGATTCGAAGTTTGATTTCTGTAAAAGTAATTATATGATACAACCTATGGATAGTGGTATTGTCGACTTCCTAAATTTAATCGTTTTAATGCTATAAATATTCGAAGTTTGGATTTCGAGCAATTAAAATATGCAAAAAATTCAAAATAGAAAATTATTTTGTTCTCTTACATTAGATTGCATAGCGAAACTACAATAAGGAATAGTATAATAGAGGTCATTCTTTTAAAATTGTCTTAAAATGTTGAAATGAAAAGTGAAATTAAAGTAAAAAAATTTCTGATTTGTAGAAGCCATTATCTTAGGAACTATGGATATTTGACATACGATATGGTATATACAGTTTTTGGTCTAGCTACTTAAAACACATTTTTTGCAAAATTCGACTTTATTCATCAACAGAGTCTCCATCAAGAGCGATACAATCTGTCCAACGCTTTTCTAACATTTCTATACCTTTCTTCGGATTTGTCTTTGCTTTCAAAATAGGCCTCAGTTTTAGCGATAAATTCTTCACTGGCGCCAAATCTGGAGATTACGGTGGATGAGGAAGCAATTCAAACTTCAATTCATGTAATTCAAGCAATTCCAGAACAACGTGAATTGTTTTTTCCGCACACATGCCGCCCCTGTAGCGCTTTAGGGACGTCTTTGCAGCACGTGTGCTAGACCCATAAAAAAAAAATTGCCATCGTAACCATTGATTTGTGACACGGTGCATTATCTTGATGAAAGAGCACTTTTTTCTTATTCATTTGGGGCCGTTTGTTTACGATTTCTCCATTCTTCTCCATCATGATCTCTTTGGCATCCCCTTCCATCGCACGAATTATGGGAGGCACTCTCCCATTTATAGAGCTTTGAGAACTTGGAATTCATTGATTGGATGGCCGGCTCAATATATTTAACAGCTCCATCTCGGGATTTAGGTCCCAGCTGCTGAGGGCTCTGTAGAGGTTCTACTTGATCAGGATTTACTATTGGTAATACTATTATTGTTTTTATATTTCTGAGGTTAGTTCTTTCATTACCTGTATCTATTTTATATATTTTGTTATTGAGGATGTTTATGTGTTTGTTGAATATTTTTATTTAGACGTAGTCTTTGTCATGTGTTTGTCTTTTTAATTTCTAATATTTTTGTTTAAAATTGTACTACAATGGGGTTTCCCGTAAAATTTGTATAAAAAAAAATAAACACGGTAGTGCTGCCATGGACGTTACTTGCATTTCTGCAAACAACTACTACCTATCCTACTGTTGTGTCTTTATTCGCTCCGGGCGGCTTTCACCGGCTGTTGTCCACTCAGCTGACTGCTGATTTGATTCCGGTGTGTAGTGGTGGATCCATGTTTCATCTATTGTCCCATATCGCATGAAAAAATCCTTTTTATTGCGCTTAAAAAGGTACAAACACCGCTCAGAACCATCAACACGTTGTTGTTTTTGGTCCACTGTGAGCAAACGTGGTACTCATTTCGAACAGAGCTTTCTCATGCCCAAATGTTCATGCAAAATATGACCAATATGTTCTTTTATTATCTTTAGGGTGTCAGCTATCTCACGCAATTTCACTTTACGGTCATCCAAAACAATTTCGTGGATTTTTTTGATGTTATCCGGTGTAACTACCTCATTTGGGCGTCCAGACCACTCAGCATCATATAATGGAATGACAACCACCAGAATGGAGAAAAAGGGGTAGACCTAAAACCACGTGGATAAGTGTAATCCAAAAAGCAATGTCGGCTCGCGACGTACTGCTGGGGGATTGGACTGATAGGCGAGGTTGGAGACTGGGAACCGGACGACACAGCACGTTATGAACCGGAAGATATATATATATATATATATATATATATATATATATATATATATATATATATATATATATATACATATAAAATATATATATATATATATATATATATATATATATATATATATATATATATATATATATATATATATATATATATATATATACATATATATATATATATATATATATATATATATATATATATATATATATATATATATATATATATATATATATATATATATATATATATGTATATATATATATATATATATATATATATATATATATATATATATATATATACGAGGCATGTTTTTTAAGTAAGTACCGTTTTGCGATTCCGCCGCCGCAGCGATACGGTCGGCGTTCCGCGCATGCGCGCTGGTAACCTACATCTCATATCTACGCACTGACGCCATTACAGTCTGATTCTTCATTGTATACGTTGTTTACTGAGTGTTTAAGATGCCTCCGACAATCGTGAGTCCCGCCGATTGTGAAGTACGGGCTGTTATACGATTTCTTAGTGCTAAAGGCGTAAAAACCGATCGATATTCATCGTGAGATCTGTGAAGTTTACGGACAAAACATTATGAGTGATGGAATGGTAAGGAAATGGGTGAGAGTATTTAAAGATGGCCGCACAAATGTGCATGATGAAGAACGGAGTGGGCGTCCTTCGGTCGTTAATGAAGATTTGGTGCAGAAAGTGGACGAAAAGGTGAGAGAAAACAGACGCTTTACAATTTCATCATTGTGCGACTGCTTTCCTCAATATTCTCGTAGTGTTTTGTATCGCATTGTGACCGAGAACTTGAATTACCGGAAATTGTGTTCACGTTGGGTTCCAAAAATGTTGACGGATTTGCACAAAACCCAACGTTTAGGCAGTGCATTGACTTTCCTTGAGCGGTACCACAATGAAGGTGAACATTTTTTAGACCAAATTGTTACTGGTGACGAAACATGGGTGGCCTACGTCACACCAGAATCGAAACAACAATCCATGGAATGGCGACATTCATCATCACCCAAAAAAGTGAAGTTTAAGCAAACAATTTCTGCCCGCAAAATCATGTGCACAGTTTTTTGGGACAGAAAAGGAGTATTGCTAGTGGAGTTTCTGCCTCGTAATGAGACAATCAATGCAGCGTCTTATTGTGAGACATTGAACAATCTGCGTCGTGCAATCCAGAACAAAAGACGTGGCAAGTTGAGTAAGGGTATCGTTTTGCTGCATGACAATGCCCGTCCACATGTGGCTAATCGGACCAAAGATCTCATCAAATCTTTTAAATGGGAAACTCTAGATCATCCTCCATACAGCCCTGATCTGGCGCCCAGCGACTACCATTTGTTCCTGCACTTGAAGAAGCACCTGGGTGGTCAGCGTCTTCAAGACGATAACGAAGTCAAAACATTTGTGATACAGTGGTTAACAAGTCAGGCGGCAGAATTTTATGAGGAAGGTATTCAAAAACTGGTGCCACGTTATGACAAGTGCCTCAATATTCACGGAAATTATGTAGAAAAGTAGATTAAGGTACAGGCTTTCATGTAAAAATAAAATTATAGCGATATCTTTGCACGTCTTTTTTTAATTCCAAAATGGTACTTACTTAAAAAACATGCCTCGTATATATATATATATATATATATATATATATATATATATATATATATATATATATATATATATATATATATATATATCTTTAAAAGATAAAACAAACAACATTAACAAATCTAACTTGGTGTATCAAATTAGATCATAACTGTGATAAAAAATATATAGGACAGACTACCAGGTGCTTAAAGGATAGACTGGCATCACATAAAAGTGATATCAGACTGAGACCAGATGCTTGTGAACTGTCTCAACACACAAATAATACCGGCCACTTGCCTGATTTTAAAAACGTAAAAATAATAGATTTTGAAAAAAACTACTTTAAAAGATGGTAGGATACAACGAATTGTATTAAGTACGCATACCCATTACTCCATCGAAAGCTGACACAGCAGCTTTCGAACCGACATGACAGAGTGGTTGACACAATCAACGCTTTAACCTCTTCACGACCGAATTTATTTGGGAAAGTAGGACCAAAATGCCCGATTTTTTTTATGGTATGCGTTAAATCTACAAATAGGACTTACCAAATATGTTTTTTCAAAGTTTCAAAAAAACAAGTGTTTTCACAAAAAATAAAACATTTTAATTCTGTTCTTGACATCACCCGAATTAACTCGGGCGTTCAAAGAAATGCTAATTTGAAACAAAATTTGAGCCAAATAACAAAAAAGTGGCTTATCTTATCAACTAAATAGTACTAACTGTATGATATACTCTAAAGCAGGGTGTAACACAGAGCGGTACGTCACAAATAGGGCAGTAGTAGCGTGTTTCCTTTCGAACTTTTTTGCCGCGGGCATCACGCACTCTACAGCATACACCACATTGCCGAGTTGGAAATTGTTTTTTTTTTCGGTTGCCGGGATACACTCAGGGAAATGACGACCTGTCAGTCTAAGTGGTGTAGGTTGGCTTGAAGGTCGTCCTTTTCTAGAAGAAAATTCCGTGCGGTGATATTTTTCCATGATCTGTTTGATTAGATCCAACCTATAAACTAGTGTTGACTTTGTTCCTCCAGTTTTTCGATATGACACAAAAGAGTTCCACAGTGCCAAATCTAATAAATGAAAAAATATTTTTTTGTAATACTTTTTTCCACGCTTTCTTGGAAGGTTGTAGTCTGCTAAGTGTTGATCCACCCGATCAACACCGCCCATGGTGTCGTTATAATCGATGACAACTTTCGGCTTTATTATAATCTCTCTTGGTTTTTCTACCTCTACACAGGTGTTCGTATGAATGGTTGAAATCAAAGAAACATCTTTCTTGTCTTTCCACTTTAGGACACAAACTTTACCTCTTTGAAAGGCTACAACTTCTCCTTTTTTCAGCTTCTTTTTTTTTAGCTCTGAAGGAACTTCTTTCCGTGTTAATTTTAGTGTTCCATAAACGTCGGTTTTCTTTGTAATAAGTAAATCCGCAAGCTGGGGGGAGTTATAAAAATTATCCATCGTTATGCAATAGCCCTTCTCTAACAATGGCTTAGACAGCGTCATGAAAACTTGCGACGAAATTGGTAGATTTTCATAGTCTTTGTCAAGGTTGGTTTGTTTTCCAGTGTAGATGATAAAATTCCATACATAACCACTTTTAGATTCACACAGTAAATAGGTTTTTATACCAAATCGAGCTCTTTTTAGTGGAATGTATTGGATCCAACCAAGTCTACCCTTATATAAAAGGAGACTTTCGTCAATAGACAGGTTTTTTTCAGGTACGACCAGTTCGTGAAACTTGCTAACCAATTTTTCGTATACTGGCCATATTTTTATTAAGTTTTGGGTTTGGATGAGTTACTTCATCAAATTCATCATTATTAGAAAAATGGATGTTTTGATGGATAGCCTCAAATCTATTTCTGCTCATACAACTGGCAAAAAAGGGCGTCACCAAAAGAGGATCGGTTGACCAGTATTGACGCAATTCTGGTTTTTTTATAACGCTTTGTAAAATTGTCAATCCTAAAAAGACTCTAATTTCTTCGCTAGTCACAGGATACCACATTTTTTCCTCTTTTTTTTTGCTTAGCATACCTGTTGGTTTCTGTTACTATATGGCCAACCAGATCGTCGTCAACGAACTGTTCAAAAAAATCCAACATGTTCCAATCATTGCAGGATACACAATTTATAGACGGTACAGCCGTAAAAGGGAATGATGGTGGGGCTGGGGAATCAGGTTGCAATTCAAACCAATCACGTGCTTCAAGTAAATCCGCCGAATTATCTGTATTCGAGCTACTACTTGAAATATTGCCATAAGATGTATCAGAGCCACTTTCGTCTATTGGTTCGTCAACTTCTGACTCATCTGACAGATCATAATCGTGCCTGTCCATGATATACTAAGTACTTGGGTTTCAGCTACTAAAATGTAAATAACAGGTATAATAAATATATTTACTTATTGTAGACAAAAACTCACGTAAAATTTAATTCACAAAAGCAGCGCAACAAAACTTATCAAGTCGCAACACAAACTAAATTTACCCGCTGGCAGCTTATTTTGCCTCAAGATCAAATAAACAGTCGCAAAAATCCGACAAGACCCGAGGGGTTTGAGTTAAATGTGTAAAAATGCGTAACATCCATAAAAATTAGAGATGAGAGAGTTAACTCGGGCATAGGAAAATCGAAACGTTGACCGTGCCCGAGTTATCTCGGGTACAGTCGTTAAGTGGTTAAAAGCAGGTAGCGCTTTTTCGAGGGATCCTTCCTCGAGTATATATAATTATTGTAAAGCAACTGAAAATAGACAGAATATGGACTTCTGTCTATTTTCAGTTGCTTTACAATATTTATATATACTTGAGGAAGGATCCCTCGAAAAGTAATGGAGTAATAGGTATGCGTACTTAATACAATTCGTTGTATCCTACCATCGTGCTCCGTAACTTCTGGGATAAGTACCACTTGATACCGTTCTCTTGTTTGTCAATCCTAGCCTGACTGACGAGCCGTGATACGGCGAAACGTGTCTCAGGATGGATTTGACAGACAAGAGAACAGCTAGTAAGCTGCTGGAATATGGACTTCTGTCTATTTTCAGTTGCTTTACAATACTTTAAAAGAAATTTTCTTGAAATGGTTTACATCAATAACCAAAAAAATTGCATGAACGAAAGATCAGATGTTCAACATTTAAACGTAATTTACTCTAACCTACTTCAAATTAGTAACAGGGAGGAAGTGAGATGCCTTCAGCTACCCCAAACTTAGCATAAAATATATTTCCCCCTTTTTTCTTTTTTTCCTTTTTTTTCCCTTTTTTACATTTCTTGTTTGCGATTTCTGCCTTCAAACGTACCAATAACTTTATATAATATTCGCTATTAATGGTTTTTTCCTGCTCAGCATAGTCGATGAAAAATTTTCCGTACGGATCTCAAAATACAGAGGCCAAAACCTTCCCAGCCTACTTTTTTTTTTTTGTTTATCCCTTACCTCCCCGCCTCAGTACGGACTTACCCTTTTTCCATATCTCAAGGATATCGGTGAGGATGTCGTAATCCCAGTCAACGTTGTCCAAGTGCCGAAACATACATTTTTGTATTTCACGGCACCTTTTAAACAACACGATTGTGCTGCCACGGACGTTACTTGCATTTCTGCAAACAACTACTACCTATCCTACTGTTGTGTCTTTATTCGCTCCAGGCGGCTTTCACCGGCTGTTGTCCACTCAGCTGACTGCTGATTTGATTCCGGCGTGTAGTGGTGGATCCATGTTTCATCTATTGTCACATATCGCATGAAAAAATCCTTTTTATTGCGCTTAAAAAGGTACAAACACCGCTCAGAACCATCAACACGTTATTGTTTTTGGTCCACTGTGAGCAAACGTGGTACCCATTTCGAACAAAGCGTTCTCATGCCCAAATGTTCATGCAAAATATGACCAACACGTTCTTTTATTATTTTTAGGGTGTTAGCTATCTCACGCAATTTCACTTTACGGTCATCCAAAACAATTTCGTGGATTTTTTTGATGTTATCCGGTGTAACCACCTCATTTGGGCGTCCAGACCACTCAGCATCATATAATGGAATGACAACCACTAGAATGGAGAAAAAGGGGTAGACCTAAGACCACGTGCATAAGTGTAATCCAAAAAGCAATGTCGGCTCGCGACGTACTGCTAGGGGATTGGACTGATAGGCGAGGTTGGAGACTGGGAACCGGACGACACAGCACGTTATGAACCGGAAGATATATACAGTCCCTGGCCAAAAATTTAGACGCACTGCAAGATTTCATGTAAAATATTAATTACCGATAGATATTGTACCGTTTTATTATTTTAAATTGATTTGTTTTTTATTTTTATATTATCCAATCAATTACCTATTTATTTGACATAAATAAAACAGCATTAATTTAAAAAAGCATAAGTTTATTAAGTTTTAAAGAAAAGTGAAATTAATGTTAGTAAAAGTCAATATTTAGTTGAGCCACCTTTAGCCGCTATCAAAGCTTTTATTCTGCGCGGCATGCTATCAATGCAAGATTGTACTGTCTCCTGCATTTGAGGATGATGATTCCACACATGAATAATCTTTTCTAGGAGCTGGGTTTTGTTGGTAATTACATCTTTAGCCACTTCTCTTTTCATCAGCTCCCACACATTTTCAATAGGGTTCATACCCGGCCAATCCAACAGAGGGATATTTTTTTCTGCCAAAAAAGCTTTAACAGACCGAGCAGTGTGGAAGGGAGCTCCATCTTGCATGAAAGTGAATGGTTCCCCATTTGGAAACCATTCTCTGAGCTGCGGAATCAACCGATTTTGTAATACTTCTTTGTACTGATCTTGCCTCATTATTTCTTTGACGACGTACAGACGTCCAGTGCCCTTGCCGCTGATGACTGACCAAATCATCACTTTGGTGGGATGTTTAACCGTCGGGACGACACAATCAGGATGAAACTTTTCTCCATGACGACGACGCACATACTGAGCTTTTTTCTGAAAAAATTCGAATGTGCTTTCGTCACTGAAGCAGACCTGTCAAAAATAGGAAAAATATATAAACTTCCATGTTTATTTGCTTTATTTAACTGAAAATGATAATAATGTATCAATTATTGATTAAATTGCTGTATCTTACCGGTCTCCAGAAGTCCACATCTTTGTCTTGCCATTGTTTGGCCCACTTCAGGCGCTTTGCTTTCATTGCAGCTGTTAACTTGGGCTTCCTGGCGGGGCGACAGGCCTTAAAATCTAATTCTTTCAATTTTCTTCGAACAGTGCGCTCAGAAGCATTTACGCTATCATCCTGGAGTTGTGATTTTATTACCTTTGTGGTAGCAAATCTGTTTTCTACACAAATTTTCTTCAAACATCTCTCTGACCGTGGACTGAAAATTGGTTTTCTACCGCATCTTTTCTTTCTTTCCGGGCTTAATTCCTTCCTTGACTCAATTTTCTTTTTTATGCGTCGTACACTAGCTTCAGAAACCTCCAATCTTCGTGATATTTCTCGGTTTGTAAATGTTTTTGCAATCAAAAGGGCCTTCACTTCAGCTTTTTTACGTGGTGAAAGATCGCCTTTTCTACCCATAATGAAAATAGTCCAATTACTTTTTTAAAACACTGCATACAAAATAAACTAATAACTAAGTAGTATAAAACTGTTAAACAAACAATCACAGTCCATAAAGCCACAGAAACACGTCCGTACCTGACTTGATTCCGATCGCGACTGATACAGGTTTGTACTTATTTACGTTCATGTATCACTTTGTCAACACAGTGTTGCCATATGTTAAAAATAAATACAAATATGTAGTCTACAACATTTCTTTTAAATAAAAATCAATAATATTGTAGTTTAAATATACTATTATTGCATAAAAACTCTTAAGAAAACATAAAATTACTAAAAAAATACAGTGCGTCTAATAATTTGGCCAGGGACTGTATATATATATATATATATATATATATATATATATATATATATATATATATATATATATATATATATATATATGTATGCGTATTTAATACAATTCGTTGTATCCTACCATCGTGCTCCGTAACTTCTGGGATAAGTACCACTTGATACCGTTCTCTTGTTTGTCAATCCTAGCCTGATTGACGAGCTGTGATACGGCGAAACGCGTCTCAGGATGGATTTGACAGACAAGAGAACAACTAGTAAGCTGCTGGAATATGGACTTCTGTCTATTTTCAGTTGCTTTACAATACTTTAAAAGGAATTTTCTTAAAATGGTTTAAATCAATAACCAAAAAAATTGCATGAACGAAAGATCAGATGTTCAACATTTAAATGTAATTTACTCTAACCTACTTCAAATTAGTAACAGGGAGGAAGTGAGATGCCTTCAGCTACCCCAAACTTAGCATAAAATATATTTCCCCCTTTTTTTTTTCTTTTCCTTTTTTTTTTTTTTTCCCTTTTTTACATTTCTTTTTTTTTCTTTTCTTCTTCTTCTCACTGTGTGTGTAATTAATTAATTTCATTCTTCTCATATATGTTTTTCGAAAATAAAAAGGTGGACATCTTATTATATAACATAAATTATAATTAATTTTAAAATAAACCGTATATCCTCTATCTCCTTCTAGAGAGAAATTCCTAAATCTAACAAACATCTTCAAAAAAAAAAGTGCATATTTACTACGACTGGCAGTACTATACCGCTCTCTGTGCGTCCTGAGTATATATGTACATGTATAATGGTGTTAAATTTTGAATATTTTAATTAATGACTGTTTTTTCTTTTGAATGTTTTTATTGTTTACATGTACACTGTGTGGTGAAAGACACAAAAGGTGTTTTTTTTTTTGAGAAAGAAGGAATGTTGGAAGAGCCTAGTTTTTGTTTTTAACCTCACTTACAGTAAGTTTTTTAATAATTTTTCTTTTTTAAAGCCTTTTGTTAATGACCACCGTCCCTTTTGTAGAGTGACTGAAGAAGGATTGAATATATCCGAAAGCTTTCACTAAGTAAAAAGAGTATTATTTTTTGTAAATGCCCTAGAAAATACTTTATAATCTGGCTGCAACCCTGCGAAACTCACAATTTTTTGTATATATATATATATATATATATATATATATATATATATATATATATATATATAGAAAATGCAATATCTCTCTGTCTGTCTGTCTGTCCGTTAGTGCGCTTATCACTGGAGAACCACTTATCCGATTTACGTACTTTTTTTTTTAAAAACATACATATATTCTCTCGCCAGGTTATAGGCTATATTTTATTACGATAGTTAGCATAAGGATTGAGTAGTGACGATAATAGTGAATGAAGTCGGAAAAAAGTTTGCCGCTAGCGCGTTCCCTTGCAATACACAGCCTAAACCATTAAATATGGAGCAATATTATGTAGCAGAGTATATCTATAATCTATAATCTATCACGCTAGAACCACTTATCCGATTTACATCTCTTTTTTTAAATTCATACATATTTTCTTTGGCCAGGTTATACAATAATAATAATAACAAGCACTTAGGAAGTTCTTTCACAGCAAGCAAACCAGCCTCCACATAGCGACAATAAAAGCAGACAAAAACTACACACTTCTCGACTTATCCCGGGCAGACCACTCAGCAGACACACACAGTCACACCCAATTACAACAGGAAAAGATGAAAACGTGGTCAGAGAAAACACTCCACGGAAAACACAGATACCACATAGAACAAGACCACATAAATAAAAAACAATCATACACCTGGTTACAGGATGGGCAGCTATTCCCTGAAACAGAAGGCTTCTTACCTGCCATCCAGGATAAAGTCATATTAACCAGAAACTACCAAAAGTATATCATCAAAGACCCGACTATTGCAGAGGACAGATGTAGGAAATGCCACCAGCAGAAAGAAACGATCGAACACATAACGAGCGGATGTAAAATATTGGCCGGAACAGAGTACACAGCTAGGCATGATTCAGCTGCCAAAGTGGTTCACCAAGCACTACTAGCCACAACATACAAACTCATAGAAAACACAGATCCATACTACAAATACACACCAACATCCATACTTGAAAATAAAGATTACAAGCTCTACTGGGACATCAGTATCCATACAGATAAAACAGTCTCCGCCAATAGACCCGATATTACTTTTCAGTGCAAAAAAGGAAAAGTCACCTATCTAATTGACATAGCTGTCCCCAACGACACGAACATCCAAACGAAATACACAGAAAAAATTTCCAAATACACAGACCTTGCAACGGAAATAAAAAGGCTATGGAAACAAGAAAAAGTCATCATTGTCATTATATCAGCCACAGGCCTTACACCAATAACATTCACACCACATTTAGTACCATTAGGACTCAACACAAACATACAAAAAACATTCAGAAGTCAGTGATTTTGAAAACATGTAACACTGTCAGGTCATTCCTTAATACATAATGGTAATAGCGTTTGTGCTGACTTGGTTTTGGCCCGTCAGCCAAACATGGAACTACATTGATCAAATGTGAGAAAGAAGAACTTTTTGTAATAATAATAATAAAACTATAGAAATGCAAAGTGCTCCACATCAACAAAGGCCAATGGAAGTACCACCATGAGACAGAAACCATCAACAATGAAACACTCGATAACATGTTAGACAAAGAAACATACAAATATCTAGGCTTCCAACAAAGCACCAAACTCAACCATACTCACATCAAAACAGAGCTCAGAACCGAATTCAAGAACAGACTGACGAAACTTTTACAAACAAAACTCAACACCAAATATCTCACTAAAGCCATCAACACGTTCGCTATACCTATACTCACATATTCATTTGGTATCATCAAATGGTCACAAACAGACATAGAAAATATTCACATCCTTATACGATCTCAATTCACCAAATACAAGAAGTTACACCCCAACGCATGCAAGGAAAGACTTACCATCGAGAGGAAGGCAGGAGGAAGAGGAATTATAGACATCAGATCATTACACACAAAACAAATACAAGCACTTAGGAAATTCTTTCACACCAAGCAAACCAGCCTCCACACAGCAACAGGTAAAGCAGACAAAAACTATACCCCACTCGACTTATCCCGGGTAGACCACCCAGCAGATACACACAATCACATCCAATTACAACAGGAAAAGATGAAAACGTGGTCAGAAAAAACACTCCACGGAAAACACAGATACCACATAGAACAAGACCACGTAAATAAAAAACAATCATACACCTTGTTACGGGATGGGCAGCTATTCCCGGAAACAGAAGGCTTCTTACTTGCCACCCAGGATAAAGTCATATTAACCAGAAACTACCAAAACATATCATCAAGGACCCAACTATTACAGAAGACAGATGCAGAAAATGCCACCAGCAGAAAGAAACGATCGAACACATAACAAGCGGATGTAAAATATTAGCCGGAACGGAATACACAGCCAGACATGACTCAGCGGCAAAAGTAGTTCACCAAGCACTAGCCACAACATACAAGCTCATAGAAAACACAGATCCCTACTACAAATACACACCAACATCCGTACTTGAAAATAAAGATTACAAACTCTACTGGGACATCAGTATCCATACAGATAAAACAGTCTCCGCCAATAGGCCCGATATTACTTTTCAGTGCAAAAAAGAAAAAGTCACCTATCTAATTGACATAGTTGTCCCCAAGGACACAAACATCCAAACGAAATACACAGAAAAAAATTCCAAATACACAGACCTTGCAGGCTATGGAAACAAGAAAAAGTCATCATTGTCCCCCTCATTATATCAGCCACAGGCCTTACACCAACAACATTCACACCAACTCAGTACAATTAGGACTCAACACAAACATACACAAAAACATTCAGAAGTCAGTGATTTTGAAAACATGTAACATTGTCAGGTCATTCCTTAATACACAATGGTAATGCGTTTGTGCTGACTTGATTTGCGCCCGTCAGCCAAACATGGAACCACATTGACCAAATGTGAGAAAGAAAAACGAGAACAGTCATAATAATAATAATGTAGATCTATAATATATATAAAATGCAACGTCTCTCAGTCTGTCTGTCTGTCTGCGTTAGTGCGCTTATTACTGGAGAACCACTTATCCGATTTACGTGTCTTTTTTTTAAAACATACATATGTTCTCTGGCCAGGTTATAGGATATATTTTATTGTGTTAGATAACATAAAGAATAAGCAGTGACGATAATGGTAAATCAAGTCGAAAGAAGATTACCGTTAGCGCGTTCTCTTGCAATACACTGCCTAAACCATTAAATATGGAACAATATCATGTTGCAAAGAATATAATATATATAAAATGCAACGTCTCTCTGTCTGTCTGTCTGTTGGTTAGTGCGCTTATTACTTGAGAACCACTTATCTGATTTACGTGTTTTTATAGATTTATAAATATGTTCTATATAATTCGATATAAGCCTAGATAATGGGAGATAAGGTGAAATAATGGGAGCTAAGGAGAAATAATGGGAGATAAGGAGAAATATTGCGAGATAAGTCAAGATAAGCCTAAATAATGGGAGATAAGGCGAGATAATGGGAGATAAGCAGAAATAATGGGAGATGAGGGGAAATAATGGCAGATATTTTGTTAAGTTAGGTAACATAAGGAACAAGCAGTGACGTTAGTAATGAATCAAGTCCACGCGAGCGGAGCCGAGGGCACGGCTAATATATATATATATATATATATATATATATATATATATATATATATATATATATATATATATATATATATATGATTTTGATATATCAAGGACATGCAGAACTGATTAGCGAAAAAGAAATACTCTTATGATAAAAAAATGCTATATGTTGCCAATCACTACATATATATATATATATATATATATATATATATATATATATATATATATATATATATATATATATGCTTTTGATATATCAAGGACATGCAGAACTGATTAGCAAAAAGGAAATTTGAATACTCTTATGATGAAAAAATGCTATATGTTGCCAATCACTGCATATATATATATATATATATATATATATATATATATATATATATATATATATAAATCAAGTGAGCCTTGGTATGATAGGAAATTTGAATAAGCGGATATGGACTCATGAAAAGTCAGGTTAATTGACACAATATCTAACAAAAATTCAAAGAGTAAAAAGTATTTAGAACTTGATTTAAAAGCTATTTACTTGTACATCTACATATAAAATTAAAATCTACATTATTTTTAAATATTTCTTTACCTAATTTTCAATTTTGTTCTGTTTAACTAATATAGTGCAGTGGAGGTAAATTTCTTTTGCTTTGATTATAATTATAATTTTTTTTTTTTTTGACAACTAAGATAAATAATTCAAAAAATAGGTTTACGCTTGAACGCCAGTTGTTGCAATGATGCGTATCTAATTGCTTTTTAAGTGTTTTATCACAACAAAAAATGTTCTCAAGTTCAGTTTTTTGATCCTTGCTACTTAAGTTGAAAAAATAAGTTTTGCAATTTTCAAATAAACTTAAAAAGTAATTTTCAATTGATTATTTTTTTTACTTGAGTGTAATATTTATTAGTTTAATTAGCCAATACAACAATGAGAATTAAAATTCACATTCATTATTTATATTTTTATGTTTTCCGGGCAGGAAATTCACATTCTTTGCATAATCAACACAATATAAAACAGAAAGTTTTAAAATCTCAAGCGCGCCAAGAACTGCAGTTGGCTGGGAAATTACAAAACAACAGATTAACAAGGTCGACTAATAATGAAAATAGTTTGAATGTACAGGGTGATCATTTTTAGACTCCCGGGCCTGATTTATGGAAAATTGTTGGATATTTATTTTTTAAATGTAAAATGGTATAGCGCATATCAAGGAGTATACCGATATATTTGATATTCGGTAGTGAAAACGAGGCTGGGCGGCGCACAGTGGGGAAAAACGAAAAATCGTTTTTCAAAATTGTCTAGAGCCCTCAATTTTGGTTCGATTTGGACGATTTTTTTTTAAATTGAAGCTTATTAAATTCCGAACAAAGTTGTCGGAGCCGATTTTGCAATTAAACTTTTGTTTCAAAATGGCGGACGTCTTCAAAATGGCGGTTTCTGATTATATAGCGACTGAGACACAGAAAACGCTTACAGTTTTAAACCAAGTTGTGCTAAAATGCGTGTATGTATGTTTTTTTATGTCGCAGATAATATATCTAATATTACAGTTACAAGACTAATAATAATGAACCCAAAATGGCTGCCATGAACAATAAAAGAATTATAAATATGAATAAACGTACCATTATTATTTTATATCCATAACATTTGCATAAATAATTTCTTTAAGGTTGTTAATTATAAATATGTTTCAACAATTGACTTAAAATAACAAATCAAGTATGGCGGATGCCAAAATTGAATCGAACAAAAAAGTTTCTCTGTGGCATTTAGATTGTGGCAGTCAGATCATTCAAGTTATTCAAGTTTAGTTGCGGGATTTAAATTTTCATGCAGTTATTGCTAGAATATTGCTGCTGTAAATTTTAAGTATCGTAGACAATTTTCTAGCAGATACAAAAAAGAGCGATACACGCAGAAAAGGACAGCTCACACAGCTAGAAAATGGCTACAACAGCTAAAACGTTTTGTTAAAATAGGGACAGCTAAATATTTTATGTAAGAGTAAGTTAAGGTTAGACATATTTATTTTCTTATTTTTTCTAGTCCATTCCTATAATTCAGTAGTTCTGTATATGTACTAAAGGGTTTTCTCGTTAATAAAGATTATTATTACTCTTACAAAATACACGCAGAGAAATGCTAAAATAGGGACAGTTAAATATTTTGCTGCATTAGCCACTGTTTAGCAACAGCAGCCACTTTTTTGCTACAACAGCAAACAATGTGGCTAGTGCAGCAAAATATTTAGCTGTCCCTATTTTAACAAAACGTTTTAGCTGTTGTAGCCATTTTCTAGCTGTGTGAGCTGTCCTTTTCTGCGTGTATCGCTGTTTTTTGTATCTGCTAGAAAATTGTCTACGATACTTAAAATTTACAGCAGCAATATTCTAGCAATAACTGCATGAAAATTTAAATCCCGCAACTAAACTTGAATAACTTGAATGATCTGACTGCCACAGTCTAAATGTCACAGAGAAAGTTGCTTGCTCGATTCAATTTTGGCATCCGCCATATTTGATTTGTCATTTTAAGTCAATTGTTGAAACATATTTATAATTAACAACCTTAAAGAAATTATTTATGCAGATGTTATGGATATAAAATAATAATGGTACGTTTATTCATATTTATAATATTTTTATTGTTTATGGCAGCCATTTTGGGTTCATTATTATTAATCTTGTAACTGTGACATTAGATATATTATCTGCGACATAAAAAACATACATACACGCATTTTAGCACAACTTGGTTTGAAACTGTAAGCGTTTTCTGTGTCTCAGTCGCTATATAATCAGAAACCAACGTCCGCCATTTCGAAACAAAAGTTTAATTGAAAAATCGGCTCCGACAACTTTGTTCAGAATTTAATAAGCTTCAATTTAAAAAAAAATCGTCCAAATCGAACCAAAATTGAAGGCTCTAGACAATCTGGAAACACGATTCTTCGTTTTTTCCCCACTGTGCGGCGCGACGCTCAGTGTTGTTTTCACTATCAAATGTCAAAGACGTCAGTACACTTCTCGACATGCACTATACCATTCTAGATTTAAAAAATATATATCCAACAATTTTCCATAAATCGGGACCGGGCGTCTAAAAAATGATAACCCTGTACATAGCTCACATGCGACTAATGTTTGAATACCGTTCCTAAATTTGGAGTTTTGCCGCCAGGTAAATGCTGCATGCGAGAGCTATTTGCCTGAGAGGAGACCCAGGACTCACCACAAATCTTGATTTTTTGGAAAATCAAAGAACGGTTGGTGACTTTAATCTATTCTATAGGTACTTTCATAAGAAGTATTCGATGGATGTAGCCCCTTGTTTCCTTCTACAGCTGTACGTGCTAGTGATACACGTCACGTCACATTAGTATGTGATTTAGCTTTTTACATCTCTTACCACCTATTCAGGAACTATTTTAACACGTAGCCTGAAAAGTTTTTGGTCTAACACATAGATGTCACCCTTTTCAAAAAAATCCATATGATTTTTAGGAAGTACCAACCTTCAAACCATACGTGTCAAAATTTGATGACATTTCGATGATTAGTTTACAAGTTACAGTGGTTTTAGTGACGCTACTTTTGATATTTTCAAAACAATGGAAAAAATCAAATTTGATGTGTTGATTAAACACTGTTTTTTGATGGGAAAAAATACCGTTCAAGCAAACCAATGGCTTGATAAGTGTTACAGGGACTCTGCTCCTAAAAAATCACTCATCAACACACGTGCTACAGGGAAGTCCCTAAAGCGCTACAGGAGCGATACGTGTGCGGAGAAAGCGATTCACGTTGTTCTTAAATCGCTGTAAATTGTACTCGGTGGGAAACACAGTCCTGGGCAAATTATTCCAAAGGGATGATGTTCTCCATATAAAAGACTGCTTGAAAAGAGTTGTACGAGGAGTAACAAGCTGAACTTCATACGGATGTGAAGTATTAGCGTGACGTGTACTTCTAACATGCACCGCTCTGGGAGGAATTAAACGGGCCACATCCTTCGAACACTTTCCATGAAAATACTTGTAGAATAGGCTCAAGTCGCCAACCGTTCTTCGATGTTCCAGCGCATCAAGGCCACCTGTCAGTTCCGGGTCTCCAATCAGACGAACAGCTCTTCTCTGAATAGAATCCAACAAATGCATTGTATGTTTGGGAGCGGAGCCCCAAACATGGGAGCAGTATTGCATAGTTGGTCGAATTTGAGCTTTGTAAAGAATTAACAGTTGTTGTGAAGTGTAAAGCTTTCTGGTTCGAAATAATATTCCCAACTTCTGAGAAGCTCTCCTTGCTATGTCTGCAACATGTTCATGCCAGGACATATTTGCTCCCAAATTAACGCCCAACAAATTGAGTGACGATGTTAGAGAAATGGAGTGCCCCGACATAACTATGTCGGGTTCAGCAACGTTACTTTTTTAGAAAAAACTGCCGCCTGGGTTTTTGTAGCGTTAAATTCCACTTGGTTACTGTCACTCCAAGATAGAATTTCTCCCAGGTCTTTGTTAAGTTGAATGACTTCCTGCTGTCTGCGGATATTCGTCTGAGTAGCCGATGTCCGAGCGTTCAAAGTGAATGAAGAGATAAGTGTACTGTCATCTGCAAAGCTGTAGATTGAATTCTCGGTCTTTTCCAGCACATCGTTAATATAAACGAGAAAGAGAGTAGGAGACAGTATGGAGCCTTGGGGTACACCGGCGTTGATAGTGAAGGTGTTAAAAAGAAATCCGTCGATTGCCACTCGCAAAAAACGCTCTCTGAGGAAACATGAGAGCCACAAACAGAACTTTTCAGACATACCATAAGAACGTAGCTTAGCCAACAGCCCATCGTGCCAAACACGGTCGAATGCCTTGGATATGTCAAGAGCAACCGCTCGAGATTCTCCAAAGTGTTCAATTGTGTTGTTCCAAACATGTATTACATAAGTCAGGAGATCTCCTGTTGATCTATGTTTTTGAAAGCCATATTGGTGATCGTTAATAATGTTAAATCCTTCAAGACATTTTAGAAGATGCTGATTGATTGCCTTTTCCATGACTTTCGATATTATTGAAAGCAGTGCGATTGGTCGGTAGTTATTTGGCAAGGTCTTTTTGCCTTTTTTAGGTATTGGCTGAACTGTAGCACATGTCCAACAGGAAGGAAATATTCCCTTTCTCTAAGATAGGTTGAAAAGTCTACAGAAAACTGGTGTTAGTTCCCTCGCACAGTTTTTGAGAACTATGGCAGGTATTCCGTCAGCGCCACAAGCCTTTTTGGTGTCTAGCTTCATCAAAATACGTTTTATGATACGCTGCCTGAAGACAATATCGGGCATCCTTGACTGCACTATGGGAATATTAGGTGGTGTTTTTCCTTGGAAATCGACAGTAGAATGTGAAGCAAAGAGTTCAGCCAACAAGTTCGCTTTCTCAACAGGTGTCGTTGCAATAGAATTATCTGGCCGTGTGAGTGGTGGTATGGTGGATTTGGTTTTGGTGAAATTTTGACTAACTGCCTTAGCGACTGACCAAAATGGCTTGATAAGTGTTACGGGGACTCTGCCCCTAAAAAATCACTCATCAGTTACTGGTATGCTGAAGTTATACGCGATCGTACAGACACAAATGATCCTTAACGCTCTGGACGCCCAAATGAGGTGATTGTACCGGAAAATATCAAAGAATCCACAAAATTGTTTTGGATGATCGTAAAGTGAAATTGCGTGAGATATCAGACACTCTAAGGATATCAAAAGAACGTGTTGTTCATATTTTGCATGAGCATTTGTGCATGAGACAGCTCTGTTCGAAATGGGTACCGCGTTTGCTCACAGTGAACCGAAAACAACAACGTGTTGATGATTCTGAGCGCTTTGGACCTGTTTAAGCGCAATAAAAAAGATTTTTTCATGCGATATATGACAATGGATAAAACATGGATTCATCACTACACACCAGAATCAAATCGGCAGCTAGCTGAGTGGACAGCAGCCGGTGAAAGCGTTCCGAAGCGACCAAAGACACAACAGTCGGCTGGGAAGGTTTTGGCCTCTGTATTTTGGGATGCGCATGGAATAATTCTCATCGACTATGCTGAGAAGGGAAAAACCAACAATAGCGAATATTATATAAAGTTATTGGTGCGCCTGAAGGCAGAAATCGCAAAGAAATGGCCCCAAACGAACAAGAATTTTTCCAACATACGAGGTATAAACTCGAACATAAATTCAGTGCATCAACACCTGCAATCAGATAAACCTCATGTACTCGCTCTATGTGAAACCAAGGTCAGTCCATCGACCAGCACGGTCAACTACCTTTATCCTGGGTACGACTTCTATTCCCGATTTAGGCGTAACTTTGGAATCTGTCTTTTTGTCAGACGCGACCTCTCTTGTCAACGAGAAGAAGCTCTGGAGCCCCCAAACTTTGATGCTATTTGGTTAAAAATAACGACTCAACAAACCACAAGGTTCATCTGTATCCTGTATCGACCACCAAGTGATACCAATTTTCGAACACTTTTCGCTTCTCTTGCAGACACCATCGATCATTTACAAAGTAACTATCCAAGTGCCGAAATTGCCATGCTGGGCGACTTTAATGTCCACCAACACGGATCCCTGATCGAGACGGGGAGTTCGCCAGTCTTCTTGATCTGTTTTTAACCACCAATCCGGAGATTTAAACGGTCACCGTAAATCCGCCGTTAGGTTCTTCCGACCATAAACTGCTTTCGACATTGAGTATCCTGCCAATCAGTGACAGAGAGGCGCCGAGGCCGCGCAAGATTTGGCACTACAAATCTGCTAAATGGGAAGATCTCATGGAATATTTTCGAACTTTCTCTTGGATGGACGTTTGTTTTCGATCCGATAACCCATCTGACTGCGCCAGGGAGGTCTCCGATGTTATTTTGGCTGGTATGGAAGCTTACATCCCTTTTTCGAAGAAATGCTCCTCCAACGGCAAGCCTTGGTTCGACCCAAAAAGCAAAGAAGCTGTTGCTTCTAAACATATTGCCTACCGACAATGGCGTGAAAATCCTAACACCGTAAATCGAAACATCTTTGTTCATGTCCGGATGCAAGGGAATTATCGACGAAACCAAGGAGGCACACAATCAACGAATTAGAAACAAACTTCTCGCTTGTCTCAACAATTCTAGGTCCTTTTGGGCAGTCGCTAAGGCAGTTAGTCAAAATTTTACCAAATGCACCATACCACCACTCACACGGCCAGATAATTCCATTGCAACCACACCTGTTGAGAGAGCGAACTTGTTGGCTGAACTCTTTGCTTCATAAAGCGTATTTTAATGAAGCTAGACACCAAGAAAGCTTCTGGCGCTGACGGAATACCTGCCATAGTTCTCAAAAACTGTGCAAGGGAACTAACACCAGTTTTCTGTAGACTTTTTAACCTATCCTACAGAAAGGGAATATTTCCGTCCTGCTGGAAATGTGCCATGGTTCAGCCGATACCTAAAAAATGTAAGAAGACCTTGCCAAATAACTACCGACCAGTTGCACTGCTTTCAATAATATCGGAAGTCATGGAAAAGGTTATCAATGAGCATCTTCTAAAATATCTTGAACGATTCAATATTATTAGCGATCACCAATATGGTTTTCGTAAACATAGATCAACAGGAGATCTTCTGACTTACGTAACACATGTTTGGAACAATGCAATTGAACACTTTGGAGAATCTCGAGCGGTTGCTCTTGACACATCCAAGGCATTCGACCGTGTTTGGCACGATGGACTGTTGGCTAAGTTGCGCTCTTATGGTATGTCTAAAAGGTTCTGTTTGTGGCTCTCATGTTTCCTCAGAGAGCGTTCTTTACGAGTGGCGGTCGACGGATTTCTTTCTAACACCCTCACTATCAACGCCGGTGTGCCCCAGGGCTCCATACTGTCTCCTACTCTCTTTCTCATTTACATTAACGATCTGCTGGAAAAGACCGGGAATCCAATCTATAGCTTTGCAGATGACAGTACGCTTGTCTCTTCATTCACCTTGAACGGTCGGACATCGGCTGCTCAGGCGAATATCCGCAGACAGCAGGAGGTCGTTCAACTTAACAAAGACCTGGAAGAAATTCTATCTTGGGGTGACAGTAACCAAGTGGAATTTAACGCTACAAAAACCCAAGCGGCAGTTTTTTCTAAAAAAGTTAACGTTGCTGAACCCGACATAGTTATGTTGGGGCACTCCATTCCTCTAACATCGTCACTCAATTTGTTGGGCGTTAGTTTGGGAGCAAATATGTCCTGGCATGAACAGCATAGCAAGGAGAGCTTTTCAAAAGTTGAGAATATTATTTAGAACCAGAAAGCTTTACACCCCACAACAACTGTTAATTCTTTACAAAGCCCAAATTCGACCAACTATGGAATACTGCTCCCACGTTTGGGGCTCCGCTCCCAAACATACACTGCATTTGTTGGATTCTGTTCAGAGAAGAGCGGTCCGTCTGATTGGGGACCCGGAATCGACCGGCGGCCTTGATTCGCTGGAACATCGAAGAACGGTTGGCGACTTGAGTCTGTTCTACAAGTATTTTCATGGACAGTGTTCGAAGGATGTAGCCCGCTTAATTCCTCCCAAAGCGGTGCATGATAGAAATACACGTCGCGCTGGTGCCTCGCATCCGTATGAGGTTCAGCTTGTTATTCCGCGTACAACGCTTTTCAAGCAATCTTTTATATGGAGAACGTCATCCCTTGGGAATAATTTGCCCAGCGCTGTGTTTCCCACCGAGTACAATTTACAGCGATTCAAGAACAACGTGAATCGCTTTTTCCGCACTCGTGCCGCTCCTGGAGCGCTTTAGGGACTTCCCTGCAGCACGTGTGCTAGACCAATAAAAAAAAAGAAAAAAGTGCTTTTTTCATCAAGATAATGCACCGTATCCCAAGTCAATGGTTACGATGGCAAAATTGCATGAATTGAAGTTCGAATTGCTTCCTCATCCACCGTATTCTCCAGATTTGGCTCCCAGCGGCTATTATCTATTCGCAGACCTCAAAAAATGCTCGCGGGAAAGAGATTTGGCTTAAATAAAGAAGTTGTCGCTGAAACTGAGGTCTAATTTAAAGGCAAAGACAAATCCTTCTACAAGAAAAGTATAGAAATATTAGAAAAGTGTTGGACTGATTGTATCGCTCTTGAAGGAGACTATGTTGATGAATAGACCAAAACCTTTTCAGTATTAGTATGACGTATTATATAGAGAACTTTATCCCTCTGGAATGAATTGACTATGTTTCCCAGTAAAGTGAAACGATTCAAGGGCAAGGACAGCTCGTGTCGCGATTTAGGGATTTCCAGAGGCACGTGTACTACGCCCATTAAAAAAGTTACTTTTCGTAAACTTTAAGCTTACTTAATTCACCTAATCCCTATATCAACAAGAAAAAAATCTCTCGAGAAGGCAACATTCCCTACAGTTTAAAAGCGATTAGTGGACAGTAACTAAAAAGAAACACGTGACTTCAGGAAACATCACATTAACTTTCAATGTATCTATCGAACTTATGCACTGTAGTCTCCGTGCGCATAGTGTGTGTGTCTAAAATTAGTTACACTTCAACTGACAGATATATGCGCCCTTACTCTATATTTAGTTTCTATTAGATCACACCTATAGCTCCGGGCGAAAATACTAGGGGTGCTTTCGTGAGAACAATCTTCGATTTATTCGGAAAATTGCTGAATATTAATCACAGTTAGTAAAGTAGTAAAAGTAAAGAAAAATTTCGATGACAAAATGAAGATTACTTGTCTTGATTTTTTAAGGTTTGGTGATTACTGTTACTATTTACAGTGTGTCAGGTAAGAAGGTGACCGCTCGTATTTTTGGAAAAATATGTTTCGAGAACATTTTTTGTCATCAATGTATTCTTTGGTGTGCTAACAACGGCGCAATTACCTTAGTAAGTCAACAAAAAAAAGAAAATTGCTTGTTTCCTGTGATTTTTTTTGTTTCTATCTCAAATTGACGCGTATTTTTTAAATATGACAACGATTTTTCTCTAACAGCTTTTGTTTTTGAGTTATAGCTAACTACCCTCATTTACTATTTTTCTTAGATTTTCGTTTTTTATTGGACACTAAAATATATTTTGTTTTTGTTTTAGATATGGCTTCATCAAGAAGATGTTGTGTGCCTAATCCCAATTGTTTTTGCTATATTTGTGGTGAATATATATTTGCAAAATATCGAAAACCTATATCGGACTTTGTGAAAACTGCGTATCATCAATACTTTAAAATAAAATTGTGTAATCAGGACAAGCCATGGGTTCCTCATATTGTATGTCAGAAATGTGTGATATGTCTACGGTTATGGTCCAGTGGAAAAAGAGATGCAATAACGTTCGTAACACCCATGAATTGGCGAGAACCTCGAAACCATGATGACGATTGCGACTTCTGCGTTGTGAAAATAAACGGAATTAACCCTGGAAATCAAAGTAAGTGGTCATATCCTAACTTATCTTCTGCTCAACGACCTCAATTAAAATCACAAGAGGTACAACCCAGCACATCTAAATCTTCTGATGATCCAAATCTCTGTGAACCCGAACGAAATACATCAAGTGAAGACTCTGATTCAGACTACAAATGTAGCCTTTCAGAACCTCAACCATTTAATCAAAAAGAACTAAATGACTTAGTAAGAGATCTGAACTTATCAAAAGAAGCTTCTGAAATTTTAGCATCTCGTTTAAAAGAAAAAAATTTGCTTACTCCGGAAACCAACATTACATTTTATCGTACCCGAGAAAAAATCTGTTACCGTATTTTTCTCAAGAGAAGGATTTAGTTTTTTGTAACGATGTTGGTAGTATTTTGCAGCAGATGGGATTAAAACAGTACCATCTCGCGAAATAACTGAATTAAAGTCCTCACGAGTCTTTCCTCTGAGCTTTCTCTTTACAAGGGACCAAACGTTTTCAATAGGGTTGCCGTCCGGCAATTGTGAGAGTCACTCTAATATCTTATCATGGGCCCAAGTGAGCCGCTTCGCGACGTGGTTTTTGCCCAGCAAAAGTTTCTTCAACGTACTTCGGAATTTGACATCATGAGCACGAAGATGTTGAATGATCTCATGAGACACATTCATACCCGATTTTCTTAATTTTTCCGCTCCTTGACGCAGCGTCAGTTTCGGGTTCCGTGAAAACAAAGTCACGATTCATTTTTCGACTTTCGGAGTGACTTTACCTACCGAGCCACGTTTTAGCAAGTTGTCGACATTTTTCGTATGGTTAAAACGATTTACCCACTTCTTTACAAACGATACCGACTTTATATTTAGCGGCCGTGGAATGTGGCATTTTAGGCCCTTATGGATAGGAACAAAGAAAGATTACTTCGAACCGACGCGTAAGCAAGTGACATATTTTGGATGTTACGTGATTTCGACGAAAGTTAGGAATCGACAGATGCTTTTACTAAAATGCATCGTAGAAAAAGGTTCCCTCTACCGATTTGTTGTTGAATCGCTAGAATTACATCTATCAAAAATGAGAGATCGCGGACACATTCTTACTTGGAGGACTGTATGGTCGACATAATAGTAACTGTCTTTGGAGCATTATCTCCAACCGCTTGAGAGTCCTATCACGTGTCGCGTAAAAAGAATTAGGAAATAAAAAGGATGGTAGCTTTCTGTTTGCTGCACATAAAAGTAGTGAATTACTCCGTATTAAATTTTCCTATCTCAGATTAAAGAATAATTTACACGAAGTTTCGCAATACTTACCATTTCTGCTAAAATTGATTGAATTCTTTAATTTTCATATTCCTCAACTCCTTCCTTCCTCAAACCTTGACAAGGACGTATAATCCTATAAATATGAAGCAACTTCGCTGACATCCTCCTCCACTTCTTTAACGTCTCATATATTTGACTGTAAACAATTACTCTTAAAATTTGGTTATTAACCAAAAACTTAGAATAACTCTCATACTGATAGTCTACTTCATGTATATATATATATATATATATATATATATATATATATATATATATATATATATATATATATATATATATACTAGCCGGGCCCGCGGCTCCGCTCGCGTGGACTTGATTCACTACTATCGTCACTGCTTATTCCTTGTGTTACCCAACGTAATAAAATATCTCTCATTAATTCTTCTTATCTCCCAATATTTCTCCTTATTTCCCTTTATCTCTACATAATTTCCATTATCTAGGTTTATCTCTGCTCATCGCCCATTATTTCTCCTTATCTCCCATTATTTCTCCTTACCTCCCATTATCTCACCCTATTTCCCATTATCTAGGCTTATCTCGACTTATCTCCCATTATTTCTCCTTATCTCCCATTATTTATACTTATCTCCCATTATCTCACCTTATCTCCCATTATCGAGGCTTATCTCGACTTATCTCCCATTATTTCTCGTTATCTCCCATTATCTCATCTTATCTCCCATTATCTAGGCTTATATCGAATTATATAGAACAGATGTATAAATTTATAAAAACACGTAAATCGGAAGAGTAGTTTTCGAGTGATAAGCGCACTAAGGGACAGACAGACAGAGAGAGAGACGATGCATTTTATATATATTGTATTCTTTGCTACATGATATTGTTCCATATTTAATGCTTTAGGGAGTGTATTGTAAGAGAACGCGCTAGCGGCAAACCTTGTCCGACTTCATTTACTGTTATTGTCACTGCTCATTCCTTATGCCACCTATCGTAATAAAATATAGCCTATAACCTGGCCAGAGAACATATGTATGTTTTTAAAAAAAAAAGTACGAAAATCGGATTAGTGGTTCTCAAGGGATAAGCGCATTAACGGACAGACAGACAGACAAACATTGCATTTTATATATATTATAGATATAGATTGTTATTATTATTATATAACCTGGCCAAAGAATATATGTATGAATTTAAAAAAGACAGGTAAATCGGATAAGTGGTTCCCGCGTGATAAACGCACTAATGGACAGACAGACAGACAGACAGAGAGACATTGCATTTTATATATATTATAGATTATACATTACAGATATTCTTTGCTATATAATATTGTTCCATATTTAATGGTTTAGGCTGTGTACTGCAAAGGCACGCGCTAGCTGCTTTTGCAATACACTTATTTCCGACATCATTCACTATTTTACGTCACTGCTCATTCCTTATGCTACCTATCGTAATAAAATATAGCCTATAACCTGGCCAGAGAACATATGTATGTTTTAAAAAAAAAGTACGTAAATCGGATAAGTGGTTCTTTAGTGATAGGCGCACTAACGGACAGACAGAGAGACGTTGCATTTTATATATTATATATATATATATATATATATATATATATATATATATATATATATATATATATATATATATATATATATATGTATATCGTCTGTCCAAAAAGTTCCCGAACTACCTTAGAAAAAAATAAAAATTAAAAGTGAACATTTTATTTCTTCAGATGTTCTACATAGTCCTTCCACGACGGCAATACAATGTTCAGAACGTTCATACAATCATATGAAACGTGAGAACAATCTTCTTTTGAGGTCACATTTAACTTGCGTGTCACGTAGTACTTGGCGTGCACTGTTAAACCACTCAAACAGTTGTGAACGCGATAAACAATCATCACCGTAAGCTTTTTTCAAAGATTCAAACGTCTGCGTAGCTATTTTACCCAGTTTCACATTAAATTTGTTTACTGCTTGCTGTTCCATCACACTTCTGTAACACAGCGACTACGACACATGTAGTTCTCGTGTCTACTACTCAGCACTGACTGATCACAACTGGCTGGTTGAATGCAGATGTGTTGTTCAGAAATGTGAGTTCAAGCTTCTACTGTTGTTTACGAGATGGCGTTACTTAAAGGCCGGGAAAAAATCACTCTAGTCATTTTTTTTTCTTTTTTAAGCCGATTAGTAGATTTCTCTTTTATAAGCGTATCAGCAGATTTTTTTAGGCATTTGTATATTTTTCTTTTGCAAGTCTATTACTAGATTTTTTCTTTTACAAGTGTATTAATACATTTTTTCTTTGACAAGCGTAATCATAATTTTTTTTCTGTTATAAGCATATTGTTAGATTTTTTTACAAGTGTATTAGCAATTTTTTTTACATAAGTAGGTTTTACAAGCGTATTAGTAGATTTTTCTTTTACAAGTGTATTAGTAGATTTTTTCTTTTACAAACGTATTAGTACAATTTTCTTTTACAAGTCTATTAATAGATTTTTTGCTTTTACCAAGGTATTAATACTGTAGATTTTACTTTTACCAGTTTGTTAGTAGATTTTCTCTTTTTCGACTCAATTAGTAGATTTTTCTTTTACAAGAGAATTAGTAAATCTTACTTTTACAAGTGTATTAGTAGATTTTTTCTTTTACAAACGTATTAGTACAATTTTCTTTTACAAGTCTATTAACAGATTTTTAATTTTACCAATGTATTAATACTTTTTTTCTTTTACAAGCGTATTAGTAGACTTTTTCTTTTAAAAGCGAATTTGGATATTTTTCTTTTGCAAGTCTATTAGTAGATTTTTTCTTATACATGTGTATTAATATATTTTTTCTTTGACAAGCATAATCATAAATTTTTTTCTGTTGTAAGCATATTGGTAGATTCTTTTACAAGTGTATTAGCAATTTTTTTTACTATTAATAGATTTTACAAGGGTATTAGTAAATTTTTTTTTTACAAGTGTATTAGTAGATTTTTTCTTTTACAGAGGTATTAGTATATTTTACTTTTACCAGTGTGTTAGTAGATTTTCTCTTTTTCGACCCCATTAGTAGATTTTTATTTTAAAAGAGGATTAGTAAATCTTACTTTTACAAGTGTATTAGTAGATTTTTTCTTTTACAAACGTATTAGTACAATTTTCTTTTAAGAGTCTATTAATAGATTTTTGCTTTTTTACCGATGTATTAATACATTTTTTCTGTTACAAGCGTATTAGTAGACTTTTTCTTTTACAAGCGAATTTGGATATTTTTCTTTTGCAAGTCTATTAGTAAATTTTTCTTTTACAGGTGTATTGATAAATTTTTTTCTGTTACAAGCATATTAATAGATTTTTCTGTTACAAGCGTATTAATACAATTTTTACGAGTATTTTAGCAATTTTTTTTTACAATTGTAATAGTGGATTTTTTCTTTTACAAGAGACTTAGTAGATTTGGAGAATTAGTAGATTTGTTGTTTTGTAAGTGTATAGTATGGGCATGAAAAAGAGAAAATCTACTAATACATTGGTAAAAGTAAAATCTACTAATACACTTGTAAAAGAAAAAGTCTACTAATAGACTTGCAAAAGAAAAATTTACAAATACCCTTATAAAAAAAAAGAAAAATGTACTAAGGCTAGGTTAAAAAAAAATATAGTAATGCTACAAAGAGAAAACATTTACTAATGCCCTTGTAAAAGAACAAGCTATTAATATGTTTGTAAAAGCAAAGATCTAATTTATTTATAAATAAAAACACCTACTAATACACAAAATCTACTGAATACCGCAAAAAAGACAGTTTTTATTATTTTAAAATAAAAATAACTGAGAGTGTTTTAAAAAACATGGAAAAGCGATAAATGTTGCATAAAGTTTATACAAAAATATCTACTTTCTTAATCTGGGTGAGCAGCCATTTAGTCAGAAGTATATCTTATATGTCTTCCTAATATAAACCACAATTATTTCAGTAACCATTTTTTTTTATTTTCATTTTATTCATTCAGAATATATAAACTGTATACCGCACATATTTATTAGTTTTTTTACTTAGTGTGAAGGCAAGGTCTTGACCTCTCCATATCCAAACTTCAGAAATGGTGCTTTTTTTTATTGTTCACCTCCCCGATTGAGTAGGAATGTGGTGATACCCGTCAACGTTGTCCAAGTGCCGAAACATACATTTTTTTGTATTTTAGAGCACATTTTAGACAACGCAGTCGTGCTGCCAAAAAACAAAAACAAGTCATCTGCAAAACGGTAGATTGGATTCCTGGTCCTTTCCAACAGATCGTTAATGTAAATGAGATAGGGAGTGGGAGACAGTATGGGGCCTTGAAGTGTATTAGAAAGAAATCCGTCGACAAAACCGTTTAGACATGCTATAAGACAATTCGTCATGCCAAACATGGGCGAATGTCTTGGATATATCAAGTGCCACATCTTGAAATTCTCCAAAATATTCAATTATGTTGTTTCAAATATGTGTTACATAAGTTAGAAAATCTCCTGTTGATCTTTGCCAACGAAAGCGGTATTGATGGCCGTTAATAATATTAAATCCTAGATAGTTTAAAAGATGCTGATTGATAGCCCTTTCCATAATTTTTTAAATTATTGTAAGCAATCGGTCGGCAAGGTCTTCTTGCCTTTTCTGGGGCTGAACTGTAGCACATTTCCAACAGGAAGGAAATATTTCCTGTCTGTAGGATAGATGGAAAAGTCTACAGAATACTGCTGTTAGTTCGCATGTACTTTTTTTGAGTACTCTAGCAGGTGTTCCATCAGCTCCAGAAGCTTTTTTGATGTCTAGCTTCATTAGAATACATTTTATGATACGCGCTCTGAAGACAATACCGGTCATCTTTGAAGTCACTATCGGAATAGTTGGTGATGCCTTTTCTTGGAAATCGACAGTAGAATGTGAAACAAGAAATTCAGCCAGAAGTGAAATAGACCCACTGGTCATCAATTTTTAAATTTGGTGGATGTTTTTAAAATTCCATTTTATGGCAAGGTTTTTTTTTGTTGAAAATTTTCTCCGTGATCAGTTCCGAATTTTCTGTGTTGGAAAAGGTCTAACCTTTCGAAGTGCCAGTTCAAGAAAGGTTTTTTTTTCTTCAAGAGTGTCTATCCTCATTTGTCGATTGACTCCCACATTTATTAATTGGTGCTTCCTCTTTAAGCAGCTTCGGCTTTCGTTTCCTTTTTTGCTTGAAGAAACACCCTTTGTATTCGTATGTCCTATCCCTTCAGGTTAGTTCAGGTTACATACACCTCGAATTTTCAAAAATTCGATTTTTTTACGGATTTTTATTGATTTTTATTTTCTTTACTTCTAAATTCTATTCGAAAAATCTTTTTGAGAAAATTCCATTCCAATACAATGTTCTAGCATTAAATGTGACCTGGCGTCGGATGGGGACCGCTACCTGTCTTACTGCACGGTCTGCAATATTACTCAGTCAGCTTTTAATATTTTTCAGTGTTCCATACGGAACACTTATAAGATCACTTCGGTGTCTGTTCGTCTGTCACACCCGATTTTCTCTGAAAATATTTTACATAGAAAGTTGAAATTTGGTACTAATGTAGAAAATGATGGCTTCATCAGAGCTGTGTAGTTTTGAAAGTTAAATTTTGACTTAAGCGGTTAGTTGTGGGGGGTGAAATCAGAAGTGAAAAAAAAAGAATGGTGTGAACTAAATAAACTAACGAAGAAGGAAATAAGAAAGGACATCAGACAATGCAACAAAAAAAGAATCTTGGAGACCGTAGAAGCGAATAAAGGTCCAAAGACTATCAAAAACCATCTTAGTATAGGAAAATAGGAGCTTGTAAAAGTTCAGAATGAACAAGGCGAAACAATAACAGACAGAGAAGGTATCTTAAAAGCAATAGAAGAATACTATACAAATCTATATACATCTAAAGTCAGACCCAATATACTACACCAACTAAACAGCAAAAGAGTAGTAAGGAACATTGGATCAGAGGAAATCCCTGAAATTGAAGTCGGTGAACTTAACTGTGACTTAAGATCAATGAAAAAGAACAAAGCCCCTGGACCTGATAACATAACGGTAGAAATGATTACACAAACAGACGACACTTTTAAAATTAAACTAGCAGCTCTCTACAATAAGCGCTTGGAAACGGGTAACATCCCGAGGGAATGGCAGATGGCGGAAGTCATCTTAATTCATAAAAAAGGATGCATATTCAAACTCGACAACTATAGACTTATAAGAAGAATAATTACCAATCAAGTCACCAAAAGGATCGATTTTTACCAACCCTATGAGCAAGCTGGATTTCGATCAGGGTTCAGTACTTGTGATCATATGCATGTAATAAAGCACGTAATAGAAACAACAAACGTCAAACTATACATGGCGTTTATAGATTATTAAAAGGCTTTTGATTCGATGGAAATATGGGTAATATTGAACTCATTACAAAACTGCGGCATCGATAGCAGATATATGAACATAGAAAATATCTATAAAAATGCAGAAGACGCAGTAAGGGGGGTAGTAAAGGGATTAAAATCGATGGGGTTTATTTGAACCATTTGATATTCGCAGATGATATTGTCTTGATAAGTAGTAAACAGGAAGAGCTGCAGGATATGACAGATGAGTTAAATAACGCAACCAAGGAGATTGGATTGAAAATAAATATAAATAAGACTAAGATTATGTTAAACACACAAGAACCCCCCAGCATCCTGCTAGACTGAACACCCTTGGAAATGATGGTCAGCTACATCTACTTAGGACAAAGAATAACGATAAAAAAAACCGGCATCGATGAGAAAGTTAGAAGAAGAATTAAATTGGGATGGTGTTCATTTGGGGAACTCAGCCATATCCTAAAATCGGATATTCCTAACTCACACTCAAGGCTAAAGTGTATAATGCATGCATCTTCCCAGTTATGACATATGGTGCCGAAACGTGGCCGCTAACAAAGGAAAATGCCCGAAAACTAGCAAGAGCTCAGAGAGTCCACAAGAGGCAAATGCTTGGCATCAAACTAAATGAACGAAAAACTAATATTTCATTTCGAATGGAGACCAAGGTTTCAGACGTGCTAGAGAGTTTTCCAACTTAAATGGCAATGAGCGGGTCATACAGCACGAATGCGGGATGCGAGATGGACGAGACGCTTGGTGGAATGGAGACCGAGAGATAACAAACGAGGTTGTGGAAGGCCGAACACCCGCTGGCGAGATGATATCAGGAGGCATGCTGGAATAAATTGGATGATGATAGCTACGGATAGGAAGAGATGGACTGAAATGGGAAAGGCCTACGTTCAGCAGTGGACGGAAATAAGCTTATCGTGACCGTGATCGTGAATGAGAAATTCGCACAGATATGGATTACTGCAGCAAATACTCCAAGGAAAGCTATTTGGAAAAAGGGGATCCGGACGCAGACGCGTCTCCTAGATAAACAATCTGCAAAACTGGTTCTCGAGAAATACTACCGGTCTTTTCAGAGCTGCTGGCCGTGGCTCGGTGGCGTAGTACTTTGCTACTGTGCAGAAGGTCGAGGGTTCAATCCCGCAGGTCGGTATAATTATTTATTAATTTATTTAAGTATATTTGGCCTGGCCACGTATATAGGTAGTAGTTGTTTGCAGAAATGTAAATAACGTCCGTGGTAGCACTACAGCGTTGTTTAAAAGGTGCCGTGAAATACAAAAATGTATGTTTCTGCACTTGGACATCGTTGACGGGTATTACGACATCCTCGCCGATATCCTTGGGATATGGAAAAAGGGTAAAATCCTCTACTGAGGTGGGGAGGTGAGCGATAAAAAAAAGTAATAGTAGCCAGAATGATTGCCAACATTCGAACCGAACATGCACTTTAAGAAGAAGAAGACATACTTTTTGCAGCGCTCAGGTGTATGTAACTTCTTCATAATACCTAGCTACGCCACTGGTTACAGGTACATGTATAAAACATAAAATATACCTCAAGCGCAAAAAAATGAAAGTCGAAAATAATAATAGTAATAAAATAATAAAGCAAGACATTGTTGTTTATTGCCGTAATTCGTAAACTATAAAATCTTTGTTTCGGATTTATTATTTAAGGCTATAAGATTCGCGGCTAATGATAATAACACAGTATGATAGAAATTTGAGCCTCATTTGAAAATACCGTAAAAAAAATTTTCAGCTTTATCTACGGATATAAAATTTACTAGTCACGCTAGTACTAAAACGTTCGCATTTAAAACATGTCAATGACGAACATACACTCTCTGTCCAAAAAAAAAAACCGAACTCTTCATGAAAAATAAAACACGTAGCTTAGATACACTGCTTGAAAAGGTCAATTGAGTTTTTGAATAAAAAATAATTATCGTTTTTAGTGTTCCGTACGGAACACTTATAAGATGACTTCGGTGTCTGTCCGTCTGTCTGTCGCCTGTCTGTCCGTCTGTCTGTCACATCCGATTTTTTCCGAAACTGTTTGTCATAGAAAGTTGAAATTTGGTAATAATATAGGAATTGATGGCCTCATCAGAGCCATTTAGTTTTGAAAGTTAAATTTTGACTTAAGGGGTTAGTTTTGGGGGGTGAAATAGGAAGTGAAAAAAGAATTTTTTTACTTGGTCATCGAGTGTGGTGTCAAATGAAAGCTTGTGAAAACACGAGTAAAAAACTTATCTCGAAAAGTACTTATCGAAAAATTTTGAAAAAATTCTGGAATATTCTCCATGGGATGTAGATTGAACGAAAATTATCACGAGTGCATTACCCTTAATAATTTATCTGGTATATAAAAAAAGACAAAAATTTCAAGGTAATCAGTTTTCAGTAAAGATTGGAAACAAACTTTGTTGAAAACTCATTTGGGGTGTGTTTTGGGAAGTCACTGATCATTTTATACCTCCGTAACAAACTTTTTTATTTTAAAAGCAATCAACGTACGGAACACTAACTGCGCAAGTTCAACTTGCACTTGACCGGTTTTTTTAAATGCAAATTTGCGCTTATTTCAAAATTTTGCTTAATTTTGTGTGTTTACATATTATATTTTGTGTATTAAGTACATATTACTTACATTTCTTGCGCTTTTCATGATAACAGCGGAGAATCCCTTTGGTAATTACATTTTTCTTTTATAAGTACATAGGTATAACCAAAAACAAGGGAGAATTTTCATAAGACTATTGAAAGTAAACAAAATTTATCGATATCCACCCCTTTCACCTCCTTTCCTTTAAACAATATCGCTCACTCGTTTGAGAGTTGTTTTGCCAATAGACCGACAGACAAACATACCGACGAAAATGGAAAACTGTTTTTTATGATCTAGGCTCCCTGAAACATAAAGAAACGAATCTAAGTCCAATTTCGGTAATACTTGCATATATTAACTCTAGTGTGTTTTTAGTGTGCCGTACGGAACACTTATAAGATCAATTTGGTGTCCATCTGTCTGTCTGTCACACCTGATTTTCTCCGAAACTAGCTGACATAGTACGTTGAAATTTGGCACTAATATAGGAAGTGATGTCTTCATCAGAGGCGTGTAGTTTTGCAAGTTAAATTTTGACTTAAGGAGTTAGTTTTGGGGGAGTGAAATCGGAAGTGAAATTTTCTTTTTTACCAGATCATCGAGTGGAGTGTAAAAAGGCGAGTTATTTATAATATATAAAAAAAAATCAAGGTCATCAGTTTTCACTAAAGATCAGAAAAAAACTGCTGAAAACTCGTTTTGGGGTGTGTTTTGTCAAGTCACTGATCATTTTATACCTCCTTAACGAAAATTTTTATTTTAAGAGCAATCAACGTACGGAACACTAATTGCGCAAGTCCAACTTGCACTTGACCGGTTATTTTTTTACTTTATTTTAACACTTCATCATAACACATAACGACAAAATTGGTTTTTTGTGCGCTCAATCCGAATCCGACCTCAGAATTGCTCCATCACCTCAGGTTATCGAGATATCCTAACCTAAAAGTGCAAAAACCACGGTTTTTCTCTATATTCGAGATTATATTACACCACGAATTATTTTTTCTCCACAAAACTCGTTGAAGCATATGAAAGTACTACTCTTCCACATCAAAATACATTTTGAATTTGACAGATATCTTATTTCTTCTCGGAGAAATCATCTTTCTAGTAGCAACATTGTTTATTTGTTAAGCCTTGTATCCACTAGGCAACAATTGACGCGCAACATGTTGCACAACATGTTGCTCATCATGTTAAATGACGACGCGGAACTTTTGTTTAGCAACGTTGTCTGTCCCCTCGATCAGTGATTTGATACGCAACTGCATGTTGCACGGAAACATACAACAAACCGCGCGTCATGTTCCGCGCCATCTAGCAACGTCGCGCGCTGTTGTGCAACGTTGCCGAACATGTTGAGCGTCACGTGTTGCGCATCAATTGTTGCCTAGTGGATACATGGCTTTAACATACATGTTGTACCATTTTAATATACCAGGCTTCTTAATTTTTTTATGTCAACTTTTAGTAAAAAAAATTTCAGACAAAAGTTGAAGGGTTTTAAAAGGGCAATAAAATGATGTAATTGTGATGACCTTGAAGATTATTTTGAAGGTCATTTCAAAGTCAACTTTGATTTTTGAATGGGAACCCATATTTTTTATGGCGCATCATATTTCTCTAGCAAAAATACCCAACTTTTGTTGGAAATTTTTTTCTCAATAATACTTCATAATAACCTTCAATATTTCATTGATAAAAGGCATTACATTCTTATTCCCCAAACAAGCATAAAGGCAAATAAACCTAACATAACCTCAGGCGTCCAGTGAAAATTGATAAAAAAATATTACATTCTCAAATGCTAAAAGAATCAAAATTTAACACAACAGAGAAGCAAACGTCTTAACCAAACTGGTATGGTTGTAACGAAAACGCCAATCTAATTAATTTCAACGGACGATTTCTCCGAGAAGAAATAAAATATTTAAAAAATTCAAAAAGCATTTGAAGGGGAGGAGTAGTACTTTTCACTGTAAGGAGTTCTGTGGAGAAAAAATAATTGGCGGTGTAATATAATCTCGAAAATAACGAAAAACCGTATTTTTAGCATTTTTAGGTTAGTATATCTTGGAAACCTGATGTGATGGAGCAATTTTGAGGTCGGATTTGGATTCAGTGCACTAAAAGCCTTAGAAATCGATGCGAAAAACTTTTTAAAAATTTTTTACAATTAATTATAAACAAATTAAAATTTATAATTTTTTTTTTTTTTAAAAAAGGGACTACGAAATCGCCACGATTGGCTGCCATGTCTGTGATGTCATCATTTTAAAGTGTTTTTACGTAAATACTGTCAACAGCTTCTACCTGTGTATATATTGTCAAAATTATTCAGTTCAGTGAAAAAAAAAATATATATTGTTGGTTACTAATTTAATTTAATTTAATCTAATCTAATTTAAATCAGTAATGTGTGACAATTTGTGCTGTTCATTTGGTCGAGTATATCACCTAGCTGGATATATAAATTTCGATTGATGATTATAACAAGAATAAATTAATTGAAAACTAAAACAAATTTAACAGCATTGAGGAGAAATAAATATTATCACACGCGTTCGGGTTCTTCGGCGCGTCATCGGTAATATGTTTGAAAATTTATTTTCAATTTGAGATAACTTTTTAATTATGACGAAAAAAAAAAATAGTTTTGTTATAAAACTTATATATGATCTTCTCATTTATGACATTTTTATTTTCAAGACCCCAATTAATTTGCTGCATGAGTTTTTATATTGGTTTTAGGACACTACTGAAGGTCGTTGTTACAGCACACAGTGTGGCTATTCGAGTGGTGTTGTTTAAAAAATACCTACAGAATCCATCCATTTTAAATATATATTTTCTTTAAATAATGCTGATTAAATTTCGAAGAGATCATCGGAGCCCGATTTAAAAAAAAAAACCTAACCTTAGTTAACCTAATTTAGCCTAACAAAAAATAAAATAATGAAAAAATAGGAAACGAAAAATAAAGATCTCTGAATCTAAAAGCCTTAAATACAACCTGAACTAATCTGAACTAACCTTACTAACCATACGTATGGTTAGTAAGGTTAGGTTAGATTAGGTTGCATTTAGAGCTTTTAGATTCAGAGACTATTTTTTCAAGTCCGACCTTACATATATTTATTTTCTGTTTTGTTTTGTTAGGCTAGGCTAGTTCAGATTAGGTTAGGTGAGATCAGGATTGGTTAAGTCGTGTTAGGTTGTATTTGGTTATGTTGGCTTATATTTAAGGTTTTTATATTCAGAGACTATTACTTTTCATTTCCCAATTTTTCATTATTTTACTTTATGTTAGGCTAGATGAGGTTACGTTAGGTTAAGTTAGATTAGGTTTTTTTTATTAAAAATCGGGCTCCGAAGATCATTTGACAAATTTGACTAGGATTATTAAAAAAAAATCTATTAAAAATGGTTGAATTTTGAGACGGGTATTTTTAAAACAATATCACTCGAATGGCCACACTGGGCAGCGGCCTGAACATTTTTTGTGGTATCGTAGAGCTTTCTTTTTATCGGCAAATAAAATCGGGGTAAGCCAAAGAAGTAAAGGGGTGCTGGATCACGTGAATACTGGGAGTGATTCAACACACAAACTTGGTTTTTTCTAAAAAAAAACTCGCTCACAATGTCCGAAAGAACCACGTGCCATTATCAGTGACGATCGTTTCCAGACTCTTTAATGTCCACAATATCAACTGACTTAAATATTTACGTACTACCGACAAATAAGGTCATGAAGCTGAATTATTCTCAATCAGTTGTGGCTTAACTCAGCTTATTGATGAACCAACAAGGATCCCTGATCGAGACGGAGAGTTCGCCAGTCTTCTTGATCTGTTTTTAACCATTAATCCGGAGATTTACAGGGTCAGCGTAAATCCGCCGTTAGGTTTTTCCGACCATAAACTGCTTTCGACATCGAGTATCCTACCAATCAGTGACAGAGAGACGCCTAAACCGCGCAAGTTTTGGTACTACAGATCTGATAAATGGGAAGATCTCGTGGAATATTTTCGAAGTTTCCGTTGGTTAGACGTTTGTTTTCGATCTGATGACCCATCTGAGTACGCCAGGGAGGTTTCCGATGTTATTTTGGCTGGTACGGAAGCTTACATTCCTTTTTCGAAAAAATGCTCTTCCAATGGCAAGCCTTGGTTTGCCCGAAAATTTAAAGAAGCTGTTGGCCTACCGACAATGGCGAGAAAATCCTAACATCATAAATCGTAACGCCTTTGTTCGTTCCCGAAACAGATGCAAAGAAATTATCGACGAAACCAAGGAGGCACATAATCAACGAATTAGAAACAAACTTCTCGTTTATCTCGACAATTCCAGGTCCGTTTGGTCAGTCGCTAAGGTAGTTAGTTAAAATTTCATCAAATCCACCATACCACCACTCATACGGCAAGATAATTCTATTGCAACGACACCTGTTGAAAAAGCGAACTTATTGGCTGAACTCTTTGCTTCACATTCTACTGTCGATTACCAAGGAGAAACACCACCTACCCATAGTGTAGTCAAGGATGCCCGATATTGTCTTCAGACAGCGTATGATTAAACGTATTTTAATGAAGCTGGATACTAAAAAAGGTCCTGGCGCTGACGGAATACCTGCCACAGTTCTCAAAAACTGTGCGAGGGAACTAACACTAGTTTTCTGTAAACTTTTCAACCTATCCTACAAAAAGGGAATATTTCCTTCCTGCTGGAAATGTGCCACAGTTCAGCCGATACCTAAAAAAGGCAAGAAGACCATGCCAAATAACTACCGACCAGTCGCACTGCTTTCAATAATATCAAAAGTCATGGAAAAGGCTATCAATAAGCATCTTCTGGAATATCTTGAAGGATTCAACATTATTAGCGATCACCAATATGGCTTTCAAAAACATAGATCAACAGGAGATCTTCTGACTTATGTAACACATGTTTGGAACAACGCAATTGAACACTTTGGAGAATATCGAGCGGTTGCTGTTGACATATCCAAGGCATTCGACCGTGTTTGGCACGATGGACTGTTGGCTAAGCTAGTCTCATGTGGTATGTGTGAAAAGTTCTGTTCGTGGCTCTCATGTTTCCTCAGAGAGCGTTCTTTACGAGTAGCAGTCAACGGATTTCTTTCTAACACCTTTACTTTCAACGCCGGTGTACCCCAAGACTCCATACTATCTCCTACTCTCTTTCTCATTTACATTAACGATCTGCTGGAAAAGACCGGAAATCTAATCTACAGCTTTGCAGATGACAATACGCTTATCTCTTCATTCACTTCGAACGCTCGGACATCGGTTACTCAGACGAATATCCGCAGAGAGTGGGAAGTCGTTCAACTTAACAAAGAACTGGAAAAAATTATATCTTGGGGTGACAATAACCAAGTGGAATTTAACGCTGTAAAAACCCAGGCGGCAGTTTTTTCTAAAAAAGTTAACGTTGCTGAACTGGACATAGTTATGGCGGGGCACTCCATTCCTCTAACATCGTCACTCAATTTGTTGGGCGTTAATTTGGGGCAAATATGTCCCGGCATGAACATGTCGCAGGCATAGCAAGGGGAGCTTCTCGAGAGTTGGGAATATTATTTCGAACCAGAAAGCTTTACACTCCACAACAACTGTTAATTTTTTACAAAGCTCAAATTCGACCAACCATGATATACTGCTCCCATGTCGGACTCTAGAAGAGCTGTTCGTCTGACTGGAGACCCGGAACTGACCGGCGGCCTTAATTCGCTGGAACATCAAAGAACGGTTGGCGACTTGAGCCTATTCTACAAGTATTTTCATGGAAAGTGTTTGAAGAATGTGGCCCGCTTAATTCCTACCAGAGCCGTGCATGTTAGAAGTACACGTCGCGCTAATACTTCACATCTGTATGAAGTTCAGCTTGTTACTCGTCGTACAATGCTTTTCAAGCAGTCTTTTATATGGAGAACATCATCCCTTTGGAATAATTTGCCCAGGACTCTGTTTCCCACCTAGTACAATTTAAAGCGATTCAAGAACAACGTGAATCGCTTTTTTTTCCGCACACGTGTCGCTCCTGAAGCGCTTTAGGGACTTCCCTGCAGCACGTGTGCTAGACCTATAAAAAAAAACTCTTTACAAGCTGTTAAAATAATAATGATAATAATAATCTTTATTGTCTAACATCAATTTATGAGACAATATTTTTTTTATGGACATAGCACACGTGATGTAAGGAAATTCTTAAAGTGCTTCAGGAGCGACAAGTGTGTGGGAAAGGTGATTCATGTTGGTCTTGAATTGCTATAAATTGTGCTCGGTGGGAAACACAGTCCTGAGAGGTGAGGGTCTCCCTATGAACGAGTGCTTGAAGATGGTTGTACGAGGAGTGACAAGTTAAACTATATACGGATGTGAAGTATTGGCGAGATATGTATTCCTAACATGCACCGCTCTGGGAGGAATTAAGCTGATTACATTCACGACTATTTAGTGGAAAAACAAAAATTACAAAACTACGAGATGAAAACGATATAATAGTAGATAATAAGAATGATATAATTAAAGCTGTTGATGTCTTCTACATAAGATTATACTCATCCCAGTCAGATAGACGACAAGAAAACATGAACATTATGAACGTAGGATATGAAGAACTCCCAGATAGCACAGAGGAGGAAACACAAGCTGATCAAAAGTTGGCGGCAAATCTCTGAAAGATGCATTGAAAGTCGCACTTATATAAGCTCTTCACTATAATCTTAACTAATCGCCTAACAGCAAAACTAGATTTCTACCAACCTGTGGAACAGGCGAGCTTCAGAAAGAGATTTAGCACGATTGACCACATCTATATAATATGTACTGTAACAGAAAAATGTATACAATATAAGGTACCAATATATTTGGCTTTCCTTGATTTTCATGAGGCATTTGATATCTACTCTTGAAGTCTGGGCAGTTCTGAAATCTCTAGGAAATGCAAGAATAGATTCCAGATATATAAAAATAATAGAGAACATCTATAAAGAAGCATCTATACATGTTAAAATTAACAAAACAACTGTTACTGACAACATACCATTAAAAAGAGGATTGCGACAAAGAGATACTATCTCACCTAAATTATGTACGATGGCCCTTGTACCCTTGAAGACATCTTTAAGGAGTTAAATTGGGATGAGAAGGGCATCAACATCGACGACACTAAACTGAGTCACTTTAGGTTTGCAGACGACATAGTGGTGATAGCTAATAACACCAGTAAGCTACAGGAAATGTTGAACCAGCTGAATGTGGTCTCTGCAAAGGTAGGTCTTAAAATGAATTTAAAAAAGATACCAACATACAGATAGGAAATAACTCCATAGAACGAGTGGACTAGTATATCTACTTAGGTCACACTATTAAGATCGGAAAGGAGGACCAGCATGCAGAAATTACCAGGAGAATAACGCTGGCGGGGGCTGGCTTTTGGGAAAAAGTACTACAATACCCATAAACCTAAGAACTAAAGTCTACAATTCCGGTGTTCTACCGGTCAGCACCTATGAACTGGAAACGATGTGTCTCATGTGTGTGCATTTGTTAAAAAGCTTGTGACTTTACAGAAAACTATGGAGAGAAGCATGCTTAGTATTTGCCTTAGGGATACAATTCATAATGAGCAGATAAGGAGACGAACCAAAGTCATTGACATAACTCTCGAGGCGGCAAAGATGAAGTGGCAATGGGCAGGTCATGTGGCTAGATCATCTAGAGACAGATGAGTGTATAGGATCACGGAATGGTGACCCAGAAAAACAGGAAGAAGCGTTGGACGTCCACAGAAACGATGGATCTACGATATAAGAGTAGTAGTGGGCAAGCAGTGGTTAAAGATGGCAAAAGACAGGGAAGCATGGAAGAGATTAAAAGAGACCTACGTCCAGAAATGGACGGACTTAGATTGAAAAGAAGACATTCATCGAATACTTTCCATGAAAATACTTGTAGAATAGACCCCAGTCGCCAACCGTTCTTCGATGTTCAGGAAAATCAAGTTCGCTGGTGAGTTTTGAATCTCCAGTCAGGTGAGCACCTGTCTTCTGAATATAATCCAACAAATGCCGTGTATGTTTGGGAGCAGATGCTCAACCATGGGAGCAGTATTCCATTGTTAGTTGAATTTAGGTTTTGTACAAAATTAACAGTTGTTGTAAAGTGTAAAGCTTTCTAGTTCGAAGTAATATTCCCAGCTTTTCAGAAGCTTTCTTTGCTATGCTCCTAAATTAACGCCCAGTAAATTTTTAGAAAAAACTGCCGCCTGGGTTTTTGTAGCGTTAAATTCATTTTGGTTACTGTGACCCTAAGATAGAATTTCGTCGAAGTCTTTGTTAAGCTGAAATTCTTCCTCGTGCATGAATAGCCGATGTTCGAATGCTCAAAGTGAATGAAAAAATAAGAGTCCTGTCATCTGCAAAGCTGTAGATTGGATTCCTGGTTCTTTCCAGCAGATCATTAATATAAATGACAAAGAGAGTAGGACAAACACGAGAGCCATAAACAAAACTTGTTAGACATACCATCAGAGCGTAGCTCATTCATTTGCGTTGGTCCAAATATGTGTTACATAAGTTAGAAAATCTCCTGCAAAAACCATGTTGATGAGTATCGATCCGTGTACTGTCTATAAAATTGTTATTGTTCGTTTATTACCTTGTTTTTTAACCATCATCTTAAGTCTAGGTGGTTCTAAATCTAGGATATTAATCTAATCATTTTGTTGTTCGATGACGTCGCTTAAGTTAACTGCCAGACCAAATTTTTCCGCAGCCCTACACAGAACGTCTGCCACTTCTCTCTGTTCAGGGTCGTAGACTAATTGCGGGAGAGAATTGGAACTCCTTGCTACATTACACAGTAGTCCCACGACGATTCGATTAAGCAGACACTCTAAGCTCATAAGACATCTTTCACCTTGATGATGTAAAATGTATATTCGAAGAACAAAAGATCGAGAGGATTCTATTCATGTGCATAATTTTTCGTGTGCTAACATCCAAATCTTGCAGTTCAACTTTCGTCCACTTGACTACTTCAAGAGATGAGAGAAGTACCAGTATAGCCAGCATATTGCTACCAGGAACTTTATTACGTCCTGAGAGTTCTGACGACCCGATCTTTTTTTAACAATAAAATAACTTATTTACTTTATTAACTGATATTAAATATATTTCTTGTAAAAATTTACAAATTCGTTATCGCTATTTCGTAGTACAACTACATTTTCAAACGCTTAACTAAGACTGAAACAGATTTTTTGTATTTATTTTTATATAATGCTGCTATAAAAGTTGGTAAAAGGACGTCTACTTGACTATTTAGTAAATTTATATTATGGATCTTTGAGTGTTTTTTTTTATTGGTTTAACACAGGGAAATTCCTAAAGTGCTACAGAAGCGACACGAGTGCGGAAAAAGCGATTCACGTTGTTCTTGAATCGCAGTAAACTGTACTCGTTGGGAAACACAGTCCTGGGCCAATTATTCCAAATGAATGATGATCTCCATATAAAAGACTGATTGAAAAGCATTGTACGAGGAGTAACAAGCTGAACCTCATACGGATGTGAAGTACAAGTATTAGCGAGACGTGTATTTCTAACATGCCGTTCTGGGAGAAATTAAGTGGGTTACATCCTTCGAACACTTTCCATGAAAATATTATAGACTAGACTCAAATCGTCAACGGTTCTTCGATGCTCCAACGAATTAAGGCCGCCGGTCAGTTCCGGGTCTCCAATCAGACGAACAGCCCTTCTCTGAATAGATTCCAACAAATGCAGTGTATGTTTGGGAGCGGAGCCCCAAACATGGGAGAAGTATTCCATAGTGCGTCGAATTTGAGCTTTGTGAAGAATTAACAGTTGTTGTGGAGTGTAAAGTGTCAAGCTTTCTGGTTCGACATAATATTCCCAACTTTTGAGAAGCTCTCCTTGCTATGCCTGCAACTTGCTCCCAAATTAACGCCCAACAAATTGAGTGACGATGTTAGAGGAATGGAGTGCCCAGACATAACTATGTCGCGTTCAGGAACGTTAACTTTTTTAGAAAAAACTGCCGCCTGGGTTTTTGGATCGTTAAATTCCGCTTGGTTACTGTCACCCCAAGATAGAATTTCTTCATTGTTAAGTTGAATGGCTTCCTGCTATCTGCGGATATTCGTCTGAGTAGCCGATGTCCGAGCGTTCAAAGTGAATGAAGAGGTAAGCGCACTGTCATCTGCAAAGCTGTAGATTGGATTCCCTGTCTTTTCCAGCAAATCGTTAATGTAAATGAGAAAGAGGGTAGGAGGCAGTATGGAGCCTTGAGGCACACCGCTGTTGATAGTGAAGGTGTTAGAAAGAAATCCGTCGACTGCCAGAACGTTCTCTGAGGAAACATGAGAGCCACAAACAGAACTTTTCAGACATACCAGAAGAGCGTAGCTTAGCCAACACGGTCGAATGCTTAAGATATATCAAGAGCAACCGCTTGAGATTCTCCAAAGTGTTCAATTGCGTTGTTCCAAACATGTGTTACATAAGTCAGAAGATCTCCTGTTGATCTATGTTTATGAAAGCCATATTGGTGGTCGCTAATAATGTCTGTCTGTCTGTCTGTAAATTTTTATTGATTCTAAGAAATTAAGTTTTAACGTTTTAGGTGCCGTATGGAGTATTGACAAACAATTAATATTAGGAAATGGATGGTCAGTTTCTAAAAAATGCTTAGCGAAGCGGGATTTTTCATTTTTTAACCTATAAGATGCAATATGTTCTGCGAATCTTGTTTTGAAATTCCGTCTTGTTTGACCTAAGTAACAGCTACTGCACTCTTGACACTTAAGTTTATAAACTCCTGATTTATCATGTTTATTAGTTTTATCTTTGGCACTGAAAAATATATTGGATAATTTTTTAGCAGGATTTAAAGCTATTCTTGTTGGATGTCTTGGATAATTTTCGGTACTATTTCTACTTTATCTTGATGTCACATTTGTTTAATTTGTCTTCGGCTAATAATATGTATTTTTCTGTTTTTCCTCCTATTTTTTTCTGTATGTTTGCTGAGTTTGGGAAGGATATTTCCGAGAGAAAAGTGTTTTTTTGTGGGCTTATGTATAACTGTAATATCAGGTTTATTATAATTATTGTTATTAGGAATCTTGTACATACAGTCCCTGGCCAAATTATTAGACGCACTGTATTTTTTTTAGTAATTTTATGTTTCTTAAGAGTTTTTATGCAATAATGGTATATTTAAACTATAATATTATTGATTTTTATTTAAAAGAATTGTTGTAGACTACATATTTGTATTTATTTTTAACATATGGCAACACTATGTTGACAAAGTGATACATGAACGTAAATAAGTACAAACCTGTATCAGTCGCGATCGGAATCGAGTCAGGTACGGACGTGTTTCTGTGGCTTTATGGACTGTGATTGTTTGTTTAACAGTTTTATACTACTCAGTTATTAGTTTATTTTGTATGCAGTGTTTTAAAAAAGTAATTGGACTATTTTCATTATGGGTAGAAAAGGCGATCTTTCACCACGTAAAAAAGCTGAAGTGAAGGCCCTTTTGATTGCGAAAACATTTACAAACCAAAAAATATCACGAAGATTGGGGGTTTCTGAAGCTAGTGTACGACGCATAAAAAAGAAAATTGAGTCAGGGAAGGAATTAAGCCCGGAAAGAAAGAAAAGATGCGGTAGAAAACCAATTTTCACTCCACGGTCAGAGAGATGTTTGAAGAAAATTTGTGTAGAAAACAGATTTGCTACCACAAAGGTAATAAAATCGCAACTCCAGGATGATAGCGTAAATGCTTCTGAGCGCACTGTTCGAAGAAAATTGAAAGAATTAGATTTTAAGGCCTGTCGCCCCGCCAGGAAGCCCAAGGTAACAGCTGCAATGAAAGCAAAGCACCTGAAGTGGGCCAAACAATGGCAAGACAAAGATGTGGACTTCTGGAGATCGGTAAGATACAGCAATTTAATCAATAATTTATACATTATTATCATTTTCAGTTAAATAAAGCAAATAAACATGGAAGTTTATATATTTTTCCTATTTTTGACAGGTCTGCTTCAGTGACGAAAGCACATTCGAAATTTTGCAGAATAAAGCTCAGTATGTGCGTCGTCGTCATGGAGAAAAGTTTCATCCTGATTGTGTCGTCCCGACGGTTAAACATCCCACCAAAGTGATGATTTAGTCAGTTATCAGCGGCAAGGGCACTGGACGTCTATACGTCGTCAAAGGAATAATGAGGCAAGATCAGTACAAAGAAGTATTACAAAATCGGTTGATTCCGCAGCTCAGAGAATGGTTTCCAAATGGGGAACCATTCACTTTCATGCAAGATGGAGCTCCCTGCCACACTGCTCGGTCTGTTAAAGCTTTTTTGGCAGAAAAAATATCCCTCTGTTGGATTGGCCGGGTAATAGCCCTGATATGAACCCCGTGGGAGCTGATGAAAAGAGAAGTGGCTAAAGATGTGATTACCAACAAAACCCAGCTCCTAGAAAAGATTATTCATGTGTGGAATCATCATCCTCAAATGCAGGAGACAGTACAATCTTGCATTGATAGCATGCCGCGCAGAATTAAAGCTTTGATAGCGGCTAAAGGTGGCTCAACTAAATATTGACTTTTACTAACATTAATTTCACTTTTCTTTAAAACTTAATAAACTTATGCTTTTCTAAATTAATGCTGTTTTATTTATGTCAAATAAATAGGTAATTGATTGGATAATATAAAAATAAAAAACAAATCAATTTAAAATAATAAAACGGTACAATATCACTCGGTAATTAATATTTTACATGAAATCTTGCAGTGCGTCTAATAATTTGGCCAGGGACTGTATTTACAAAAACTCTATAAATACGTCTAAAATTTTAAAATTGAGAAAAATATTTATCGTCCAAACAAATATACTTTACTATATATTAGCAATTTGATAATTTACCAAAAACTATAAGTTTTATGCCTACTTCAAGTACTATATGTGTACCAAATTTGAATTTGATAACTCCTTTCGTTCGGGACTAATCGTGGAAACAGAACGACAAACATACAGACAAACAGTTGGACAAACCTACGACGGACGAAAATTATACACTATAATTGTTATTATTTATGCATCCTGAAAGGTAAAGAAATGCAAAATTCTCAAAATGAGTTTTTTCACGAATACAAAACTTCCTTTAACGAAGGAAGTAATATTAGGGTGCCAACTCCACGTGTCGTCAGTAACCGTCCGTCCAATTCCTGCAATTACGGAGGACAAACACTGCAAATTCCTGAATCGTAATTGAATTGAATTAAGCAGGAGTCGAAGCAGGACGGCGGCCCGGCAGTGCGATGAAGTGTGAAACAGGGGCAGCAGGAGAGCGTTTGTTCTTTGTAACTGCATTGTCCGGACGGGTGAGCAAGACGTCGCAGGATAATCCATTTACACGGACCTTTACAAGTCCTGTTACAATACTGCTGAGGGGTTTGAGTTTGGATTAAGTTTGTGACTGTTTTTTACGTGATTTTAGACATAGATTGGACGTCATATTAACGACTGTAAAATATTATGACTATCTTTTTATTGATACCATCTTTGCCAATACATTTTAATCATTGTATCATAACCATCTATTTTAATACCGTTAAATATTACATCATTTTAACTAAAAATACAATTCTTGCTTAGGACTGTACTGATTTTGATTAATAAGGGTTCAAAAGATTTGTCACAATTTTGTAAGTGACACTTGATGTAAAATAAAACAAAAAAAATCAAAATGGGAATTAATATGGGAATACGCTCAATGAATCGTTTGGAACTTTTCGAAATGTGGATCATACTCAGAATATTGAAGATCTCCTGGATAGAACATGTCAGGAATGAATATGTACTATAGCGAATGGGTAGACTACAACTTAGGACGTATCTGTAGGGTCCGAAGATACTCGCTACTCCGAATGTTGATGTAGGGCAAAATTCAAGGAAGAAGAGGTCCAGGACGCCAACATTGTTCCTGGCTGAAGAGTGTACGAGACTGAACAGGCCTGGACACTCACACTTTATTAAGCGTTGCCCAGGATAGAGAAAATTTCGTCAGGATTACAGCCCAACTTCAGTAATGGAGATGGCACTATAAGAAGAAGAAGATATATAGATAGATAGATAGACAGTTTGCTACAGAGTTCAACGATACATTGTATAAATTAATTTTTAAAGAAATAGCTTGAGATTATTTTGGGTTATTTCCTCTTTTTTTTTTTTATTGGTCTAGCACACGTGCTGCAGGGAAGTCCCTAAAGCGCTCCAGGAGCGGCACGAGTGCGGAAAAAGCGATTCACGTTGTTCTTGAATCGCTGTAAATTGTACTCGGTGGGAAACACAGCGCTGGGCAAATTATTCCAAAGGGATGACGTTCTCCATATAAAAGATTGCTTGAAAAGCGCTATACGCGGAGGAACAAGCTGAACCTCATACGGATGCGAAGCACCAGCGCGACGTGTATTTCTAACATGCACCGCTTTGGGAGGAATTAAGCGGGCTACTTCCTTCGAACACTTTCCATGAAAATACTTGTAGAACAGACTCAAGTCACCAACCGTTCTTCGATGTTCCAGCGAATCAAGGCCGCCGGTCAATTCCGGTTCCCCAATCAGACGGACCGCTCTTCTCTGAACAGAATCCAACAAATGCAGTGTATGTTTGGGAGCGGAGCCCCAAACGTGGGAGCAGTATTCCATAGTTGGTCGAATTTGGGCTTTGTAAAGAATTAACAGTTGTTGTGGGGTGTAAAGCTTTCTGGTTCTAAATAATATTCCCAACTTTTGAGAAGCTCTCCATGCTATGCATGCAACATGTTCATGCCAAGACATATTTGCTCCCAAACTAACGCCCAACAAATTGAACGACGATGCTAGGGGAATGGAGTGCCCCGACATAACTATGTCGGGTTCAGCGACGTTAACTTTTTTATAAAAAACTGCCGCTTGGGTTTTTGTAGCGTTAAATTCCACTTGGTTACTGTCACCCCAAGATAGAATTTCTTCCAGGTCTTTGTTAAGTTGAACGACCTCCTGCTGTCTGCGGATATTCGCCTGAGCAGCCGATGTCCGAGCGTTCAGGGTGAATGAAGAGACAAGCGTACTGTCATCTGCAAAGCTATAGATTGGATTCCCGGTCTTTTCTAGCAGATCGTTAATGTAAATGAGAAAGAGAGTAGGAGACAGTATGGAGCCCTGGGGCACACCGGCGTTGATAGTGAGGGTGTTAGAAAGAAATCCGTCGACCGCCATTCGTAAAGAATGCTCTCTGAGGAAACATGAGAGCCACAAACAGAACCTTTTAGACATATCATAAGAGCGCAACTTAGCCAACAGTCCATCGTGCCAAACACGGTCGAATGCCTTGGATATGTCAAGAGCAACCGCTCGAGATTCTCCAAAGTGTTCAATCGCGTTGTTCCAAACATGTGTTACATAAGTCAGAAGATCTCCTGTTGATCTATGTTTACGAAAGCCATATTGGTGATCGCTAATAATATTGAATCGTTCAAGATATTTTAGAAGATGCTCATTGATAACCTTTTCCATGACTTTCGATATTATTGAAAGCAGTGCAACTGGTCGGTAGTTATTTGGCAAGGTCTTCTTATCTTTTTTAGGTATCGGCTGAACCGTGGCACATTTCCAGCAGGACGGAAATATTCCCTTTCTGTTGGATAGGTTAAAAAGTCTACAGAAAACTGGTGTTAGTTCCCTTGCACAGTTTTTGAGAACTATGGCAGGTATTCCGTCAGCGCCAGAAGCCTTCTTGGTGTCTAGCTTCATCAAAATACGCTTTATGATGCGCTGTCTGAAGACAACATCGGGCATCCTTGACTGCAATATGGGAATAGTAGGTGGTGTTTTTCCTTGGAAATCGACAGTAGAATGTGAAGCAAAGAGTTCAGACAACAAGTTCGCTCTCTCAACAGGTGTGGTTGCAATGGAATTATCTGGCCGTGTGTGAGTGGTGGTATGGTGGATTTGGTAAAATTTTGACTAACTGCCTTAGCGACTGCCCAAAAGGACCTGGAATTGTTGGGACAAGCGAGAAGTTTGTTTCTAATTCGTTGATTGTGTGCCTCCTTGGTTTCGTCGATAATTCCCTTGCATCTGTTCCGGGCATGAACAAAGATGTTTCGACTTACGGTGTTAGGATTTTCACGCCATTGTCGGTAGGCAATATGTTTAGAAGCAACAGCTTCTTTGCATTTTCGGTCGAACCAAGGCTCCGTTGGAGGAGCATTTCTTCGAAAAAGGGATGTAAGCTTCCATACCAGCCAAAATAACATCGGAGACCTCCCTGGCGCAGTCAGATGGGTTATCGGATCGAAAACAAACGTCCATCCAAGGGAAAGTTCGAAAGTATTCCATGAGATCTTCCCATTTAGCAGATTTGTAGTGCCAAATCTTGCGCGGCCTAGGCGCCTCTCTGTCACTGATTGGCAGGATACTTGATGTCGAAAGCAGTTTATGGTCGGAAGAACCTAATGGTGGATTTACGGTGACCGTGTAAATCTCCGGATTGGTGGTTAAAAAAACAGATCAAGAAGACTGGCGAACTCCCCGTCTCGATCAGGGATCCGTGTTGATTCGTCAATAAGCTGAGTTAAGCCATAACTGATTGAGAATGATTCAGCTTCACGACCTTGTTCGTCGGTAGTATTTGAATATTTGAGCCAGTTGATATTGTGGACATTAAAGTCGCCCAGGATGGCAATTTCGGCACTTGGATAGTTACTTTGTAAATGATCGATGGTGTCTGTGAGAGAAGCGAAAAGTGTTCGAAAATTGGTATCACTTGGTGGTCGATACAGGATACAGATGAACCTTGTGGTTTGTTTTTTTTAACCACATAACATCAAAGTTTGGGGGCTCCAGAGCTTCTTCTCGTTGACAAGAGAGGTCGCTTCTGACAAAAAGACAGATTCCAAAGTTACGCCTAAATCAGGAATAGAAGTCGTACCCAGGATAAAGATAGTTGACCGTGCTGGTCGATGGACTGACCTTGGTTTCACATAGAGCGAGTACATGAGGTTTATCTGATTGCAGGTGTTGATGCACTGAATTTATGTTCGAGTTTATACCTCGTATGTTGCAAAAATCTATCTTATCTCTGGCTCTATTCGCAACTTTGGTTATTCTACCATTATGGTACGGTCTTTTGTTTCCTGCGTGTTGAGTTTCAATCACTACCTTCTATATTTCTCCTATAATACAGAGAATATAATAGACTAAATAACTGAAAAATATTTAGTATCATGGTATTATAAAAAAAATAACCGGTCAAGCGCAAGTTGAACTTGCGCAATTAGTGTTCCGTATGTTGATTGCTTAATAAAAAATGTTGTAACGGAAGTATAAAATGATCAGTAACTTCAGAAAATACACTCCAAATGAGTTTTCAACGAAGTTTGTTTCCAATCTTTACTGAAAATTGATGATGATGATTTCTGTTTTTTTATATACTAGATAAATTATTAAAGGTAATGCACTCGTGATAATTTTCGTTCAATCTACACTGCGTGGAGAATATTCCAGTATTTTTTTAAAATTTTTTGATAAGTACTTTTTGAGATCAGGCGGGTGGACAGCGATTTTTTAAAAATAATACAAAGAAAAGTGAACGCAAGTATTACATTATATATATATATATATATATATATATATATATATATATATATATATATATATATATATATATATATATATATATATATATATATATATATATATATATATATATATATGTATATACATATATATATATATATATATATATATATATATATATATATATATATATATATATTACTCGTGTTTTCACAAGCTTTCATTTGACATCACACTCGATTACCTAGTAAAAAAATTTTTTTTTTTCACTTCCGATTTCACCCTCCAAAATTAACCCCTTAAGTCAAAATTTAACTTTCTAAACTACATTATCAAATTTCAACTTTCTATGACAAATAGTTTCGGAGAAAATCGGGTGTGACAGACAGACAGACACCGAAGTGATCTTATAAGTGTTCCGTACGGAACACTAATTAAACACAAATATTATTAAGCGCCTGAGAAAGGAAGAAGGAAATAATAAAATCATTGTACAGCTCTAGGAACACAGTAAAAAAAAACAAATTATAAACATCAGGTCCAAAGATATACCTGAAATTGAAGCGGACGAAATTAACAAGGCGATTAGGGAAAATGAAATTAAATCGCGCTCCACGGGAAAACTTAATTATAAAGTGCGAAGGAGAACTCTTAGTAAAAAATATTAAGATATTGCTAACCAAACGCCTACAAAAAAGGGAAATACCGCATGACTGGAACAACGCTGTAATCGTGCTGCCGTATGAGAAAGGAAATATATTAGAACTGGTAAATTATAGGCTAATAAATCTTCTGTGTCAAATGAATAAGCTACTTATGAAAATAATAACTACAATACCGATAGACAAGTTCGAATTAGATCGAAACAACGAAGAAAAAACAAGTTGGACAAGGCAAACGATCGAATAGAAGTCATGGAGAGACAGAACAAATTCCGGATGGCCTAATGTCATCATACCATCAAGATGATATGATGACATTACGAGAGCAACAAGGAGGAGATGGATGAAAGTAAGACATGACAAGAATAGTTTCCACTTTCTTCATAATGTGACCAAAATCTTTTAGGTACTGTCTATTAATTCTATTTGAAAGTCGGTCATCTATAATATATATAAAATGCAACGTCTCTCTGTCTGTCTGTCTGTCCGTTAGTGCGCTTATCATTGGAGAACCACTTATCCGATTTACGTACTTTTTTTTTAAAACATACATATGTTCTCTGGCCAAGTTATAGGCTATATTTCATTACGATAGGTAGCATAAGGAATGAGCAGTGACGATAATAGTGAATGAAGTCGGAAAAAAGTTTGCCGCTGGCGCGTTCCCTTGCGCCCCCCACAGCCTAAACCATTAAATATGGAACAATATTATGTAGCAGAGAATATCTATAATATATATAAAATGCAATGTCTCTCTGCCTGTCTGTCCATCCATTAGTGCGTTTATCACGCGAGAACCACTTATCCGATTTACGTGTCTTTTTTTAAATTCATACATATATTCTTCGGCCAGGTTATAGATATATATTTTATTACATCTATAATATGTATAAAATGCAACGTATCTCTGTCTGTATGTCTGTCCGTTAGTGCGCTTATCACTGGAGAACCATTTATCCGATTTACGTACTTTTTTTTTAAAACATACATATGTTCTCTAGCCAGGGGATCTAATAATATATAATATATATATATATATATATATATATATATATATATATATATATATATATATATATATATATATATAATAATAATAATCTATATCTATAATATATATAAAATGCAACGTCTCTCTGTCTGTCTATCTGTCTGTCTGTTCGTTAGTGCGTTATGTGTTTTTTTTTTTTAAAACGTACATATATTCTCTGGCCAAGTTATAGGATATATTTTATTGCGTTAGGTAACGTAAGGAATAACCAGTGACGATAATAGTGAACCAATCGGAAAAAAGGTTACCGTTAGCGCGTTTTCTTGCAATACACTGCCTAAACCATTAAATATGGAACAATATCATGTTGCAAAGAATATAATATATATAAAATGCAACGTCTCTCTGTCTGTCCGTTAGTGCGCTTATCACTTGAGAACTACTTATCCGATTTACGTGTTTTTATAAATTTATACATATGTTCTATATAATTCGATATAAGCCTAGATAATGGGAGATAGGTGAGATAATGGGAGATAAGTATAAATAATGGGAGCTAAGGAGAATTAATGGGAGATAAGCAGAGATAAGTCTAGATAAAGGGAGTTACGGTGAGAAAATGGGAGATAAGGAGAAATAATGGGAGAAAAGAAGAAATATTGCGAGATAACTCGAGATAAGCCTAGATAATGGGAGATAAGGTGTGATAAGAAGAAATAATGGGAGATATGGAGAAATAAAGGGAGATGAGCAGAGATAAGCCTAGATAATGGAAATTATGTTGAGGTAATGGTAAATAAGGAAAAATAATGGGAGATAAGGGGAAATAATGGCAGATATTTTATTACGTTAGGTAACATAAGGAATAAGCAGTGACGACAGTAGTGAATCAAGTCCACGCGAGCGGAGCTGCGGACACGGCTAGATTATACTGAAATTTTCAAGAATAGATACATTAGTACTATATTCGGAATATGATATTCTGAGGATTCTTCGATATGCCCACATCTCAAATGCATCGATTCGTCTTTTGTCAGCTTGTTTAATGGGCCATTTTTTCGATGCTTCAGTTGCGGAATATAACACGTAGGCTGAAAAGTTTTTGGTCTAGCTACTTAAAACACATTTTTTTTGCAAAATTGAATTTTATTCATTAATACAGTCTCCTTCAAGAGCAATACAATCAGTCCAACGCTTTCTCTATACCTTTCTTGTAGAAGGATTTGTCTTTGCCTTCAAAATAGGCCTCAGTTTCGGCGATATCTGCTTCATTAGACACTTGAATTGATTCAGCCGATACTTGGTGGATAGCCATAACTAGAAGACTTGCAAGAAGTAAAACACTACTTAAATTCCAGAAGAAATCCAACCAACCTCAGTTGTTGTGAAAATCAAAAACTACCCAATAACAATAGTAGCGATATACTGTCCACCTAAACATTCCCTAAAGAAAGAACAATATCTTGAGTTTCTAAGAAAATGGGGTTATAAATTTATTATTGGAGGCGACTTTAACGCCAAAAATACACTATGGGGATCAAGATTAACAACAACAAAAGGCAAAGAACTTCAAGGTGCCACCAAAGACTACAGGTGTGAAGTACTGTCAACTGGTGCGCCAACATACTGACCAACGGTCCCAAACAAAATACCAGACTTAATAGACTTCTTCATTGTGAAAAACATTTCCATAAATTTTCTGCGAATACAGGCAGGAGAGGACATAAACTGAGACCATTCACCAACTATACTGACTTTAAGTCAAAACATTATTGAAAAAGAAACAAAACCAACCCTAGTAAATAAACACACAGACTGGACAAGTTTTGCAAAGAGTCTTGAAGAAAGAATAAATCTCGCTGTATCATTAAAAACAGAAGATGAACTGGATAAAGAGGAGGAAAGGAGGAACAGGTAGCATGGGAAAATACTCCTACAATCAAAATAAAAACGGTAGGCAATAACTATCCAAAAGAAATTAGGCAAATAATTACAGAAAAAAAAAACAAAGGAGAAGATGGCAGTAAACTAGAGCACCTCAAGATAAAACAAAACTAAACAATCTTAGTCAACAGATTAAAAACGAATCAATTAACAGCTACTTAAAAGAATTAACTTATGATAGTAGCACTGATTATTCCTTGTGGAGAACTACAAAAGGACTTAAAAGACCGATCGTTCAAATTTCTCCACTGAAAATCAGTGGAAATAAATGGGCAAGAAGTAATCAGAGAAAAGCTGATTTATATGCAAACCATCTAGAACAAACATTCCAAACCGATAAAGATGAAGCGAATGAAATAATATGGGAAGTTAACACACAACAAGAGGAAAATATTCAATTTACCACTCCAAAAGAAGTCTTAAAAGAAATTAAAGGGAACATCGACCCGAAGAAACCTCCAGGGTTTGGTCCAATAACTGGAGAAGTGCTAAGAAACCTTCCAAGAAAAGCCATAATAAAACTAACAAACTTGATCAACGCATCATTTAGATTGAGATATGTACCTAGCTTATGGAAAATTGCAGAAGTAATCATGATTCCACAACCTGGATAACCACTACATCAAAAAACATCATACAGACCGATATCATTATTGCTGTAATATCAAAACTGTTTGAAAAGTTATTATATAAAAGATTAGAACCCATAATTGAGAGAAAAAAGCTATTTCCAACACATCAATTTGGTTTTAGAAGAAAGCACTCTACTATAGACCGGATACACAGAATAACATCAGTAATAGAAGCAGCGCTTGAAGAGAAAAAAGTTTGTTCTGCAGTTTTCTTTAATGTCGTCCAGGCCTTTGACAAGGTTTGGCATGAAGGATTAATGCAGAAACTTAAAAAATACCTACCAAAACAACTTACTGAAATACTCCATTCATACATAACAGACAGATACTTTCGTGTAAAACAAGAAGAAGCCTACTCTGAACTGAAAGAAATTAAAGCAGGGGTGCCACGGGGTAGTGTACTGGGTCCAACTCTGTACCGGTTATACACTTGTGATATCCCATAACCAGAAAAATGACATTATTGCCACATTTGCCGATGATACTGCCATCTTGGCTGTTGGGAACAATAATATAGAATCAACTGTAAAACTACAAGAAGCAATCACTAAAATAGACAAGAAAATGGAAAATCAAATTAAACGAAGCAAAATCGGTACAACTCGACTTTACCAATAAGAAACTAGTACAAATTCCTGTAAACATCAACGGGCAAAATATTCCTTATGCAAACAAAGCCAAGTATTTGGACGTTAGATGCAAAACTATGTTGGAAACCTTATGTAAAAATGAAAAAAGAAGAACTAAAAATAAAAAGTAAGAAAATGTATTGGTTAATTGGCAGAAACTCCACTCTGTCTCTCCAAAATAAAATCTTTTTGTGCTTAGACTAGTATGGACGTATGGTGTGCAGATATGGGGGTGCATAAAATAATTTAATTAAAATAGATTTAGTAATGGTGAATTATTTAACTCTAATTGTTCATTTATTAAGGAATCTGAATTTTTCAATTTGTTTATTTCTAAAGATTCTAGGTAATTAAGTTTCAGGCCTTTTTCTACAAGTATGTAATGTTTCAAAGTTTGGGTTGAAGGTGGTTATTTTCAATTAAATGATTTGCGTAATTTCAGTTATTTTTTCTATTAATGTATGATGAAGCATGTTCTTTTCTTCTTTTTGAAAAACTTCTTCCTGTTTAACCTATACAGTAGAATCTCACAAATTAGAACCACTTTGTGCACCGGGCAGTTCGAATTTCTGAAAAGTTCGAATTTCTGGACATTTTTTTTTTTACAGAAAATGATAAAATTATAATAAAACTAGTTATGTAAGCTTTATTTTAACACAAAACAGTTTTTAATTATTAGGTATTTAATTGGTTTTTAACATAAAATCAGTAATACTTTGTAACATTCATTTTTTCCTGGATTTTAAGACCATGCAATGTTACTGTTTTTTTTTACTTCGAATTGTATTTATTTTTATTTTAAAACATCGACCGGTATATTAAACAAAAGTTTCAGGACATTCAGTATATACTGTGTGGTACGGGTTGCTGATCGAACCTACCGCCAGGCCGCGATTGGCGAGATGTTTGACCCGGAGTTTTGATTGGAGCGTCCGGATATTACCGGCAAATCGCACGATTATTTAAGGGCCTGAGAAACTACCAGCTAGGCTTTTTTCGATCGAGCCGCAGACCAGGCAGTACCGTCTAGCCGAGGGGCTATTTTCCATCTAGCCGAAGTAGGCTAATATTCTTCAGAAGCCGCTAAGTAAAAGTACCAGTTTCGACAATAAAAGCTGTAGTGAGCTTTCTAAGTGTTAAGAAAAAGTGTGAAATCGGGCGAAGTCCATCACAGCCGGACTGGAAAACAGTAAGTCAACAAAACTCACTCCAATAGACTTATTTGAGAGCAGTGCATTAACAGCAATGTATAACAGACAAAAAAGTGAAGTGTAAAACTCGATGTCTCGCCTTCGGGGGTCGTAAAAGTTTAAGGTTTAAATGTAACACCTACTATTTAGGCTAGAATTTTTTGGTATAACTGTAAAGGTTGGAACTTTTTATTTTCATTTTAAAAATATGAATAAATTTTTTTTTTGTTGATTAAAGCTAGTGTCTCACTGAATAGTTATTTTTCTTTTCAGGATCAGTTGTGCTAGACTAATTTCTTTTTAGTAATATCCATAAAACACTTCAGTTTTTTCTCATTTTTCTTAGCTGAAGTTAAATCCTTTCTATTTTAAAATGAGTGGTGCCCAAAAAAAGTCGTACAACTGAGGTTTCTTTAGAAATAGAATTAAATTCCAAAAAGACGTACAAAAATTATCTCTTACCCATATCTCTCCACCAAGGAAAACTGAGCTAGTATTTCTTTAATTTCTTTAGTTCTTTTAAAATCAGGTTTCACTCAATTCATTATCAGAAATTAAAGCGGGGCTGCAAGAAAATTGTGCTCAAGCTTGGGGCGTCCAGTATTTAAAAATGTTACAAAATGACGCAGTCTACATGGGGCGAAAAATAAAGCAAAATTAGCACACCTTACAAAATTACGCCCAAGCATGGGGCAACATTTTTTCACAAGGTACAAAGTACCGCTGTCAACGCGGGGCTTTTGGAATTTTATTTTTTAAAAAAGGGTTCAGTGTACTAGCTTTCGGAACAAAATAAAAGCTCTAACTTTACAGATATTTTTATTTCATAATACTTATTAAACGAAACTACACTATAGCAGTAAGACAAAAGCAGGAAATTTGTAGAATTTTTTTATTTCAATTTATCTGATATAGATATTTGAATTTTGTTGTTGACTCTAAGATAAGAGATTCCTACTTTTTTCTTAAAAGCTACCTTTATAGTTCAGATTAGCAAATGTGTTGGTCGACTTTAATTTTGCACTGTTTATTTTGCGGATAACCGAACAAAAAACTGTTCTTTTTTCCTCACCTATATTTTGCATGAATATTAAAAATACTTTGCTGATATGAAACGGTATTTAGAGATTTTTTATAGGAAATTCTTAAGATAAATTGGTAAAGGAATGTTAATAGAAGGCAATACTTAGAAATTTTTTTTTGAAATTGTCGACGATTTTTTAAATGTTTGATAAAGAAGTTTACATATTTTAAGTGCCTTTACGTATTTTTTATTTAGACTATTGGGAGCACAGGAGAAATATTTTTACGATTTTTTAAAACAGTTCTTTTAAATTTTATTCATTTATTATGGAAGCCTTCAATTTTAAAGTCAATCACCTACTGGAAAATGAATTAGACTATGAACTGAAAATCCGTCGTACTTTCTCAGTACGTCCGGTCGCGGATAAAAGAAAGATTCTAACGAAGATCTTAAGTAAAGAAATATTCCAATAGATCAGATTGGACTAAATAGTTGCAAAAAGTTTCTGATTTTTTAAGTCTAATAAAAATTCTCCTTCTCAAGTTAAAACTCCTGCTTCTCCAAATGGTCACATGTCTCCTTTATTCGTGCATAAATATTCAGATAACAGACCGCATATCGAGATAAATCGATTAGGTGCCCATTTCTCGGCTTTACTTGACTCTGGTGCAAATGCCTCCGTTTTAGGTCAGAATGGTATTAAAATTTTAAGTCGTTTAAGTATAAAAATATGCCACGTCAAAAATAGAAGTGTTACCACTGCAGATGGCAGCCGTCTAAAAGTTTTAGGTACGGTTGAGTTGCCGCTAGCCTGCAATGGTCATTGTTTAGTAATTTCTGCTTTAGTAGTACCTTCTCTATCACATACTTTGGTTTTAGGATGTGATTTTGCACAAAAATTCGGAATTCTAGTAAACTTTAAAAATAATTCGTGGTATCCACAGTCCCTAGAAGTCAAATCTCAAACAAGTTATAAAGATTGTTATTCAGAAAACTCTTTAGAAATCCTTTTCTCGCGTCTATGTACCCTAGATGATCTCTCGCGGACGGAACGCTTGAAGGCAGAAAAAAGTAATAAGCTCTTTCAAAGACATAAGTAGTAAAGATAGGTTAGGCCGAACGAATAAAATCACCATGTCTATAGATACGGCTGATGCCAATCCTGTAAAGACAAGGCCCATCGCCATGTCTCCGAACATGTCAAAAGTATTGAATAAGGAGTTAGACGAAATGTTGAAACTCAGAGTGAAATCGTCTATGCTTTGACGGAAGAAAGCTCAACGAGGTCAGCAAATTTGATAACTATCCATTACCGAACATCGACAGAATTTAGTAAGGAGTTAGACGAAATGTTGAAACTCGGAGTGATATCGTCTATGCTTTGACGGTAGAAAGCTCAACGAGGTCAGCAAATTTGATAACTATACATTACCGAGCATCGACAGAATTTTGACATCACTCAGGAATGCTAAGTATGTATCCTCGATAGATCTTAGGAAGGCTTTCTGGCAAATTCCTTTAGACAAATCCTCTAAAGAAAAGACCGCTTTTGCAGTAGTAGGCCGAGGTCTATTTCAGTTCGTCACTATGCCGTTTGGTCTTAAGAACGCTGCTCAAACTCAGCAACGTTTAGTGGACGCCATATTTGGTCCGAAATATGAGCCACATATTTTTACCTATCTTGATGATATTTTAGTAACATCGGAAGACTTCGAATCGCATATTCGCTTACTTAAGGAAGTAAAAGATAAATTGAAAGAGGCCGGACTGACGATAAATTTGAGCAAATGTGATTTTTTCAAAACTTCTCTAAAGTTTTTTAGGCTATATTGTAGGCTCAAACTCCTTGCGTACCGATCCGGATAAAGTAGCAAGCATGGTTAATTATGCGAGACCTACTAATACTACGGAAGTTAAGCGCTTCGTAGGAATGTGTTCATGGTATAGACGTTTTATCGAGAATTTTTCTACCCTGTTGTCGCCTATTAATGATCTTTTGAAAGGACGAAAAAAAGGACAATCGATAGATTGGACAAAGGCAGCCGAAGAATCTTTTATAAAGATTAAAGAACTATTGGTTTCAGCTCCCATTTTATCCCAACCAGACTTTTCCCAACAGTTTTATATTTCTAGCGATGCTTCTAATACCGGTTTAAGGGGCGTCCTAACACAGAAAATCAATGGTGAGGAAAGAGTGATAGCGTATGCCAGTAGAACTTTATCAAAGGCTGAACGTAACTATTCGGTTGTTGAAAAAGAATGTTTAGCCGTACTCTTTAACATCGAAAAATTTCGACCTTACATCGAAGGTGTTCCTTTCACGGTCATAACAGATCATTATAGTTTATTGTGGCTTAATTCTATTAAAAACCCTAGTGGCAAACTAGCGCGTTGGGCGATTAGGCTGAGACAACATACATTTAATTTAATTTGGCCAAAAATGCGTTTTGTTATCTTAAAGTTTGTGAGGACTTGTGAAGTATGTGGAGCGCAGAAATCTCCAAATACACTACCTATGGGACTGATGGGAAAAGAGAAAACGGTCAATTACCCTTTTCAAGTCATAGCAGCTGATCTAGTAGGCCCATTTCCACGTTCAAAAAAGGGAAATAAATGACTTTTCGTAATTTCTTGCTGGTTAGCAAAGTATACCGTGTTATTTCTTTTGAAAAGCTCTAAAGCCGAATGCTTTTTGAAAATTTTAGAAAACGATATTTTTCTAATCCACGGAGTTTCATCGCTTTCGATATGCGATAACGGTACTCAGTTTACTTCTGAGTGTCTTAAGAGCTTAAGTGAGACATATAGTTTTAACATCCGTTTTAATCCCGTGTACACCGCAAGACACGAAGTAACAGGGTTTACACCGTCTTTCTTAGTTTACGGCAGACAGATACCTCTATCTGGATCGTATTATAAAAATTTAGATTTGGATGTCAATGTTGACAGCGAAATAATTCCGGGTAACAGGGGTGCGTACGCCGAAAATTTAAAGGGTTTAAAAGATATTTTCACCGACGTGCGTAGTAGGATACATAAGGCTTATGAACGGAACAGTAAGTCTTACAACCTTAGGAAAAGGGATTTTGCCTTTAATATAGGTGATCACGTTTGGCGAAAAAATAAAATTCTTTCCAGTGCAGCAGATAAATTCACATCTAAGTTGGTACCTAAGTATGTGCATTGCGTGATTAGAGAAAAGATTTCAGACTTAGTTTATGGTTTAGTTAATTTAGATGGAACTAAAATAGGACGTTGGCGTATTAAAGACTTAAAAACCATTCAACGGACCTAACCCTAGTGAAAGTTTGTCAGAAGAAGAATAATTTATATTTACATTATCTTAATTGCTTAAATTTTTTTTGATGTTGCTCTGTAGAGGTGACGACCTCGTTTTTTTGACTGTTATAAAAGTTGAGCAGAGAATAGCTTACTTTTATTGTTTAAAGCTAAGGTTTTGGGTATTGGCCATATCCCAAACTTAGGTTGATTGTAGTTGATGTTTAGCATCTACTCAGCTGTTGCGAGCTTGCGAAAGAGTCACCCTCAGGATATATCATAAGACTGGTATGTCGGTGGTCGCGGGATTTGATTTGCTTATGACCCCAAATAATATCCAGTTCTTGGCACTTGGAAGCGAAATTTTGATTAGAGGCAATCCAAGGTGATCTTGAGTTGGGACAAGCGCAAGATGTAGCTCGTGTAGTATGATGTTGAGTCAAAAAATTTTTAAGAGCAATTTCAAAGTTTGTTACCCGAGTGGGTGTATTTTTTATTACCTTAATGGTATATTTTGGGTGCAATTAAGAGTAAATTGATTTTGGTTTATCCAGTAAGTCTAAGACTTGGATTATTTTGGTTTAGATCTTCTTCTGAATTGACAAACTGAGGGTATTTTCTATTTTTTTTCAGAGCCGTTTAAACGTTACCTTTGAGTCACTAATTTTTTTTAAAATTTTTTTTGCATGGACTCATAGGGGTATGTTGAGTTTTTTCGGTTTACTATCAGATTGATAGAGAATTGAAGCTCTGCAGGAGAACTAAAAGGCTGATCATTTACAGGAAATGAGAGCAGAGTAAGACAGTCGCGTCACAAAGAAATGATCAAAATCTGATACCGAGATGAGAACCTTGTCAAGAGAGGCTAAGCGCAGTGAAGGAAGATTCCTAACCGAATTTTTAGATTTCCAAGAGGTAATCTAGAAGTTTGGGCTGACAGAAAACGGTTATGCCTGATACCTGTAGCAGTTTCTTCTAGAGGCTATTGTTTAGGGAGACGATTAACACCATGATCGAATATTTTAGCTGTCAACGATGTTTTCTTCTTGTTCCTGATTAAGCTGGGAAAGCTCTTGTCGTCTTCAAAAGTTTTGTTGCGTTGCCACCGGAAAATTGAGCAATTTTTGCTTCATGTAGCTTCTTAAGCTCATTTTCGTTTTTTTAAAATTTCGTTAGAAGCTTGGTTAAGTCAACCTTGTAAACCTTTTAGGTTGTATCCCATGAGTTATTTGTTTTTTACAGGCTGTGATGCACCGGGTGCTAACAGATGCCGTTACGACGTTTGGCAGGGAGTTAGTCTTCCTGAGGAACAGACTGATTGGAAGGGTAGTCTATGGGGGGTGAACGTTTGACCTTTGGGGCCTTTAAAGGTTTTGTTACTCAATGGTTATTTCTATTTGAACCAAAGGAGAGCCTAGCTACTGTAGTCGACCTCAGCTCCAATTAGCCTATTAGTGGTGACAGGCTGTTGGCAGTAGTGTGTTTCGGAACACCCTAATGATTAATTTTTTTGGCTTATGGTGGTGTGGTAGACACCGTTTTAGTTTAGTGGATGCTATAATCTACTCCCTTTTGTTGGTGGACTCCAGGGTCACCAATTCTGTATTTTTTTTTTTACCATTCAGTATATCGTGGTGAAGTGTTTGTCTCCTGTTATGTGGGATGGATTGAATGTTTTTCGTTGTTGTTCTAGGGCGAGACCAGTACACGAGGGTTCTTCATGCAACTTGAAGAGGCGCAATGCTGGTTAAGTTTTATTTCTCTGTGTAGCCACCCTGAAGAATGACGGAGAGCGTTTTTTTCTGGCTCATGTTTCTAGGCAGATTTGTCACTTTTGGTGCGATGTGCCGAAGATTTGTTTAGCTTTTGCTAAGAGCTTTCACCAAGCTCAGTATGGAGTTATCATAACCAAGAGTTAGGGATTTGAACTCCTGTATATATTTCTGTATATATTACTGTACATATTTCTGTATATATTTCGGTGTATGTTGGTTGCCTGAGGGCATGTGCTCAAAATGCGAGATTTTGAGTCGTTTTGCTTATGGACTCCTATATTTAGGATTATGACTTTAGGGAGGTCCTATTTCGAGACTTGCTGTCTCATATAGTTGTGCTGGGAATGTTTCCTTGAATGTTAGTTGCGCGCGGACTAATCATTCTGTTCTTAGTGAACATTGCTTTTTGAAGCAGGATCATTCAGTTTAGAGTGAATTTTAGCTTTTATAGCTATTCACGGTGTTAAGAGTGAATTTTAGCTTTTGTAGCTATTCACTGCGCTTATAGTGATTTAGTTAGCTTTTATAGCTGCTCACTATGTTCATGGCGAGTTTGTTCTTTTAGAACGCAGACTTTGTGTAGTCGAGGACTATTTACAGAGTGTTTTCTTGGCGAGGAGCCGAGTTTTTTCTGGCGATACCAGAGTGTTTTGTTGGCGATGAGCTGACGTGTTTTCTGGCGATCAACCAGAGCGTTTTCCCTAGCGACTTTAGCATGTCTAGATGTCTTAGGACGTCGACATTGCGCGATAGAGTGCGATTATTTTCTGAGTGCGACTAGTAGTGATACTAGATTTAGAATGTTCTCTTAGTGATGAGCTAGAGCATGGATAGCGATTTTTCCCGAGCGTTCGTCTGGATATTTATCCAGATATTTTTTTCTTAGCTTAGTGCTAAATGGTCTGACAAGACTTTTTCTTTTTAGTGTAAGTGTTTGCACTAGAATCATTTTTTTTATTTTTTTCTTTATTTAAGAATTTTTATAAATTTCTTTTGCTGAAATAGAAAATTTTCAGACAATCCTTAAAATATCTTAAGGCAGGTGTTCATATTTTATTTCAGTTCACTTTTTTTGATTTAGACAAGAGTCTAGACAGTTATTTTTTTGTTTTGGTAACAATAACAGAGCTGATTCTTTTATATAAGAAGACCGCGATTGTTACTTTGAACTGGTATTTCTTATGTTCATGCAAGAATTTTTATTTGCTTTTTGATGTACTTAACCTTAGTGTTTAATTAAGTTAAGTCTAGTTATAAGATTCTTGTGTACTTGCAAAAATTTTCATTTGGTTTTCATTGTACTTAATATTAGTGCTTAATAGAATTAAGTCTAGTAGTAAGGACCGAAGTTTGTAATTTTGTTTTAAGTTCTGACCTTAGTATTAAGTGATAGTGTACCACTTTGTACTTTTTCACCAGTAGCCTTAGTTTAATAGACTAGTGTAGTCTATTTCCTTTTGGAAGGGGGTAAATGTAACATTCATTTTTTCCTGGATTTTAAGACCATGCAATGTTACTGTTTTTTTTTACTTCGAATTGTATTTATTTTTATTTTAAAACATCGACCGGTATATTAAACAAAAGTTTCAGGACATTCAGTATATACTGTGTGGTACGGGTTGCTGATCGAACCTACCGCCAGGCCGCGATTGGCGAGATGTTTGACCCGGAGTTTTGATTGGATCGTCCGGATATTACCGGCAAATCGCACGATTATTTAAGGGCCTGAGAAACTACCAGCTAGGCTTTTTTCGATCGAGCCGCAGACCAGGCAGTACCGTCTAGCCGAGGGGCTATTTTCCATCTAGCCGAAGTAGGCTAATATTCTTCAGAAGCCGCTAAGTAAAAGTACCAGTTTCGACAATAAAAGCTGTAGTGAGCTTTCTAAGTGTTAAGAAAAAGTGTGAAATCGGGCGAAGTCCATCACAGCCGGACTGGAAAACAGTAAGTCAACAAAACTCACTCCAATAGACTTATTTGAGAGCAGTGCATTAACAGCAATGTATAACAGACAAAAAAGTGAAGTGTAAAACTCGATGTCTCGCCTTATCTCTTCGTCTCCTCTCCTTCGGGGGTCGTAAAAGTTTAAGGTTTAAATGTAACACCTACTATTTAGGCTAGAATTTTTTGGTATAACTGTAAAGGTTGGAACTTTTTATTTTCATTTTAAAAATATGAATAAATTTTTTTTTTGTTGATTAAAGCTAGTGTCTCACTGAATAGTTATTTTTCTTTTCAGGATCAGTTGTGCTAGACTAATTTCTTTTTAGTAATATCCATAAAACACTTCAGTTTTTTCTCATTTTTCTTAGCTGAAGTTAAATCCTTTCTATTTTAAAATGAGTGGTGCCCAAAAAAAAAGTCGTACAACTGAGGTTTCTTTAGAAATAGAATTAAATTCCAAAAAGACGTACAAAAATTATCTCTTACCCATATCTCTCCACCAAGGAAAACTGAGCTAGTATTTCTTTAATTTCTTTAGTTCTTTTAAAATCAGGTTTCACTCAATTCATTATCAGAAATTAAAGCGGGGCTGCAAGAAAATTGTGCTCAAGCTTGGGGCGTCCAGTATTTAAAAATGTTACAAAATGACGCAGTCTACATGGGGCGAAAAATAAAGCAAAATTAGCACACCTTACAAAATTACGCCCAAGCATGGGGCAACATTTTTTCACACGGTACAACTTATTTGTTTTTTTTTGATTTATTTAAACTGGATACAACTTTCACACATATGAACACTTCACTTTGACCTTCAGTCATCAACTGACCCAAATTTGTACAAGCATATCAAATTTCACACGCATATGACCGAATTGTACACATCACGAATAACTCGGTGATTCCCCGTTTTATTTTTACTTTAATGAGCGAAAAAAAATAATTTGCAGGGAAAATACAAAAAAAAAGTAAAAAAACTTCCAGAAATTAGAACCCCCTGTTCTAATTTTAGAGCGTTTAATTTGGTTTTTCGCTTATTTAGTTCAAAATCATAGAAAAAAAATATTTTCTAGTGGAAATAAAAACCAAAAAAAAACAACACTTCCAGAAATTAGAACCACAGGTTCTAATTTCAGAGCGTCTAATACATTGAAATGGCCGGTTCTAACTTCTGGACGGTTCGAATTTGTGAGATTCTACTGTATATATTTTTGAGCAATTTCCACAATTTAATTTGTAGACTTCGGATCTATTGTCTCTATCTGTTTTAGTTTTGTTATTTTTTATAAATTTGCCAAGTATCTTGGATGTTTTAAATGCTGTGTTAACATTTAATTTGCTCAAGAAACTATTTAATTTAGTGTTGCATCCACCATAGTCCGTTATAGACTTTACGTTTCTTTATTATTCGGAAAAACTGTACTAAATTTCGTAAAGTTTTTTCTTGAGAATATTATCTATTATGGATGGTGAACAGTCATTATTTACTGCTAATCGTTTTATAATATTAAGTTCTTTTTGAAAATCGTCTTTAGAGGAATATTTATTAGTCTGTGAATCATATTATGGAAAACTGCAAGTTTGTGACTTAGTGGAAGACATAAGGTATTATGGATAATTATGTCAGTATGGGACGGTTTATGGTAAATAGAAAAACTGTGTTTGTTATTATGTCTTTTTATTGTTAGGTCAAGGAAGTTTAAACTATTGTTGGTTTCAACTTCACTGGTAAATTTTATATTTTTGTGTATGTTATTCAAAAAATCTCACTTCCTGTAAAACAACATAAGATATCATCAACATCTCTATGTCAGTATACAGTGGGTGTTTGCTTATTTGGTTCTCTATGTTATTCATAAATATTTCCGCCAAAAGAGGACTAACTGGATTGCCCATTTTGAGACCGTCTAGGCTGCTGTATAGGTCGTTATTAAATTTAAAATAATTTTGTTCTAGGTAAACCTCTAAACAATTTAAGATGTCTTGTTTTATTATTGGGTTGACATTGATTTCTGAAAGAAGTTTTTCAATTAGTAATATAGCTTCCCTACTTGATATGCTTGGAAAAAGATTTTGAACATCGAAAGAGATTAATTTTGAATTGTCAGGTAACTTAAAATGTTTGATGTTTTCAACTAGTTGTTGTTGGAATTTTTTATTGCAAATTTAGCTTTAAATTTAGTGTTGTCTATAAGTATTTGAACAAGACGTTTTGATAGTATATAAGATATATATTTTATATAATAAAAAATTTAGTGGAAATTTAAGTAGTGTTTTACTTCTTGCAAATCTTCTTTATTGGAGCCAAATCTGTTTCCCACGAGCATTTTTTTGAGGTCTGCGAATAGATAATAGTAGCTGGGGGCCAAATCTGGAGAATATGGTGGATGAGGAAGCAATTCGAATTTCAATTCATGCAATTTTGCCATCGTAACTATTGACTTGTGAGACGGTGCATTGTCTTGATGAAAGAGCACTTTTTTCTTATTCATTTGGGGCCGTTTCTTTGCGATTTCTGCCTTCAAACACACAAATAACTTTATATAATATTCGCTACTGCTAGTTTTTCCCTTCTCAGCATAGTCAATGAAAATTATTCCATGCGTATCCCAAAATACAGAAGCCAAAACCTTCCCAACCAACTGTTGTGTCTTTGGTCGCTTCGGGCGGCTTTCATCGGCTGCTATCCACTCAGCTGACTGCCGATTTGATTCCGGTGTGTAGTAGTGGATCCATGTTTCATCCATTGTCACATATCGCATGAAAAAATCCTTTTAATTGTGTTTAAACAGGTCTAAACAGAACTCAGAATCATCAACACGTTGTTGTTTTTAGTCCACTGTGAGCAAAGGTGGTACCCATTTAAAACAGAGCTTTCTCATGCCCAAATGTTCATGCAAAATATAACCAACACATTATTTTGATATCTTTAAGATGTCAGCTATCCCATGCAATTTCACTTTACGATCTTCCAAAACAGTTTTGCGGTGTAACCACATCATTTGGATGTCCAGAGTGTTCAGCATCATTTGTATCTGTACGACCACGTTTAAATTCAGCATACCAATAAATGATGAGTGTTTTTCCAGGGGAAGAGTCCCCGTAGCACTTATCGAGACATTTCTTTGCTTGAACGGGATTTTTTCCTATCAAAAAACAGTGTTTAATCAACATACGAAATTCGATTTTTTCCATTGTTTTGAAAATATCAAAAGTAGCGTCACTAAAACCACTGTCACTTGTAAATTAATCGTCGAAAAGTCATGAAATTTTGACACGTATCGTTTAAAGGTTAGTACTTCCTAAAATCATATGGATTTTTTGAAAAGGGCGACATCTCTGTGTCAAACCAAAAACTGTGTTAAGGCTGGATAGCAATATTAACTTTGTGTTTTTTGTGACAGCTGGATCTTTTCAGAGCTTAATGAGTTTGATCATCGAGTTTGTAGCCATAGTCAAAAGTCTTTTTACTTCCGCTTCACAGCCACCATTGTTAGTTATGAGTTATGTCTACAACAGTGAAACTAGCAATTTCATTTATGTGTGGCCCATCTTCATTACGACTAACAATCATTGCTTTGGTTTGGCTCCATAATTTTTGCTGGTGATTTCTCTCTTTCTCTACGGTTACTCAGCTTTTTTCCACCGATTGTCACACCCCTACTCAAGCCATCCAAAACAGACTTCATTACGCGTTCACTATATATGTTAAAAACTAAGGATGATAGAATACAGCCCTGTCTAACTCCAGCTTTTACGTTAAAGGGATCGGAAAAAGAATTATTCGGACGGGACTGCCGCAAAGAAAACAACATATTTTCTCTGAGGCACTCAACCGCTTAAAAGACTTCGGATGCCCATCAGTCCAAGTCCAAAATTAGGATGGAGTGTCATCGTGACCTCTTAGAACTATTTGCCAGGAACGGCCGTTAACGATACGTTAACTTATTTACATAAAACAGCTGCCTGGTTTTCGTAGCGTTAATTTCTACTTGGTTACTGTCTCCCCAAGAAGTTCTAACACCTAATGCCTATATAAGTTAGTAATTAGTGTTTGTTGTTATATGAAGAATTACCTTCATGTTTTATCTTTTTCAGCTAATTAACGAATCAGTAGTGATTTTTTTCAGTAATTATTTATTTACTTTAAGCAGGCTGAAATTATATATCATCAACAATTACATATCTATTTCTCAAAGGAGTTCTTCGTACTATTTCAATATTAAAAAGATATACGTACGTGATTTATCGCAATTTGCATTCATCAATCAATATTATTCAAAACTGATTAAAAAAATAGAACCAATCTGTATATACAGTTACTACACTCTCTACGCAATATGTTTAGATCGATTACTTAGAAATTATTTGAATGATTTGTAAAGTTTCAAGATAAATGAGCTCTATTTGTTTCGCTCGTTCGAAACAAATCAGAATCCGTCCCGAACAATCTTTTTTAATTGTTTTGTACGTTATGCAATATCTAGTTTCATGCTGTACGATATATCTTGTTTCATAATTTATACGTACAGGGTGTTGAAACACTCGAGAATGTTCGATTTTTATCTAAAACCCTAGCTCTGATTAAACACATTCTATTTTAGTTTTCTTATACTTTTTATCTTGGATAATGTCTTTCCTGTTGCTGATAAAAGACATTAATCAAGTTGTAAGTGTCCCAAATTGATGTTCAATTGAAAGTGACCACAATATTGTAAGAGCAAAAGTACTTATAAACATTGGACAGGAAAGAAACAACACGATTCTTAAAAGAAACCGTAAGAAATGAACAATCCCGGAAGATGTAGATTCTTATAGAAAGGAGATAGCAAGCTCCTTGGAACACAACGAAAATACAGCAGTTGATAACATCTTTAGAAACATCAAAAATAGTATCGAAATCGCCATCGAAAAAACTTGACTAAAACAATAAGGAGAACAGAAATTAATCAAAGAGCAAAACAGTAGAGAAAAGGTGGATAAGGCTATAAACGAATACAGGACTATACCAGGTGTACAAGTATGAAATTCGGATTTCAGACAACAGATGGTGCAGTTTGTGCTATAAAGATTAGACACTACGCCATTTTGTTATGTCATCAACAAGTGTCAGACGCGCACGAGTGATAAATTGGAAAAGTGTGTGCATGTGTGTTGTTGTGTTCAATATGTCAAAATTTATACGAACAGAGAGCATTCGCGGAGAGCATTAATTTTTGTTTTCATTTGAAGAAAACTGCTGTAATCATACCGATTACTTCGAGAAGCTTATGGTGAACATGCTCCATCGCAAGATACCTGTGAACGATGGTTTCGGCGTTTCAAAAGTGGTGACTTCGATGTTGCAGACAAGGAACGTAGAAAACCGCCAAAAAAATACGAAGATGTGGAATTGCAAGCATTGTTGGACGAAGATGATTCGCAAATGCAAAAACAACTCGCCGAGCAATTGGCCGCTAGTCAACAAGCTGTTTCCAATCGGCTACGGGAGATGGGAAAGATTCAGAAGACCGGTAAATGGGTACCACATGAGTTGAACGACAGGCAAATGGAAAAGTGCAAAAACACGTGTGACATTTTGCTCGCTCGGTACAAAAGGAAGTCGTTTTTGCATCGTATAGTTGGAGGGGATGGAAAGTGAATTTATTTTGAGAATTCCAAGCGCAAAAAATCATGGGTAGACCCAGGCGCACCATCCACATCGACCGCAAGACCGAATCGTTTTGGCAGAAAGACGATGCTCTGTGTTTGGTGGGACCAGAGGGGCGTGGTCTATTATGAGCTGTTAAAACCTGGGGAAACGGTTAATACTAAACGTTACCAACAACAATTGACCGATTTGAACCGTTCGCTGCTTGAAAAAAGGCCAGAATACCGAAAGAGGCAACACAAAGTCATTTTTCTTCTTGACAATGCTGCACATACGGCAAAACCAGTTCGCGACACGTTGGAAGCACTCAGCTGGGAAGTTCTACCTCCTGCGGCTTAGTCACCAGATTTGGCTCCTTCCGATTACTACTTGTGTGCATCGATAGGTGACGCACTTGCTGAGCAGCGCTTTGGTTCGTACGAAGATGTGAAAAAATGGCTCGATGAATGGTTCGCAGCAAAAGGGAAAGATTTTTACTGGTGTGGTATTTACAAATGGCCCTAAAGATGGGAAAAATGTATAACAAGCGATGGAGCATACTTTGAATAAAGCACTTTTTATCATTCTTCCGAATTTAACATGTTTTTTTAGAAAAAAAATACGCATTTCATACTTGTACACCTGGTAAATCTAGTTTCGGTAATACTTGCATATATCAACTATAGTATGTTTTTTAATAATTTAGATGTATAAAACAATTCTATATGTTTCTCTAGCTATCACCAACCTAAATCTCCGAATTATGCATATCCAAGAGCAATTGTAGAAACCGGGAACATAACAGATGCGTGTAAAAGGATTTGATCCTTTTTACTGGATTACAATTACGCGGGCTTACACATGTTCGTCGCCTTGTAATTATAGGGCCAAACAGGATTTTACCACCCTTTATTTATTCTGTTTGTTACATACTGGTGGCGATTGATAATCTATGAATAATGTTTACTGACTATGAAAATAGGCAAAAAAATACTGAGATTAGTAAAAAGCTATTAAATTGTTTCTTATTATTTTTTACGGAGTCCTTTAGTTTAAATCGCTTCACGCTGTTATAGGAATAGTTGTCTGTAGTAACGGGGAAGGTAGAAAGTGGAAGATCAAGGGGACGGTCTCTAACAAGATGGTCCGACCAAGTAAGATCTTTTCTGGGTATGGGCATGCACGAGTCAAGTCAGGTCCGGCAGGATCGATGCGTGAAGAATGACTGTTGAGGCCGCAATTGCATAGTGTCACCGATACTCCTTTTGGGGTGAAATGATTGAGAGACTATATAATAATTAGAGACCGGATTATATGCATGCAAATATTCATGAAAAATGCTTAAAATATGCATGAAAAGGGTGAAAATATCCAATATTAAATAATAATAAAAGTAGTAATTTTTAGTTTTTTATTTCAAAATCAGCATAAAATTAACAAGTTATCGACGATGTTTAAATTTAATTAACAATTATTTAACATTTTTTTAAATTATTGAACATTTGTATTCTTGTACACGTAAGCAATAAGGTACGAGTATTGTTCCAAATGTTGGGTAGTAAAATTGTGTCTTCGATCACTTAAAATATTTTTATAATTGGAAAAAGACCGTTCCACATCCACTGAGGTAACTGGGCAGTATTTGAATTTGGGTGTTAGGTTAGCACTTATTGTTTCTGGCAAAAGTTCACCCATCCCATTAATCATACTATCAATTTGACACAAAGGTTCAAAGCCTGGGTTATTGCACAAAATGTTTTCAAACTTTTCTTACACTCTACTCGGGAATACATCTGGCAATGTGAAGTTTATTTGACGGGTTTTATTCATTAACTGAATTGAATCGGTCAACGCCAAACCTCGAGTTTCAAGCTTTTTAATACCCGCAGGTATGTGGGAAAAGTGAGTGCTAATCAAAGCTATGTTTTTTTAAATATTAGAATCGTTAAATGCTTCCTTGGATTGAAAAACTGCCATAGCCTCTGCACTATCGAAGTCATTTACTACACCTTTGATGGCCTCGAAATGTCCCTTGTAAAATAACACAGCTTCAATCCATGTTCCCCATCGAGTTACCACTGGTTCGGGAGGGGGGCACATTTGGTAGTTTTCCTTCATAGGCGTTATTGCGAGCAGGTGCCTTAAGAAACACTTTCTTTGCTGATGAAATCAGTTTATTTACATTTCCAAACGTGGATCATACTTCTTCAGCGAGTCGATGGACTCCGTGAGCAAAGTACGTCACATGAATTAAATTTGGATAAAATTGGAGGACGGTTCCAGACGGCGACATTAACAATACCCTGAGCAATTCAATTGCCTAGTAATATTGTAAATATAGGGAAAATATGCATCATTACTAGATTTTGGGTAAAATATGCAATAATCGGTGAGAATAGTCTAAATATGCAAATGCATATGAAAATATGCAAATGCATATAATCCAGTCTCTAATAATAATAATTTCTATTTTACCTAACGACCAGTGATCTTGAACCTACCGATTTTTCGGTATTTCTACTGATATGGGGTCTGTCCTACCGAAATACTGAAATTTAACGATTTTTCCACGATTTCTTAGAATACAAGGAAATTCTCCCCATTTTTTTTACTGATTCTACATTTCCAAGTTGGCAATCCTTTCCGTTTATGTTTTTACGGGGAATCACACGATTGTATGATAAGTAGTTATTGCAGAATGTTCCCGATATCTTTTAAGGGGTACCCTTGTGTTCTACTCGTAACTCGACGTTTTTAGGAGATCCCCGAGCTAATTCGCTTGTCTATATAAACAAGAACGCGGATTTTATTATTTCATTAATTTTCCTTATTTAGAAGAGAAACTTTCTCCGGGTTATTAATAGTGTCTACTAGTAGTATCTACCAAAAATATTATTATAGTACCAAGTCAAAATGTCGTCAGACGAACAACCAACTACAAACGCGAGTGCAAAAAGAAAAAAATACCTACAATTTTATAGAAAAGAATGGGCAGAAGGATTTTCAGGCTGGCTGCAAGAAAGTCGTAAAAGCGCAAAGTATGCCTATTGTAAAAGTTGTAATAGGGATATTAATATTACGTCAGGGAATGACGCTCTTAGGAAACACAATTCTTCACAAGCACAGCCGGTATCATCAAAAAATATAAAATCACAACCAAAGATATCATCATTTACTGTGACAAAAACTCAAAAATCTGATACAAGTTAAACAAGTTAAAAATATTTCATTATTTTTTACTAAATACCAGTACATTGTTATATTATTTTATATTCTACCAGTGTATCAGGTGTACAAGTATGAAATGCGGATTTTTTTTCTAAAAAAACATGTTAAATTCGGAAGAATGATAAAAAGTGGTTTATTCAAAGTATGCTCCATCGCTTGTTATACATTTTTTTCCCATCTTTTGGGCAATCTGTGATTACCACGCCAGCAAAAATTTTCCCCTTTTGCTGCGAACCATCGATCGAACCATTTTTTCACATCTTCGTACGAACCAAAGCGCTGCTCAGCAAGTACGTGACTCATCGATGCAAACAAGTGGTAATCGGAAGAAGCCAAGTCTGGTGAGTAAGCTGTATGGGGTAGAACTTCCCAGCTGAGCATTGTCATGAAGAAAAATGACTTTGTGTTGCCTCTTTCGGTATTCTGGCCGTTTTTCAAGCAGCAAATGGTTCAAATCGGTCAATTGATTAGTATTAACCGTTTCCCCAGGTTTTAACAGCTCATAATAGACGACGCCCCTCTGGTCCCACCAAACACAGAGCATCGTCTTTCTGCCAAAGCGGTCTTGCGGTCGATGTGGATGGTGCGCCTGGGTCTACCCATGATTTTTTGCGCTTGGGACTCTCAAAATAAATCCACTTTTCATCCTCTGTAACTATACGATGTAAAAACGACTTCCTTTTGTATCGAGCGAGGAAAATGTCACACGTGTTTTTGCGCTTTTCCATTTGCCTGTCGTTCAACTCATGTGGTACCCATCTACCGGTCTTCTGAATCTTTCCCATCTCTCGTAGCCGATTGGAAACAGCTTGTTCACTAACGCCCAATTGCTCGACGAGTGGTTTTTGTGTTTGCGAATCATCTTCGTCCAACAATGCTTACAATTCCACATCGTCGTATTTTTTTGGCGGTTTTCCACATTCCTTGTCTGCAACATCGAAGTCACCACTTTTGAAACGCCGAAACCATCGGTCACACGTATCTTGCGATGGAGCATGTTCACCATAAGCTTCTCGAAATAATCGGTATGATTCGACAGCAGTTTTCTTCAAATGAAAAACAAAAAATTAATGCTGTCCGCGAATGCTCTTTGTTCGGTACAAATTTCGACATATTGAACACAACAACACAACAACACAACACTATTCACACACTTTTCCAATTTATCACTCATGCGCGTCTGACACTTGTTGATGACACAACAAAAAGGCGCAGTGTCAAATCTTTATAGCACAAACTGCATTGGTGCACCATCTGTTGTCTGAAATCCGCATTTCATACTTGTACACCTGGTATAGTAGATACGTCTTTTTTAATTTTTTTTATATTTTCAGGTGAAATAAGATTAGCCTCGTTTGTTGCTTAACATGCTATACCATTTCCTCTTAGTGAGGACCTACGGAAACTAATAGAGTCCGGTTGTCCCGATTCAAAAATTGCAGAAAAACTTAAATGTTCAACGATGAAAACTCACTCCATAATTAATCATATTAGAAAGTTTTGATAATTTATGTGAAGATCTGCGGCAAACTGAGTTTTCATTTATTATTGACGAGTCCACTGATCTTAGCACAATCAAACACTTGGGCTTAATGGTGCGATATGCGAAAGAGCATCGTATCTGCGATTGTTTTTTAGCTCTTATTCCATTAGAAGCTGCTAATGCAGTATCCTTATTTGAACATATTGTCAACTTTTTTACAAGCGCTGATATTCCATATAAAAATAATCTAATAGGTTTTGCATCTGATGGGGCAAACGTAATGATGGGACGTAATAATTCTGTTGTGACATTGCGGTAAAACGAATTTCCCAATATTTTTATATTTAAGTGCATATTTGTTTCATCTTTGCGCGTCATTTGCTTGTACCAAACTACCACGCTTTATAGAGAAACTTATAAAAGACATTTACAATTACTTTTCTTCTAGTCCAAAAAAAGTTGCAGAGTTTAAAGACTTTGAAATACTTCACCCCTCTCAGACACGCTGGTTATCAGTACACGCAGCAGTAAAAAGAGTATTGGAACAATTAACTGCAGAAAATATATTACAGAAGGTTCAAGACCCCACTACATTGCTATTTTTGGAATTTTTAGATTTTGTGTTACCATTATTTAACCATTAAAAAAAGAAATGCAGGCATAACACTCGAAAATTCACATTTTATAGGAAAAAATAAGTCAAACATTAAGAACTTTTTTTGATTGCTTTTTAAAAAGAGAATATTTAACAAGTACTCCAATCGAAAATGTTCATTTTAAAAATCCTAAACATTTTATGGATGCCGGTGGCGTATACTGTGGCGCTGCTGCGTCTAATACACTACTTAGTAATTCAGATTTAAGCCCAGATCAAGTAAAGGCAGATCCCTAGATTTTTATATCGACGCTTGCAAGCAAATAACTGCGCGGTTTCCATTAAAAAATAATCCAATAAAATGTTTGGACATAATTGAACCAACGAACGTTAAAAGTGGCAAAACTGCTTCGGCAATTCCTGTTAGTAGACTCTTTTCCAATATTGTTCAGAACAATGATTTCCAATAAATTGATACAGAGTGGTGTATTTTAAGAAATTGTGAACAAATCAAAACATTTTCTGATGACATAGAACTATTTTGGGATAATGTCAATTTAATGAGTATGGAGATGACACTCAAATGTTTCCGTTGTTGTCTACTTTCATCCTTACTATTTTATCACTGCCCCACCCGCTAATGTTGAGCACATATTCTCGCATATTAATCTTATGAAAACAAAACAGCGAAATAAGCTGTCTACTGAGTCAATCACTGATCTATTACATACAAAAGGACTATTTAATGACGCTAATTGTTATGACTTTGAAATTAATTCAAAGATGACTGCGGCTATGGCCAAAGAATATTGGTATGATTCTAAAAATCGTAAAAATTAATTAGATTTAAGTTTGTGTACTTATTTGATGTTACATATCTTTTAAACGAATTACAAATTACTTAGTCTGTTATGTTTTTATTATTTAGATTTCATTATGTTTTACTAGTATTTACTAGTCTTTATTCACGCATATATAAAATATTATAAAAAAAAGATTGCTCTTATTAGTTTTAATCGTATACTTTGTATGTTCCGTAAGTTCCTATTATTTTGCAAAGATAAAGAAGTTTAAAATAAGTAAATCTGATCGAATATTGTATTTTTTTTTCATATACCGATTTTGGGTACAAATATACCGATATTAGTGGGTAACTCTACCTATTTCGCCTTTTGACGTTCGAGACCACTGCTAACGACAGTGTACGGAGGAGTTGGTTATCAAATAATGTTTCCTCTCTGGCACAGTTTTTTTCGCACGGCTTCAGCAAGGATATATCGACGTCTTAATGCTAAATCGCTAGATATTATAACAAAATGTAATATGTAATGTAATATATGTTTTACGACATATATTTCGATAAAATTTTATTAAGTTATCCTTATAACGTTTTCAGTTGGAAAATGTGCAGTATGCGTATAACCTTCTCCCCAAAAATCAAATTATTTCGCTCCCAATACTGCCAAACTCCCAAACAAAAGATACATTAATATTACTGATATATCTCCTCGCAAACAACCTAACGAAATCATACAAAATCCAACGAATACTACCCGAAAACGAATTTCGAATATTTCGAGCGTATTTGGGCGAGTCTGCTGAATACGAATTGCTCTCCAAATAATTCGGTTATCTGTAATAACGGAGCTCACTTTTGTATTCGGAGTTTTGTATGATCACTGCAAAGTATACGGTGCATATTTATGAATGTAAACGTATACAGAGTGTTCTCTAACTTGGATCAATTATTATTTTAAAATTTTTTATTAAGAGTAATATTGTGGCTGTGAAAAAATCACTTCTTCTTCGGGTACCACGACCGTTCAACGATCGTTGGTTATCATGTTGGCTACCATGTTGATGATGATCGTTTAATTGACAGCCGCTCGGAAGAGCTGACCCGTAGAATTTCGGTACCACTGCCTCAAATTTTCCAACCACGATGTTCTCCTTCGCCCTGGACCAAGTCTACCTAGACTCTTTTTCTCTATAATTAGATGCAAGATTCCATATTTTTCAAGATTTATAATGTGGCCAAAACATTCTGATTTGCATCTCTTGATGATGGTGACCACCTCCAAATCCTTGTCCAAGGGAGTGAGAACGCTCCTGCTACTAATTCTGTCCATCCAACTGATTTTCAGCAGCCTTCGATACATCCACATCTCGAATGCCTCCAGACGTTTATGCTTTACTTCAGTTAGCGTTCACACTTCCATGTAGTACAAGAGAATCGGAAAGACATAGCAGCCTACCATTTTCATTCGTAGTCTCAATAATAGGTCGTGTTTAGTTAAGATATTTTTGTTCTTGATAAATGCGGCTTGGGCTTTCTCTATTCGAATTTTGACTTCCACAGTCGGGTTCCAGTGACCGTGGATATTGTTAGCGAGACACATCAATTTATTAACTCTCTCTATGTTTGTGCCACTGACTGTAACCAACACCATCTTCAGTATTAGATTCTATGCTTATAATTATATATTTTGTTTTATTTGCATTGAGTGAATAAATATGAAATAGTTGTAAGAAAAATGTTGTATACGATGTGTGCTTACAATGTGATTTCAAAACTGAATTAATTATTAACCTTCGCTACGCCTCTAATAATAAACACCCCTTTATTTTCTTTAAACATACACTTTACCACTAGTTGCAGAAATAAATATTATAATGAACCGTTATTTCACTGATGTTCCTTTAGTGCAACTTTTGTCAGATTCCTTATTTTACAAAGGATTTTTATCGCGTAGAATCATAGTTACGGCAGGTCACGGTGCATTACATATTTATACGGTAAAATAATGATCGATCACAGAAAGAAAATTTGTAACAGAAGACCGTTTATCTGTTTGCTCGTGTGATTGATGATGATGTATATTAGACTGCCAACTTTGTGCTAACGAGAAAAATATTAACCGTAGATAAATGTTGTCACTAATGTCCTATTATTATTTATAAGATCTTCTACTCCGTATATTTGTACCAAAAACATGATGAAGTGATTTACCCAATACCTTTTTTCAAATACGAGTCGTAAGAAAATGCTGAATATAATTCTTTCACTTTAATTATTAATTATCTCGATATAGTGTGTCAGGTAATAACGTGTCTGCGATAACTCATTTTTAGTAGTTGTGGGATTCTAGCGATTCAAGAAAAAATCGGTAGAGGAAATCTTTGTATTCGACGCATTTTAGTAAAAGTACCAGTCGATTCTGAACTTTCGTCGAAATCGCGTAAAATCCAAATTAAGTCACTTATTTGCTCGTCGGTTCGTCGTAGTCTTTCTTTGTTCCCAGCCAGACAGGCCTAAAATGACAGATTCCGCGGCCGCTAAATATATTAAAAAGTCGGTAACGTTTGTGAAGAAGTGGGGAAATTATTTTAACGAGACGAAAAATGTCGACGACATGCCAAAACGTGGTTCAGTAGGCAAAGTCACTCCGAAAGTCGAAAAACGAATCGTGTCTTTGTTTTCACGGGACCCGAAATTGATGCTGCGTCAAGGAGCGACAAAATCAAGAAAATCGGGTTTGAATGTGTCTCATGAGACCATTTGACAACATCTTTGTGCTCATGATGTCAAATTCCGAAACACGTTGAAGAGACCTTTGCTGGGTGAAAACCGCATCGCAAAGCGGCTCGCTTGGGACCGTAATAAGATATTAAAGTGGCACTCACAATGCACAGTGTGTCGCGTAGAACATGCTAGGTGGACAAAATTCATGTTATGATTTCCAGGAAATCTTATTTGCAAAACGTAAACAACACCACCAAACCCCGAATTCCGAGAAAAGGTTGTTTATCAAATTTGCAAGTGGCGAGTCATAAGCGTCAGAAGTCAGGTAATGAGTTTAATGCAGCTCTTTCAATCAATCAGTTGCAATTTAGCGACACTTTCGTGCACATCTTATAGTGACATATTGTAATATTGTGAAAGTTTTTGTGATGAATATTAATACTGAGGGTAAGTACTATTTTTTAATGTATTTTTTTAATCAGAATCTATTAATTTGAATTTTTAGTATTTTTTTTAAATAGCATATATATATTTTTAGCGTGTTTTTTAAAAAAAAAAAAACTTTGAAAGTTCAGAATATACAGACATTCACCTCTATCCGTGCTAGTTTTTAGATATTACACAGAAATAACTTTATTCTTCGTAAAAATACACATATTGTTTAGCACACTTCAGTACAACATGTTTTTTTTTCTTTTTTTCCAGAACACGTTTACTCTATTTCAAGGGTAGCCTTTTTTGAGGAGTGGTTGAAACACACGAAGAATGAAAAAAACTCGCGTGTATATGACTTTCTTTCTTCAAAATTTCACTTTGGTGACATTACTGAAAGCAGCCAAAAAGAAATAAAGTTGAAGATATCCAACTTGTCTAATAAGTTTGGTGCCAAATGTTTGACTTCCGGAAAGTCGAAGGAGCGTATTTTAATTAAAAATAAGAATTGGTTGGATGAAGCAGACATACAGTTTACTGCGAGTTCTTTTGCGCCACAACCTTCAACATCAAGTGAGAATGTGACTCCTGCAGGAAGACCTCGCAAAGATTTCGAGGAATCGTCGTTTAAGACGAAGAAACGTCGCGTCGTGGATCTCGAAATTGCTGTGCGTTCAGCAGGGCAAAGGAAAATTGCCAATGTGATTAGAGACATTAGTGAGAGCCCAGATAATATTATTAAGTCTAAAAATACCAGTTCCGTTAATCCTAGGCAATTAAGTAGTGACGAAGCCTTAGCTTACTATATAGATTCTAAGTCAACAACGCATTCTTACAAACAAACTAGGAAGTGGTCCATGAAGGCGGGGCATAATGTGTTTCCGTTATATTTTAGTTTAAAAAAGTCCAAACAGGCCTGTTACCCTGCAGAGGAGCACATTGCTATAACAGAAACTCGTGCTGAAATAAATTTGCAAGCCTTATTAAATAAAACAGTGGAACGTCTAGTATTAGCACAGAATGAAGTTATCAGCAGTGTGCTCCCAACAAGTTCATCGTTTACACTTGTTAGTAAATGGGGATGTGATGGAAGTTCTGGGCACAGCACATACAAACAGAGATTTGAGAACACTGAATATACGGACTAGTTTCTTTTCGCATTTTCTTTAGTTCCCCTTAAGTTATATGATGGGTCCAAAATTATTTGGCAAAATCCTCGGCCTTCATCAACTTTGTATTGTCGCCCAATCAAATTTATATTTGCCAAAGAGACGAACAACTTCACGTTAGTGGAGACAAATAGATTGTGGGAAGAAGTTAATGCTCTTCTTCCAACACTTATCAACTTTGGTGATTCTCAAATCTCTGTAAAACACGAACTTTTGCTGACAATGACAGACGGAAAGGTATGTAACGCCTTAACGGAAACTAGTTCATCCCAAAAGTGTTTCATCTGTGGCGCCACCCCCAAGACGATGAACGATGACCCCGCGATGTTTAACAGCAATCAAAAACATTTTGGCTTTGGTTTATCTACACTTCATGCTTGGATTCGTTGCTTCGAATGTCTTTTACATATCAGTTACAAGTTGAATATTAAGAAATCGCAGGCTAGAAGCAACGAAGACAAAGCAGATATCAAGGTTCGTTCCGAGGAAATCAAATTGAAATTTAAGAACGAGATGGGACTCATTGTAGATAAACCAAAGCCAGGATTTGGTTCTTCAAATGATGGAAATACAGCCCGTCGCTTTTTTAAGAATGCTGAGATGAGTGCTCAGATCACAGGGTTGGATGTTACAATTATAAAAAAGTTTGATGTTATTTTGAGAACATTGTCTTCTGGATTCGAGATAAACTTAGTTGAATTTTGTCTTGAAACCAGAAAACATTATCTTAGTCTCTATTCGTGGTACTGTATGCCTGCTACTGTGCATAAAATATTAATTCACAGCACAGAAGTCATCAAAGCGGTATTGCTTCCAATTTGGCAGCTTTCCGAAGAGGCTCAAGAAGCACGGAATAAAGATTGCCGCAGATTTAGGGAGTACAAACACCCGCAAGTGCTCGCGTGTTGCCACGAATAGAGACTTACTGTGCATGTTAATTATAACATCTGATCCTTTGATCAATAGCCTTCGAGAGATTCTCAAAAAAAAAAGCCGGAAAAAATATGTATTTAAAGTTAATGGTAAGCCCTAGCATAGAAGAGTCAAGATTGAAATCGTCATCATATTGTCGCACAATGCCACAAAATGATGACGATTATACAGTAAACGACTCATCAGAAGACTCTGATGATGATTATTAGGTTCAGCTACTATTTTTAGTTATGTAATGCTTGTACTAAGCATGTAAACCTTGACTTGTAAATTTTTCTTTATCAATAAATGAGTATTTTTATTTTTACATATAATTACACTCACTGTCATTATGCTAAATTTATTACAGAGCATTTATAACATTTATTTTAAAATTAAACAAAAACAAATTTTTGACTGGAATTTTCAAAAACAATTTTTTTTGCACCGAACAGCTAGAAATATGTACCTTAAAAAAATCAAAAACATTTTTTAAAATACCAACTACTTATGTATGTATAATGCAGAAGTTACCTACCTGAAAGGCAGGTATTATTTGAGTTTATCCTTTTTGTGTCAATAAAACTAAGTAATAGGGATTAATTGTTTTATTTGTAATTGACAAATGCAATAAATGATTTTTCATCTGGTTATTATTAAAAATAATAATACAGTGTCTTTCATTTAGTTGCACATTCAAGTTTGTAGAAAAATTCGTGCACTTATGCAGAATATTTTGTTTTTGTTATACAATGTTTTGTGCAGCTGGACAAAAATACAGGTAAGCGAAATCCAGCTAAATGAAAGACACTATATTATAATTTTTAATTCTAATAACCATACAAAATACCCTTGCCCTTTAGTTCCGTTATCTACCTGCTAAGCTGATGCAATCCTACCGCGATATGCAAGGTGGCTGTATTACACAAATTTTATCGATATTGAGTACCTGCGGTAAATTGTGAATAAAACCCACATTTATTAACCGATTTTCATGATTAATACCTTATTTTATTTTCCAGATACGCAGCTGTCAGAAAAAATGTATAATATTTTGTTTTTCTTTTGTTATTGCGCTTTTTTACCGAAAAAAATAATGAATTTTACACGAAAAAAAAAATTTTTCTCTCCATTAATTTCTAAATAACTCCAAAACGATAAAAGATAGAATAAAATAATATTCAATCAACTTTAATAAAATTTTGTTACGCATTTTTTAATGTTTTTATTTATAAAAATCTGACAAGTTGTTCCCGAGTTATCGTTAAATATGTCTGCGTAGCTGACTAATTTAGGGGAAAAAATTAGCCACGCCATAAAAAAAACCAACGCGATGAATTTTTTCTTAAAATAAGTTAATATGCCTAGAATATACATAAACAATTGAAATAAGTGAAAAAATAATTTTGTCCAGCTAACTTGTATTAGTCGACACACTGTGCAATGGCCGGATGTAAACTCTACTGAAAATGTTTGGTCCCTTTTAAAGAGAAACCTCAGAGGAAAAACTGAGGACTTTGACTCAGTTGTCTCGCGAGATTCGAAAAATTTGCAGAGTATGCAGAAAATCTCGTCGACGGCATCCCTCAAAGATGGCAGGAGGCGATTGGATAACCTACTAAGGTAATTGCGCCACTATTAGCACAACAAAGAATACATTGATGGCAAAAAATATTCTCGAAATACATTTTTTTCAATAGGAGCGATCACGTTCTTACTTGACAGACTGTATATTAAAGAAGTAACTGATACCTTATGATCAAAAACGAATCACCAAAATTACAATTAAAAACAAAATTAGCCGACTTCAAAAAAACGATAAAAAGTTCAAAATAATATCTTCTTTTAATCATAAAAAAATATAATAAGTAGAGACCAGATTATATGCATTGGCATATTTTCATATGCATTTGCATATTTAGACCATTCTCACCGATTATTGCCTATTTTACCCAAAATCTAGTAATGATGCATATTTCCCTATATTTACAATATTTCTCAGTATTGTAATAATGTAATAAAGGTGGGGTTTGGCCCAAGACGGCCCTTTGCACTGCGGCCATCGTTGATCTATTGGTATTACTAGGCAATTGAATTGCTCAGGGTATTGTTAATGTCGCCGTCTGGAACCGATCTTATTGACGGGACATTAACTGCAATAGTCTAAACATCGATTAGGTTATAGTGCCAAGGGAATACCCAAAATTACGACGGTATTTTATTCCTTTGGTTCTTGGTCGGGATATTAAGTGATAAGTAGTTAGTTTCTAAGAATATTTGTTTGAGCGTGGATCAAATAAACAATTTTCTCGAAGACGAATTTTTATTTTAAAACAAGATATCAGTTTTAACATTTAGAGTAGAGCCTTCTTCTTCCTATTTGGTGGCCTGCACAGAACTTGACAAGACAAATCATTCTACGATCGCCAGATTTGTGAATGAGGGTATTAAAAAAATATTTCCTGAATCTTCTGCAGATGAAAAAGTGTTTATATTTCTCTCAGATGCTGCTCTCTATATGATCAAGGCAGCCAAAGTCCTCCAAGTATTTTATCCAAATTTAATTCATGTGACGTGCTTTGCTCACGGAGTTCATCGACTCGCTGAAGAAGTACGATCCACGTTTGGAAATGTAAATAAACTGATTTCATCAGCAAAGAAAGTGTTTCTTAAGGCACTTGCTCGCAATAACGCCTATAAAGAAAAACTAACCAAATGATTGCCTTTACTGAACATTTCCGAACCAGTGTAGTAAAATCGATAGTGCACAGGCTTTGATTACGCACTGATATTCAGCTTTTAGCCCACATAGCTGCGGCTATTAAAAAGCTTGAAACTCGAGGTTTGGGGTTGACCGAATCAGTTCAGTTAATCAATAAAATCCGTCAAATAAACTCCACATTGCCAGATGTATTCCCGCGTAGAGTTAAAGAAAAGTTTGAAAAACATTTTGTGCAATAACCCAGGCTTTGAACCTTTGTGTCAAATTGATAGTTTTATTAATGGGACAGGAGAACTTTTGCCAGAAACAATAAGTGCTAACATAGTACCCAAATTCAAATACTGCCCAGTTACCTCAGTGGATGTTGAACGGTCTTTTTCCACTTATAAAAATATTTTAAGTGATCGAAGACACAATCTTACTACCCAATATTTGGAACAATACCTTATTGTTTACGTGTACAAGAATACAAATGTTAAATAATTTTAAAAAATGTTAAATAATTGTTAATTAAATTTAAACATCGTCGATAACTTGTTAATTTTATGCTGATTTTGAAATAAAAAACTAAAAATTACTACTTTTATTATTATTTAATATTGCATATTTTGACCCTTTTCATGCATATTTGCATGCATATTTCAAGATTTTTATGTTGCATATAATCTGGTCTCTAATAATAAGCAAGGGAAATCCTCGCTATTGTTATCTTAAATGAAAAAGGCAGGAAATGTACTCAATATGAATTAGTACCTAATACACAACATATAATACTTAGAGGCACACAATTAAGTTGAACATCTCTAAATCAAGTGTTCAAGACGCTGACTGGAATGTTTTGAACAAGAGAAAAGTGTGTGCGAAGTTTGTTTCCCACAGCCTTTGACTCGAACAAAAACAGCAACTGCGGGACGCCAATCGAAACTTTATCGAAATGAAAGATAAGTGGTTTGACCGATGGAGGATTAAGGTCAATCTAGGAAAGACCCAGGCCATCATCTTCGAAAAAAACATCCGTGCCAGAGACCCTCCTTAACTCTCACTCAATGGAACTGCAACATTAGGTACCTGGGTACCTTCTATACGACAAACAAGTGATTGCGGCCATGCGTAAGGCAAATCAGCTAGGGAAGCTGTACCCGCTTCTGAATCATCGAGGTAAATTAGCAACTGGTAACAAGTTGCTAATTTACAAAACGATTTTCAGGTTTACTGATCGAGCCGAAGTTCAAACAGTTCAAAATAAAACCCTACATATCATAGCAGGAGCTCCCTGGTTTGTCCACAATAACTAGTTGCACAGGGAATTTCAAATGCCCACAACAAAAGAATTCACCCGAAATACCCAGGTTCACTTTCTTGAGAAAACGACCGCTCACCCAACCCCGAGATTGATATGCGTTAACATCTGCACAATTATTTAGAATGCGAACACTCTTTTTAGAATATTACGCACCTGAAGAAGAAAATTTTTTTACGATGGTAGGATACAACGAATTGTATAAAGTACGCATACCTATTACTCCATCGAAACCTGACACAGCAGCAGGGTACTTTATACAATTCGTTGTATCCTACCATCGTGCTCCGTAACTTCTGGGATAAGTACCACTTGATACCGTTCTCTTGTTTGTCAATCCTAGCCTGACTGACGAGCCGTGATACGGCGAAACGCGTCTCAGGATGGATTTGACAGACAAGAGAACAGCTAGTAAGCTGCTGGAATATGGGTTTCTGTCTATTTTCAGTTGCTTTACAATAATTTATATATACTTGAGGAAGGATTCCTCGAAAAAGCGCTACCTGCTTTTTAAAGCGTTGACTGTGTCAACCACTCTGTCGGTTCGAAAGCTGCTGTGTCAGCTTTCGATGGAGTAATAGGTATGCGTACTTTATTCAATTCGTTGTATCCTACCATCGTGCTCCGTAACTTCTGGGATAAGTACCACTTGATATCGTTCTCTTGTTTGTCAATTCTAGCCTGACTGACGAGCCGTGATACGGCGAAACGCGTCTCAGGATGGATTTGACAGACAAGAGAACAGCTAGTAAGCTGCTGGAATATGGGCTTCTGTCTATTTTCAATTGCTTTACAATAAAAAATTTTTAGTTTCCAAAAATTAAACTCTACATGAAGGGCCAACGTTATGACGATTTGAAGGACATTAAAGTAACTGTGACTCGCGAGTTGAACATGATCTCAAAATAAGATTTTTCTAAAAGTTTCACATGGTTGGATGCACGTTCTGAACGTTGTGTTGAGGTCGGTGGGGACTATATAGGACATCTGATGTAAGAAAACGTTCATTTTTAATTTTTGTACTTTTTTTAGGAAAGTAGCCTGGTAACTTTTTGAACAGATGGTCTAAGTTAAAAATAATATTAAACACAAGAAATATCATTAAAATCAATCGGTTTGGCAGTTTTGTAAATATCTAAGGAGAAACATACATTCTTCTTCTTCTCATGCATTCCCCTAATGGAGGTTTGCGACCACGTCTTTAAATGTTTCTCTTTCTATCGCAACATCAAATAACTCCCCTATATTCATGCCGGTCCATTCTCTGAGGTTTCTCAGCCAAGACTTGTTCTTTCTTCCTACACCCTTTCTACCATCAACTCTTCCCTGCATGATAATTTGCAATAGTGGTTTTTTAGTCGTTTCCGAGTACACGACCTAAGTAGGATATTTCTTGTAATTTCTGCCTTGGTCTATCCTTCGTAGAACTTCCTCATTGGCTGTTATGGGATTTTTAATACCCTTTCACAGAGCCACATCTCAAATGCTTCTAGCTTCTTAACAGTGTGCTGCTTCAACCTCCATGTCTTGACTCCATACAAAAGTTAGGACCACGCGTAACATTTCAGGAAACCCATTCTTAGAGAGAGGGATAAGTTTCTATTGCAAAAGATTGTCCGTAATTTTAAAAATGATTTTCTTGCAACCTCTATTCTGGCTTTAATTTCAGTGTCTTGGTCAATGTCAGAGGTGATATAAGTACCTAAATATTTGTACTTTTCTACACGTTCTATTTGTTTTCCTTCGCGGAATATTTAGCAATTGTTGGTTTGATGTGTAGAAACCAAAAATTTTGTTTTTTCCGTGTTTATTGTCAGACCCATTTCGAGACTTTCTCTATTCACGTTGTCAACCAATGCCTGTAGGTCCTCTAATGTTTCTGCTAAGATTACGATATCGTAGCAAATCGAATGGTGTTCTTCACTTTACCCCCTATCCTGATTCTTTTACTTCGTTCCCATAATGCTTTCTTGAGAATGAAATAAAGGAGCCGACAAAGAAGAAAACGGAGGCATATATACATTACATACATAACAAAACCCAAGACAACTGGAACGCATATATCGCAGAAAGAAAATTAATGAATAGAAGAAAAAAAAAACAAATTAAAGAAGAATATTGGGAGACATTGGAAGTGATCTGGGTGATGCTCAAAGGAAAGTCTGGAAAATTTTAAGGCAGAACAAAAGATACGGTACAAACTAATAAAATTACAATTCAAGAATGGCAAACATACTTTGAGAAATTATATAAAGAAGAAGAAAATAATTAAACCATACTTGAAGAAGTGGAAGAAGTAAATCTAAAAGTAACTTTAGAACAGACAGAAAAAATTATAAGAAGTCTTAAAAATCGAAAAGCCTCAACATTAGACGACATTACAAATGAGACGTTGAAATATAGAGGAGAAAACCTATATCAACAACTAGCACAGCTCTTTACAAACATTGTAAAACATGGAAAAATACCTACAGATTGGAAAACTGGCATAACAATCCCAATATTCAAAAAAGGACAAAAGACGTTACCCGAAAATTACCACGAAATAACGCTCCTAAATACTACCTTAAAAGTATTAACAAAAATCATACTGGAAAAAATGAGCAAGGATATTCAAATAAGAGAGGAACAACAGGGAATCCGCAAAAATCGATCGACTATAGATGCCATACGTCTCTGAATCGGGAATCTGATCATAACATCTCGTGTTTCTACCAGAATGTAAGACGAGGCTGGTTTGAAAAGTCCGTGCAAAGCCCGAGAGATGGCACCACCGGCGCGTATCGAGGTCATGTTTAGTTAGTAGTATCTCTTGAATGAACGCACACCAAGTTTCAGCCATATTGGTCTATTTCTTTGTGTTTGGCATTCGTGTGAATCAAGGAAGTCGAGTGATTTTCAAGAAATGGACGAAAAAGAATTTCGTGTGGTGATTAAACATTACTTTATGAAAGGCAAAACGCCTCAGGAGACTAAAGGGAAGCTTGATAAACATTATGGTGACTCTGCACCTTCGATTAGTTTATAAGTGGTTTCAAAATTTTCGAACTGGCCATATGGGCACAAGTGACGCTGAATGTTCTGGACGGCCTGTGGAGGTTACGACTCCAGAAATCATTGATCAAATCCATGATATGGTGATGGATGACAGAAGAGTTAAGGTGCGTGAGATTGCTAGTGCTGTGGGCATCTCGACTGAACGGGTACATAATATTTTGCATAAACATTTGGACATGAGAAAGCTATCCGCAAGATGGGTGCCGCGATTGCTCACGCTTGACCAAAAACGGAATCGTGTGAAGTGTTGCAAGGATGGTTTGCAGCTGTTCCAGAAGAATCCGGAGGACTTTAAGCGTCGTTTCGTCACTGTGGATGAAACATGGATACATTACTATACTCCTGAGACCAAACAACAATCTAAACAATGGGTTACCAAGGGGGAATCTGCACCAAAAAAAGCGAAGACCGTTCCTTCGGCCGGAAAGGTTATGGCGACTGTCTTTTGGGATTCGCAAGGGATAATCCTCATCGACTATCTGGAAAAGGGTAAAACTATTACAGGTGAATATTATTCATCGTTATTGGACCGTTTGAAAACCGAGCTGCAAGAAAAATGCCCGCGATTGGCCCACAAGAAAGTCTTTTTCCATCACGACAACGCACCAGCACACACCTCAGCAGTTGTGGTCGCAAAATTAATGGAAATAGGATTCCAACTCGTTTCACATTCCCCCTATTCTCCAGACTTGGCTCCCTCGGACTACTATTTGTTCCCCGATTTGAAGAAATGGCTGGCGGGACAAAGATTTTATTCAAACGAGGAGGTGATTGCAGACACTAATGGATATTTTGCAGACTTGGACAAATCCTATTATTCGGAAGGGATCAACAAACTAGAACATCGTTGGACGAAGTGTATAAACCTAAAAGGAGACTATGTCGAAAAATAAAAAAGGTTTACCCCAAACACATAAGTAGTTTTTATTTTTGCACGGACTTTTCAAACCAGCCTCGTAATACAAAGATTGTGGACTTTTTTCTGTCCGTGTGCGGTGCAAGTCATGACATCATCGCTATCACTGAAACTTGTATCAGTGACAATATTTTATCGAGTGAACTATTTGATGAACGGTATACGGGGTTTAGATGTGACAGAGACTTTGTTGATATGGAAGTATCAAGAGGGGGTGGCGTGGCTCTGGCAGTAAGGAAGGAACTGTTACCCGCACAGTTGGATTTACAATTTTTACAACTTTTCGAAGTAGTGTTACTAAAATCGATATGGTGGGATGTAAACTTAATTTTATTCACCAAAAATTGTATGCATTTGTTGTCTATGTACCCCCTAACGTATCTATCGTTGAATTTCTCACTTTCATCGAGTACTTGGAATCACTTCGTCACCTATATTATAGCAGTAATTCAATTATTTTAGGTGATTTCAACATGCCCAATTATCAAATAATATTTTCGATCAAAAGGGCAAAATTCTAGCTAATTTTTGCGATATGCTTCAGCTCTTGCAGTTTAATGATATTCAGAATTCACATAATTCAGTCTTGGATTTGGTGTTGTCAAACATTAATAATTGCAGTGTTGCAGGGGATCAGATCCCCTTAACAGCTGAGGACGCCTATCATCCATCCCTGAACATTACACTCTCAGAGGTTCGGGAAAGAAGACGGGGTCTCCGTGCAAACGCATCTGAACTCAGATATAATTTCAGGAAAGCAAATTACTATATGATTTTAAGGGCTGATTGGTTTAGTTTGTAAACAGCTCAGGATGCTAATGATGCATGCAGAAATTTCTATGGCACTATATATAAAATATTTGATGAGTGTGTACCGAGATCCGTGCTGCGTAAAAGAACCTTTCCCGTGTGGTTTACTTCAGATATAATTAAGTTGGTGAAACGTAAACAGAGAGTGTTTAGAAGGTTGAAGGGATCTGACTCGAATTGGTACCGTAACGAATACAATGAACTGAGAAGGGAAATCTAGGGGAGAATCCATCTTGCTTACAATAATTATTTGAGGAAGGCTGAGGCTTCCCTACGTGAGGACCCTCGTTCTTTCTGGTCATTTATTAAACTTAAAGGGTCGACGACCTCACTGCCGGAGGCTTTCACGGACGATGACCTCCAATGCTCTTATACAGATCCGAAAAAGATTGCAGATGCTTTTGCACACTTTTTTTGTGGCATGTATTGTGCCCCTACACCTACAGGGCATAATTGTCTTCAGGGAGGTGCTGATTTGATTCCTCTTGTCTCTCTTCACTGCCTTACTGATGATAAGATCTTGGCTGCTCTGTCGAAGTCAAAGAATAAGTTCACTCAGGGCCCTGATAAGGTCCCTTGTTTTATTATTAAGGACTGCGCGCAAGCCTTGTTGAGGCCCTTGTCTTTCATCTATAACTTATCCCTGAAATCTAACACTTTTCCTGAAATCTGGAAAACAGCAAGAATTACACCTGTATTCAAGAAGGGCGATACTAGTACCGTTTCCAACTACAGGCTTGTGTCAATATTGTCACCATTTGCTAAAGTTTTTGAAATGGCAATATATGACTCATTGTTTAAGCAGATTAAGGGACGTTTGACGCAGGCTCAACGTGGTTTCTTTGGCAGCCGCAGCACGGTCAGTAATTTGGCTTCCTTTGCGCAATTCACGGGGAAAGCCCTTGAAGATCGTCAGCAGGTCGACGCTATCTACACAGTAGGGTGACCGCAAAAAATCGATGTCGGAATTTTGTTCGTCTGGACCCGACAAAACGATTCCCCTTTCCAGATATTAAGATAGCCGAAATTTGAGCTCGATTAAACGACGTTAACCCGTGCTCGTCGCTCAAAGTTTGAAAAAATCCAAATTTTTGGCCAAAAACTGACATATGGAGCCATAACTCCAGAACGGTAAATAATAGAAACACGCTTAATATCTCAAAAGAAAGCTAATGTTGTTCTTCAAAATTTATATTCTATACATAATTGTTGTTATTTTAAGTCAAACCGAGTTACAACAGCCTTTAGCCCCAAAAACGTGACCTGGTACCAGTAGGAGCCAGTTTGGGAGTATTCTAAGAATTTTACAGGTTTTTACCTAATGTGTCTCGGAATTAAAATTTTTTTGTTAAAAAGTATTTTGGAACTCAATTTTCAAACATAAAGAGCCTTTTGTTCAAATTTAATCTTTTATTATATGGGGATTACCTGACTAGTTTACCAAAGAAAGACCCGTTTGACAGGTAAAAAGGAGGGTGAATCTAATTTCTATTTTAGGGATGGTGATTTTACTTCAGCGTACAACCGACCTTTTATTTATTCAGTTTAGTTTCTAAAGTGCCTTTGAGCTGGTTAGATCGAACAATTATCTAGTGAAGATATTTTAACGTTTTTTTTTTTTTTAATTTTCCAAGTGTGTGTGTTATTGTTTTTATAACTATTATAGTATTATTTTAAAAGATATTTGAAAACATTTTATTGAAATTAAAGTTTGCAATATATTTTGTTTCATTTTCCAAGTTAACTGTTATTTACCTATTGGCCTCTGAAATGGCATCCACATCAGGTGTACAAAGCCGGACCAAGGATAAAATATTTCTTGTGGGCTATCCCATTCACCAGATCACCGGTTGCTAACCCTCAAATCGTCAAGTTTTGTGTGCTTTATTTTATAATTTACGTACTGTGAAATTAACTGTAAGAGAATCAGCAAAACTTACAATACGAGAAGTGTTCATTTTTTGGAGGGGGAGAAAGCTCGAATCCCGACTAAACATGAGCAAGATGCAATTACTAAGCTGGAAAAACTTCACGCCGAGTGGAGAACTCTTCAAAAAGACCGGAAGAAAACATCGAAAACGGCCAAGAACAAATTTAAACAGTTTGTTGAAAAGTTGGATGATCTCTTTGATATTGCTCAACAAGATGCCTTGGCTCTGATGAAATCGGAAGAAGATAAGGCGTTTCTCGTGAAACAGAGGCAGAAGGGCCGCCCAGGTTCCATGACTGGAGTGGATCTCAAGTTGTCTCGAGCTGAAGAAATCAAGGTGCAAAAGGAACTTGCAAAAATGAACCGACAAATCCAAGAAGCAACTTTTGATATTGGTGAGTTTTTTTTTTATTATTAGTATTCTAAAAAAAATAGATAAACAAATAAGTAAATAGTTTCATTATAATTGAAAGAAAATTGTACATGAGAGCATGAGTTGGCATCTTTATGATTGAGTTTATATTTTTTAAATAATACCTTTTGATAATTAGAAGTAGGTAATTTAGTACCTATATATTATTACTATTCTGCTAAAACGACAAGTTTTTATAGTCTTTTTTTTTTTTCTCTTTCTTTTGTTGCTTCTTAGAGACGGATGATGAAGACAAGTTCGAAGAAGGAGAAGAAGACACTGAAGAGAACAGCATCTACCAGGAACTTGAGAGCTTGGAGGAAATGGACATCCCTGAAGAAGCTGCAGAAGATCCAGGACCATCTGAGAGCAAGAGGATGAAAGTTTCATTTGCAAGGGGCGTTAAAGAGATTTTAAACATGAAATTGTCCATTTTATTAGATCGATGTAAGGTATCCGACAGAAATGCCACGAGAATTTTAATAGCTACTCTAGAAGCACTAAACCTTGACCCTCTTGAGTACAAAGTCTCGAAAACTTTATTACATGATAGAAGGCAAATGTTCAGAGAACAATATAATAAAAAAATTTTTGATAAAGTAAACATTCCTGAAAAAGAGCCCGTGGTTGTCCATTGGGACGGTAAACTTTTACCGGGTGTTTTAAAAAATGAACAATGTGAGCGAATAGCAATAGCTATTTCATATGGCGAAAAGGAACAGCTGCTGGAGTTGCTGTAACAGCAAACAGCTCTGGAGAGGAGCAAGCCGTAGCCGTATATGAATGCCTACATGAATGGGGTCTTCTCAACACCGTCAAGGCGATGTGCTTCGACACTACAGCATCCAACACGGGAAGACTCAAAGGAGCATGCGTCATATTGGAGCAAATGTTAGGAACAGAATTGTTATACCTAGCTTGCCGTCACCATATCTTGAAAATTCTGTTAAGAGGCGTATTCGACACAAAAATGGGATCAACCACTGGACCTCATCCAGACATTTTCAAGAGATTCCTCACTGCGTGGCCCAAGATAGACAAAGGAAAATACGACACAGGTATCAGTGACAATCTAATACAAAAGCAGCTAACTCCAGAAGTAATTGCAAATGTTACTGCTGAATTCGAGACCAAATTAACTGAGAGCCACCCCAGAGATGACTACAAGGAGCTATTGCAGTTGGTTCTCGTATTTGTTGGATCACCAGACGGCAATGTTGTGGGTTTTAGAACTCCAGGAGCCATTCATCACGCTAGGTGGATGGCAAAGGCTATTTACTGCTTAAAAATGTTCATTTTTCGTCGTCAATTTAAGATGTCTAAAAAAGAAGAAAGTTCTGTGCGTGCCATTTCTGTTTTTCCTAGTTAAAATTTATTGTAAAGCTTGGTTCAATGCTCCAAAAGCTCATCTTGCACCAAAGCAAGATTTAGGTATTTTGCATAGTCTGTTAGACTATAAAGAATGTGACAACGACATTGCGGAAATAGCCCTGACCAAATTTTCGAACCATTTGTGGTATTTGAATGCAAAGTTGGTGGGATTATCGTTTTTTGATCCCACCATTACAGACGATGAAAAGTTGTTAATGGCTAATAAATTGCTCAGTAGTACAGATGAACCATCACAGCACGCTAGGGTTGTAAATCCAAAAGTTAGGAAAGAAAACTTAAAAGAGGTAGTTGATGGAAGATTGGTAAATTTACTTACCAAAGAAACGTTTACATTCTTTGACCAATTTAATATAAAAACAGATTTCCTAAGACAACATCCAAACACCTAGCCTCAAAATAATGACTTCCAAGAAGGATTGAAAATTGTCAAAACATTAAAAGTAGTTAATGATATGGCTGAGTGTGGTGTTAAATTAATAACCGACTTTAACGACTTTCTGACAAAAGATGAAGACCAAAAGCAATATGTCCTGCAAGTTGTAAGTAAATGCCGAGCATTATATCCTGACGTTTCAAAAACTACTTTAACAAAAGCTCTAGAATAGATTAGATAACTATGTAAAATTATCAACTCATGTAGGTACTACGTCTGTATCTTTTCTGTGTCTGTTTTGTATGTATTATATACCTAATTTTTTATAATTTAAAATAAAAAATGTCATTAGACTTATCAGTATTACTAGTTTTTTTATTATATTTCTACTTTAAACTCAAAAATATACCAAAAAAAAAGCAAAATTTATCACTTAGTAACAAATTATACGAAGTATGCTCCTAGTGGTACCAGGTCACGTTTTTGGGGCTAAAGGCTGTTGTAACTCGGTTTGACTTAAAATAACAACAATTATGTATAGAATATAAATTTTGAAGAACAACATTAGCTTTCTTTTCAGATATTAAGCGTGTTTCTATTATTTACCGTTCTGGAATTATGGCTCCATATGTCAGCTTTTTGGCCAAAAATTTGGATTTTTTCAAACTTTGAGCGACGAGCGGCACGGGTTAACGTCGTTTAATCGAGCTCAAATTTCGGCTATCTCAATATCTGGAAAGGGGAATCGATTTGTGGGGTCCAGACGAACAAGATTCTGACATTTTTTTTCCCCCTCTATGAGATCCGGTCACTCTACTACACAGACTTCACGAGGGCATTTGATCGTATTGATCATTCCATTCTAGCACGTAAACTGGCAAGTATGGGGTTGCACAATGATTTGATATCATTCCTTCGGTCATATCTACATAATCGTATTCAATATGTTGATATCCGAAGACATTATTCATTTCAATTCGTAGCTACTAGCGGCGCTCCACAAGGTAGTAACCTCTCACCATTGTTGTTCTCAATTTTTATAAATGATATTGTGGAGTCCATTGCTAGTAGCACACTCTTATTTGCTAATGATCTTAAACTGTTCCGGGTAATTCATGACATTAACGACTGTATTATACTTCAGAAAGACATACATACTATCGAAAATTGGTGTGCTATCAAGTTGACCTTGAATCTCGGGAAATGTTTTGTTATGTCGTTTCTCCAACCAACTGAACCCCACTCATTATGAGTATGTCTTGGATAAAGCGATTATAAATCGTTGCTATACTTTCAGGGACCTGGGAGTGGTGTTTGATACCCGATTGTCATTTGCCGATCACATTGATCGTGTTTGTGGAGAAGCGTTGAAGATGCTTGGATTTATTTTTCGCAATTCAAGGGGGTTGGTAGATATAGGGTCCCTCAAAATGCTCTACTTTTGCTGTGTGCGATCTAAGTTGGAATACGGCGCAGTGATTTGGCACCCAATCTATCACAAATACATTGATTGAATAGAGAACATACAGAGAAAGTTCCTTAAGTTCCTGTGCCTGAGAGATGGCGTTACTTACCCTCCTAGAGGTATAGAAAGCCAGATCTTGTTAGCGCGTTTCAACATGCCATCGTTGATGAAACGCAGGATTTACTTGCTGGTTCAATTTTTGTTCAAGATATGTAAATCCTTTATTGATTACCCTGACCTGCTTTCCCAAATTAACTTTCATGTGCCGTCTCGACTTACCAGATTTCCTCATGTTTTTTGCTTGAGTACACCAAGAACTAATATTTTAATGAAGACTCCTTTGTATCAATCCATGAATATTTTCAATGTGGTTTGTAGCGATTTCGATATGCATAACTTAACTCATGCTCAGTTTACTAAATTGATGAAGACGAAGGTTCTTGATGCTCGGTGGACGTGTCACACATTTTTGAACGGTATATACGGGTTATATATATTGTTGTTATATTTATTTAAGCAATTATTGTAATTTTCTTTTTTTCTTTTCTTTGTAATTTACACATTTGTCTTGTAAATGGATATTCTATCTGTTAGACAATAAAGATTATTATTATTATTATATTTATAGTGAGATAATGGAAAAAACTAAAGAATTTAACAAACCTGCGCATATATGTTTCGTCGACATAACTCAAGCCTTCGATAGAGTGCAATTATCAGATATTATAAAAGTATTACAGCAGACAAACCAGAAGCTAACAAAAATCATACATGACATTAACACAGAATGTAGAACAAATATAAAAGTGGGACATCTACTGAGCACCTTTAGAAGATCTTTCATGCCTTCAATTTGGAAGCGAGAAAACTAAACATGATTATCAATACAACCAAGATAAAATGTATGGTAGTTTCAAAAGAATTATTAAGATGCAAGGTGGAGATCCAAGGAAGTATTATTGAACAGGGTAATTTTAAATACCTGGGAACAATGATAAGAAGCTACGGACACTTAAACAGGGAAGTAAAACAACAGTCTATGAAGGCATCAGTAATAGCAGGTTGTTTGACGGATATAGTATGAAAAAATAAATACCTCACAGAGGAAAGTAAAATAAGAATATACAAGACAACAGTGATACCGACCATCACATATGCTGTAGAAACAAGAGCTGACACATGTAAAACAGCACAAATGATGAGGACAACAGAAATGAAGGTGATTAGGAACATACATGAAAAAATTATCCACGACAGAATTCGCAACAAAGATCTACAAGAACTAAGTAAAATCCAAGAAATTTCCAAATGGACCAGAACTAGAAAAAAACAATGGAATAAACACGTAGATCGGGGGACGACGACAATAGACCGGTAAAAAGGGTCAAACTAAATAAACCCTGCGGTTAAAACAGGCAGTATGACTACTTATATGACACACCATATAAGAAAAAAAAAGAAGAAGAAAATGATTTGGGAATATAAGTTAAACAATACAGGTGACAGTACGCAGCCTTGCCTTACTCCTCGCTGAATCGGTATTTCACCTGTTACATTTTTTTTATCGCTCACCTACCCGCCTCAGTAGGAATTTAATCCTTTTGCCATATCCCAAGGATATCGGGATATCAGCGAGGATGTCGTAATACCCGACAACGTTATCCAAGTGCCGAAACATACATTTTTGTATTTCACGGCACCTTTTAAACAACGCGATAGTGCTGCCACGGACGTTATTTGCATTTCTGCAAACAACTACTACCTATGTACTTGGCCGAGCCAAATATACTTAAATAAATTAGTAAATAAGTATACCGACCTGCGGATTGAACCCCCGACCTTCTGCACAGTAGCAAAGTACTACGCCACCGAGTCACGGCTAGCCACAGCCACTGTTTCATTTACTTCTACTACACCAGTAAATGGGTTTTATTATTTCTATGGCTTTCTGGCAAGTTGGATATTCTTTAATTCTTCTATCAGTTTGATAGACTGTACCTTATCAAACGCTTTCTGATAATCTAGAAAACATATATAGATGGTCTTGTTGTACTCCCTACTTTTTTGAAGGATGACTGTCATTCCAAAAAATGCTGCTATTGTTCTCATGCCACCCCTGAACCCAAATTGTGACCTGTCGAGTTGTTCTTCACATTTCTTGTGGATTTTATTTTGTATAATTTTTAATAAAACTTTCAAATGATAGCTCATGAGACTGATCAACCTGAAGTCCTCGCAAGCATACATCCATATATTTATTTTCAAAATTTAATATTTCGGCTAGGAAGCGTGTATAAGCCAACATACATAAAAATTACGATACGTGAACCATATTACATTCAAGCGTATTAAATTGAGAACATCCTTTTTAAAGTCGGTTAAAAATAGCTTTAGGCAACGAAATATTTATTCTAAACCTGGCCATACGACAGAATTCAAAATTTATTCCAACTTTCCATGAGATCTAATCCGCCAACACACAAGGAAAAAAAAAAAAACCGAGGCAGCGAAAAAGATAATTCCCGAAAATGAGTGGTCTAAATTTAAATTGCTGATCAGTTTTTCCGGCCGGGAAGTTCCGTTCTTTTGTCAATTTGCGCGTCTGCTCTTTTTAAAATTCACGACCAATTACATCTCATCCCCTATTTTTATCCCCCCACGCGAGCCGTTTGATGAAAACTCTTTTTATTGAGTCATTCGGTATTTCCTCTTGGCCCTGCTTTTTGATCCTTTGTACGTAGCAACTTTGTGTAATTCTTCTAATCAACTGTGTGTTTCGTTTTTATTTTTTCGCTCTCTGTAGATTTTGCAGTTAAACAGGACGCAGACTTTTTGCAAAAAATATATATTGCATCATTCTTCCCATCGCACTGTGGTCCAGGAATTTAATTTTTCGTCCAAAATTATCTACAGGGCTTGAATTATAGCCAATTTTTAATTATTTTTGTACCATTTTTGGATAATTTTTAGTAATTTTTTCGAAATTTGCAATATTTGAATGAACAAACCAAAGCAATTTATGTTTCTCGATACACATAATGTGAAATTTGTTGTTTCAAGACCTAAAGGTTGCAAGGTGAATCAACATAGCCATTTTTCGGCCACTATTTGAACATATTTTGACCATTTATCTTCATTTCTGGCTAATATGATTATAAATGTGGTCAAAATATGTCCAAATAATGGCCGAAAAACAGCTATGTTGATTGACCTTTGGACCGTTAGGTCTTGAAGCAACAAATTTCAGATTATGAGTGTCGAGAAACATAAATTGCTTTGGTGTGTTCATTCAAATATTGCAAACTTCAAAAAAATTATCCAAAAATGGTAGAAAAATAATCAAAAATTGGCAATAATTTAGAAATCGGCTTCGAGAGATTTTTTAGAAAGTTAGATACGAGTATTTAAAAAAAAGATTATCCAAATCGGTTGGAAATTAAGATATGTAGATAATTTTGAACGAAAAATTAAAATCCTGGACCATAGTACATCGGCCATTGAAAGAACTGAAAGCTGCATTAAGCTTTTCGTACAATCACCCAAAGAGAATTACGTGTTTTATTATCGTTGGATAATGGATCATTAGGCTTTGAACTAAAAGATTCTTTTTTTGAATGAAACTTGTAAAATATGTATGAATAACCACCAAATATTCTTTAATTACACATATAAGGTGAAGAGGAAAGTATCACGTTTTACCGAAATATAAATGATTTAAAATCAAGTCCTTGATTACTGTATTACGTATATAAAAACAATGGACGGCCCAAAGGGGTATTTTAGCGTTTTAGGCAGCTATAAATCGCTGGAGTCTCAGTCGGAACTTGATCGTCGCTCTGAGTGTTCGTTTCTCTTCTCGGTATTCGTTACACTGAAAAACAGTTTTTTTTTTATATATTTATTAAAAAAGTTATTTTTTCAATCTTTTTTAGAGTTTATCTTGAAGATTTTTTTTTTTTTTTTTTAAAAAATTGTGATGAATTTAAATATTTCAGATAAGAGCGCATACACATTAATCATTTTTATGTATTTTTTTTTAAAAAATAATTAGTAATGTTTTGACTGAAAGATGAGAAAATGTTACTAGTAAAATTTTTGTACGAAAACCCAGAATTTTTTTTTTTGGTATTTTAAAAGCGATTTTTCGCGAATTTTTAAAAAGGTATAATATTGTTATGTTTCACAGGGCATGCACCACCCAATGATTTTATTGGTTTTCCAAACAGAAAAAAAGAGTATTTGCATCCTATATTACTACCAAATTTCACCTTTCTATGTGAAAAGTTTCGGAGAAAATCGGGTGTGACAGACAGACAGACAGACAGACAGACAGACAGACACCGAAGTGATCTTATAAAAAAATATCAATATTAGCCCTGATTTTCCGTGAAATCGAGGTTTTCATGGTCTTTAAATCAGACGGTGAAAACTACGTGGTACTTTGTATTTATTTATTTTTTTTAATATAAACAGTTCTTATTTTGTTCTAGGAACTTCAGGTGCTCGAGTAGTAACGCGTAGACTACTTTTTGACAAAATGCAGAAACAAAACGTGCCAAATTAAAAAAAAAATTGATATATCTTGATAGTTACATTTTATTGCAAGATGAATATTGTGATGAATAAAGGAAGGAAGTGAAGCCTAAGTTCTCCTATTTGAAGTCACAATTCAAGAAAAAGTAGATGGAAGCGCATAAAAAAGCAGAATGATGTGAACATTTGAAACCCAGGGTAAAACGCCATTCTTCTAGTCGGCCAATAAAGTCATTTGATGAATCAAGTGAGAGGAGCAGCAAACGTAGAAAAACAGAGTGTGTACGCAGTGCTGCCGATAAAGAATTAGTAATGTATATTGCTCAAACATTCCTTTAAAGTTCTGGAGAGAGAATTTTGCATCTAGCATACCAGAAATTTTAAGCAAGACATTACTCAAACTCCCTTTCAATGTTTGTAGAAGCTGACCCTCAGACAGCTAACAAGCATACCAGAAAGAATACAAAATCCGGTCGAAAAGCATCGGGTAACAGGTGAAAAACATTGGATCACACTAAACTAATATTACAATAGCCTACCTCTTTCAATGTTTGTAGAAGCTGACCTCTCAAGGAGAGTGAAAAATAATACTCCAATTGATTGGAAGAGTAACAAGATACTAGCTCTCTAAAGAAATACTATTAAAAGCCTTTTGATAATCTAAACAAATGCCCGTTATTTATAAGAGCTTTGATAGCACCGCACAACTTATTGAAAAAAAAATCGCAAGACAATTACTGGGTAAATAATTTTGCAGCTACCTGTGCGAAAAAACTTCGTCGCGCGAGCTTTTTAAGAAAAAGGGATTTTTTTTTGGAATAGGCTTAAAATGGTCTAATTTTGAAAGACTTACGAGAAAATATCAGGAGGACGCCGTTTTTTTTGCACTTTTTTCTTGGTAAATAAACCTATATCACTAACAACTGTTGATAACCACTGATCGAAACTGTCAGTTGTATTCGGAAAAATAGGCTCCGTTCACACTAATGGGTGAAATTGTTTATTGACATTTTTTTTTGGTAAAATTTCGGTACGCGGGCTTTTCATAAAAAGAAAGATTTTTTTTTAAATAGGCTTAAAATGGTGTAAATTTGAAAAAATTATGAGAAAAAATCGGGAGGTAACCGTTTTTGTTAAACTAAACTAACTGAAACTAACCTGAATTAAATAATCAGCAATTACAAAATATATTAAATAATGAAAAAAAATGTCCTACCTTAACTCGGTTTGGAGCCCTTTAAGTATTTGATAATATAGGCCTAATGACCACAGGTCCCATTAAGTTTCAAAAAAAAAAAATTATTTTTAGTTTTACTTACAACGTAACGGTTCTATTTTAATTATGTGGCGTCCGTGGGAAAATTGCAATAGTGGCTATCGCAAGAGAAAACATTTATCACTTGACGCTAAACAAACAGTGAAAAATGTTTACGACAGTTTGGTAAAAAAAATTTGAATAAACAAAGTGCTTTGGAAGAAACCAGTGAAGTAACAAAAACCCCAATGTCTACGATTAAGGCTATTGTAGGAAAACCATCACTCAGGACTAGGAAAAGACGGAAAGATTTTCAAATTGTCTACATGATGTAGACGATTGTGAAAAAGACGTCATCAGGAGAAAAATATATTCTATGTATGAAGAGCAGTTGGTGCAGACACTAGAAAAAATAAAATTAAGACTGGTGCAGGACAGGACCAATATACATTGTGGCCGATCAACCCTTACAGAATTCTCTTAAGAATGAAATTCACGTTCCGAAAAATCAAGAAAAGGCAAGTACTGATTCAGTCACAAAAATTATGAATTTTGCGACATACTTATTTACAAGAAATTAAAAAGTATCAATCAGAGAATTGACCAATAATTTACCTTGACGAAACATGGTTCGATACCCATGACACTGTGCAAAAAGGGTGGGTTAACAGCAGTACAAAATGTCAGACTAACGCACCTTCAAATAAAGGTAAACGAATAACCATTTTGCATGCTGGATATGGAAAGGGCTGGATTTCAAATCATCTACTATTATCTGCAAAAAAACATAAAACATTCTAGTTCGGACTATGACAAAGACATGACCGCAGAACTTTTTGAAAATTGGTTTCAAAACTTCCTTTTGGCAAATGCTCCCGAATAGAGTGTTATAGTTATGGCTAATGTAAGTTACCATAGTCGCCTACTAAATAAGGTTCCTAATGCAGTTAACACCAAATCGGAAATACTGGAATATATGTTAGAAAATGACATTTATTTTGACTTTAGTTATAAAAAAGTGATCATTTGGAAGTTTTGAAAGACTATAAGTTGAAAAAGAAATATATTTGTGATAGTATTGCTGAGAAAATGGGACACACTGTTTTTGCAGCTTCCTCCGTATTATTGTGTGTTTAATCCAATTGAACATATTTGGCATCAAGTTAAATCAAAAATAAGGGCACAAAATGTTTCTCCTACCCTAAGCGGTTCAGTGGTTGAATTAGTAAAAAAAGTTATAAATGATATACCTTGTGAAAGCTGGAAGAATTCCATTCAGCACGTTGTTAAAGTTGAAGATTTGTATATTTATGTAAATAATATAAAACCACTAATTACCTCAGCTGATGGCAGTGATAGTGAAACCGAATTAGCCTTAAGGTAAAATATATTTTTATTTATACAATATGTCCCCTCTTGTAAACCCCATTCATTCAAACTCTATATTTGTACTACTTATCCATTTGTTTTTACATGCATCTATAAATAAACATCTCCAAAAACACTTATAATTTTATTTATTTGCATTAATGAATAAAATTCTTAAGTCCATCTCTGCAACCTATCATAAACAAAAGGTCAGAATTTTTATATTGCCCACTTAAAAAATTAGGACTTTATATTTTGGGACAGGCTATACTATATTAGTGACTGGAGACAAAAGTTAGTTCAGGTTAGCAAAAACAGCCTTACCTCGATTTTTTCTCGTCAATCTTTCAAAATTAGACCATTTTAGGCCTATTCCAAAAAAAAAAACTTTGCGATTTGTTCTTTTCGTGTTGTTTTCCTTATAGGTTGGAATTTTACTATTACCGTAAACGTAACATAATCATCTCGGCGCATGCGCATAAACTAACTGAGTTCTCTCAAGCAGTTTCGATCATTGGTTGACAATAGCATACAGTCCCTGGCCAAATTATTAGACGCACTGCAAGATTTCATGTAAAATATTAATTACCGAGTGATATTGTACCGTTTTATTATTTTAAATTGATTTGTTTTTTATTTTTATATTATCCAATCAATTACCTATTTATTCGACATAAATAAAACAGCATTAATTTAGAAAAGCATAAGTTTATTAAGTTTTAAAGAAAAGTGAAATTAATGTTAGTAAAAGTCAATATTTAGTTGAGCCACCTTTAGCCGCTCTCAAAGCTTTAATTCTGCGCGGCATGCTATCAATGCAAGATTGTACTGTCTCCTGCATTTGAGGATGATGATTCCACACATGAATAATCTTTTCTAGGAGCTGGGTTTTGTTGGTAATCACATCTTTAGCCACTTCTCTTTTCATCAGCTCCCACACATTTTCAATGGGGTTCATATCAGGGCTAGCCCTAGCCAATCCAACAGAGGGATATTTTTTTCTGCCAAAAATCTTTAACAGACCGAGCAGTGTGGCAGGGAGTTCCATCTTGCATGAAAGTGAATGGTTCCCCATTTGGAAACCATTCTCTGAGCTGCGGAATCAACCGATTTTGTAATACTTCTTTGTACTGATCTTGCCTCATTATTCCTTTGACGACGTACAGACGTTCCAGTGCCCTTGCCGCTGATGACTGACCAAATCATCACTTTGGTGGGATGTTTAACCGTCGGGACGACACAATCAGGATGAAACTTTTCTCCATGACGACGACGCACATACTGAGCTTTATTCTGCAAAATTTCGAATGTGCTTTCGTCACTGAAGCAGACCTGTCAAAAATAGAAAAAAATATATAAACTTCCATGTTTATTTGCTTTATTTAACTGAAAATGATAATAATGTATCAATTATTGATTAAATTGCTGTATCTTACCAATCTCCAGAAGTCCACATCTTTGTCTTGCCATTGTTTGGCCCACTTCAGGCGCTTTGCTTTCATTGCAGCTGTTAACTTGGGCTTCCTGGCGGGGCGACAGGCCTTAAAATCTAATTCTTTCAATTTTCTTCGAACAGTGCGCTCAGAAGCATTTAAGCTAGCATCCTGAGTTGTGATTTTATTACCTTTGTGGTAGCAAATCTGTTTTCTACACAAATTTTCTTCAAACATCTCTCTGACCGTGGAGTGAAAATTGGTTTTCTACCGCATCTTTTCTTTCTTTTCGGGCTTAATTCCTTCTCTGACTCAATTTTCTTTTTTATGCGTCGTACACTAGCTTCAGAAACCTCCAATCTTCGTGATATTTCTCGGTTTGTAAATGTTTTCGCAATCACAAGGGCCTTCACTTCAGCTTTTTTACGTGGTGAAAGATCGCCTTTTCTACCCATAATGAAAATAGTCCAATTACTTTTTTTAAAACACTGCATACAAAATAAACTAATAACTGAGTAGTATAAAACTGTTAAACAAACAATCACAGTCCATAAAGCCACAGAAACACGTCCGTACCTGACTCGATTCCGATCGCGACTGATACAGATTTGTACTTGTTTACGGTCATGTATCACTTTGTCAACACAGTGTTGCCATAAGTTAAAAATAAATACAAATATGTAGTCTACAACAATTCTTTTAAATAAAAATCAATAATATTGTAGTTTAAATATACCATTATTGCATAAAAACTCTTAAGAAACATAAAATTACTAAAAAAAATACAGTGCGTCTAATAATTTGGCCAGGGACTGTAGTAGACTTTCGTACGCTTACGTATCAATGTTTATATGCAAAAAAAACGTGCAAAAACGCCCTCCCCTGATATTTTCTGGTAAATCTAGACCATTTTAAGCCTGTTCCAAAAAAAAACACCTTTTTTGAAAAGCCCGCGTAACGAAGTTTTACCATAATTTTATCAATTCTTTAAAGCGAGGTATAATTATCTCACAATATTTATCTTGTTTGGAATGATTTACATAATTATTATATCATTCGTGTCAACATGCATTTCCGCTTTCCATCTGAAATCTTTTAACTCTCGTAAAATTACCATATAAATGAACTTTTTAAAACTAATTCCTTAAAATCTCAATTGGAATATATCATTCTCTAACTGTACCGAAAAAAAAAAAGAAATTATCTATTTGATTAAAAAGTCAAATCGGCCATATTTCTTCCCTATTCTACTATGTTTGTTTTAACAGCCCATTACACTGGGCATATGAATTTTTATGAACTGATATTTATACTTATAGATGAGAACTTCGTTTAAATGTAAATTTTCCACGTGTGGGATTGCTTTTTTAAAATCTTAATCAATTTCTTGGGCCTTATTTTCTAGTTTTAATTTCCTAACTGGCAGTAAAGGTGATAAATCTTAAGTATATTAGTTCTCTTTTAATTCTGTTTTGTTTAGGGGCAGCGGCCGAAACATTGGGCAGGAAAAGGTTAAATAAAAGGTACAACCACATGACGTAATATAGATTAAGAAAACAAAAATTATATATATATATATATATATATATATATATATATATATATATATATATATAATACATATATATATATATATATATATATATATATATATATATATATATATATATATATATATATACATATATACATATATATATATATATATATATATATATATATATATATATATATATATATATATATACATATATATATATATATATATATATATATATATATATATATATATATATATATATATATATATATATATATATATATATATATATATATTATATATATATATATATATATATAGTCCCTGGCCAAATTATTAGACGCACTGCAAGATTTCATGTAAAATATTAATTACCGTGTGATATTGTACCGTATTATTATTTTAAATTGATTTGTTTTTTATTTTTATATTATCCAATCAATTACCTATTTATTTGACATAAATAAAACAGCATTAATTTAGAAAAGCATAAGTTTATTAAGTTTTAAAGAAAAGTGAAATTAATGTTAGTAAAAGTCAATATTTAGTTGAGCCACCTTTAGTCGCTATCAAAGCTTTAATTCTGCGCGGCATGCTATCAATGCAAGATTGTACTGTCTCCTGCATTTGAGGATGATGATTCCACACATGAATAATCTTTTCTAGGAGCTGGGTTTTGTTGGTAATCACATCTTTAGCCACTTCTCTTTTCATCAGCTCCCACACATTTTCAAAGGGGTTCATATCAGGGCTAGCCCTAGCCAATCCAACAGAGGGATATTTTTTTCTGCCAAAAAAGCTTTAACAGACCGAGCAGTGTGGCAGGGAGCTCCATCTTGCATGAAAGTGAATGGTTCCCCATTTGGAAACCATTCTCTGAGCTGCGGAATCAACCGATTTTGTAATACTTCTTTGTACTGATCTTGCCTCATTATTCCTTTGACGACGTACAGACGTCCAGTGCCCTTGCCGCTGATGACTGACCAAATCATCACTTTGGTGGGATGTTTAACCGTCGGGACGACACAATCAGGATGAAACTTTTCTCCATGACGACGACGCACATACTGAGCTTTATTCTGCAAAATTTCGAATGTGCTTTCGTCACTGAAGCAGACCTGTCAAAAATAGGAAAAATATATAAACTTCCATGTTTATTTGCTTTATTTAACTGAAAATGATAATAATGTATCAATTATTGATTAAATTGCTGTATCTTACCGATCTCCAGAAGTCTTTGTCTCGCCATTGTTTGGCCCACTTCAGGCGCTTTGCTTTCATTGCAGCTGTTAACTTGGGCTTCCTGGCGGGGCGACAGGCCTTAAAATCTAATTCTTTCAATTTTCTTCGAACAGTGCGCTTAGAAGCATTTACGCTAGCATCCTGGAGTTGTGATTTTATTACCTTTGTGGTAGCAAATCTGTTTTCTACACAAATTTTCTTCAAACATCTCTCTGACCGTGGAGTGAAAATTGGTTTTTCTACCGCATCTTTTCTTTCTTTTCGGGCTTAATTCCTTCCCTGACTCAATTTTCTTTTTTATGCGTCGTACACTAGCTTCAGAAACCTCCAATCTTCGTGATATTTCTCGGTTTGTAAATGTTTTCGCAATCACAAGGGCCTTCACTTCAGCTTTTTTACGTGGTGAAAGATCGCCTTTTCTACCCATAATGAAAATAGTCCAATTACTTTTTTAAAACACTGCATACAAAATAAACTAATAACTGAGTAGTATAAAACTGTTAAACAAACAATCACAGTCCATAAAGCCACAGAAACACGTCCGTACCTGACTCGATTCCGATCGCGACTGATACAGGTTTGTACTTCTTTACGTTCATGTATCACTTTGTCAACACAGTGTTGCCAAATGTTAAAAATAAATACAAATATGTAGTCTACAACAATTCTTTTAAATAAAAATCAATAATATTGTAGTTTAAATATACCATTATTGCATAAAAACTCTTAAGAAACATAAAATTACTAAAAAAAATACAGTGCGTCTAATAATTTGGCCAGGGACTGTATATATATATATATATATATATATATATATATATATATATATATATATATATATATATATATATGTATATATATGTATATATATATATATATATATATATATATATATATATATATATATATATATATATATATATATATATATATATATATATATATATATATATATATATATATATATATATATATATATATATATATATATATATATATATATATATATATATATATATATATATATATATATATATATATATATATATATATATATATTACAATACTTTAAAATTTTCTTGAACCATCAATTAATACACTCCTGGACAAAATTAACGCCACAGTATATTAAATCATACAAATCTCTATAATGAATTAATTTTAATAATTTTTTATGAACATTGGTTACACTAAAAGTTAGAAAAAACTTATTCGGATACTTTATAAGCGAATTAGCTACCAAATTTCTCTATAAGATTCGAATTAAAATTATTCTTAAGACCTAATAACAAAATCGTTGAAATTATGTAATAATGAAAAAAATAAACTGGGACACTAGTAGCAAAATTAATGGTGTAACTGGGACACTAGTAGCGTGTGTTGTCTCCTCTACTTCGGATGACAGCGTTTATGCGCCTAAGCATGCTTCTAATTACATTTTGGATAAAATCTTGAGGAATTTGCTCCCATTCTGTGATAACTGCATTTTCAAGTTCCCTCAGGTTTCTAGGTGCAGGTATATGACGTTTCACATTTTTCTTAAGGTGATCCCATACATGTTCTATCGGATTCAGATCCGGGCTTTTTGGTGGCCATTGCATAATCGGTATATCAACTTGATTAAGATAATCGAGTACCTCCCTAGCCACGTGAGGTCGAGCGTTGTCTTGCATAAACAGGAAATTGGCCCCACAAAATGACCGAAAAGCATCACATGTTCTATTACAATATTCTCAAGATATTAGTCAGCATTCATGGATCTCGTACGGACAGGAAACTAACTCTGTGCGAGCATCAAAGCAGATGCCACCCCAGAACATAACAGAGCCACCGCCGAATGGAATCCTTGCAGAGATATTGCAAGGAGCAAACCTCTCTCCTGGTATTCGCCATACTCCCTCACGACCATCTGCATGTTTTAGACTAACCCTAGTTTCATCTGTGAAGAAAACTTGTTTCCAATCATCCACAGACCAGTTTTCATGATTTCGAGCAAAACGTAACCTGGCAACTCTGTTTTCTCTAGTAAGCAAAGGACGCAGTGGCTAGTCTCCTACTGTTTAATCCAGCATCATTTAACTGGCTTCTAACTGTTTTAGAAGAAATTGTGACATTGCGAACAGCTTCGAGTTCGTTTCTTATTATAGAACTAGTGACAGTCCTGTTTCTTAAAGTATATTGTCTTATAAAACGTTCATCTAGGTCGCTAGTGCATCGTTTTCGCCCTTGCCCTAGCCTTCTAGAATAAGTTCCTACTTCATTCAAGCGTCTTACCATACGACTTATTGTGGAACGATGTTTGCCTAACAAATTGGCAACATAACTCTGACAATATCCCTCGTCCGATAAAACTGAGGCTCACACTACCTCGTGTTCAGTTAAATTCCTTGTTCGATTCATTTTTCTAATTCTTCGGGGTCAAAAATAAAACAGTCTACCACAAAAACGTATTACTTTGAAAAAGCGAACAATTTATAAGCTTACTTTTAAAGAAAATCTATCACATTATTACAGAAAATTGTTTATCTTCTAAAAAATTCTTTAAAACTGTAAAATATAAACGAATTGTTTTGATTTCTGTCATGAACAACGAAACAAAATATGCATAGCCTACTATTCAAATACTCGATAAACTTTAAAACTGACATAAGAAAAACATAAATTAATTTTCAGATTGTTGCGTTAATTTTGTCCAGGAGTTTATTTATTTTCAATTATTGGGATTTGGTTTCGTTTTATGGATATTTGGTATTCAAAATTAAACTTAAATTGACGTTTCGCCCTTTGGTTTAGGGCATTTTCATTTTTTTCTTTATTTCTACAAAATATAAAAATAAATTACCTTTAGGTACACTAGTAAAACACAAATTATTTAAATCATACAACCATACACTTTTTACATAAATTCTTAGTTCTATCTTTAAAAATTAAAATCACACGGGACCTACCTTGAATCTCACATATTTTATTTACTACTGACAAGTCATAGTGGCATTCTTATCGATGTAGATTTTATTTTGTATTATTGATCCGTGATTTTTTTTTTTTGAATATTAAGCAGATAGTCTTTTTGTTAATATATTAAGGACGAGTGTACACTTTAAAATATTACCTTATTAAATTTGTATAAACATGGCTAATTCCTTTTATATCACTTTTATCATTGACTGTAAATTTCTCATTTTTTTAAATTTCAGCCATTTCTTTTATTGCAAGTTTAAAATCTTGGTTTCATTGAAGTTGAAATCATGTCCAAGTTCCGTTGTGTGTTTGTGAAGTGCCGTTGTTACATTTTTTGTATACTTGTGTCCATTGAGTCTGTTTTTAGTGTTCCGTACGGAACACTTATAAGATCACTTCGGTGTCTGTCTGTCTGTCTGTCTGTCTGTCTGTCTGTCTGTCTGTCTGTCTGTCTGTCTGTCTGTCTGCCTGTCTGTCTGTCTGTCTGTCACACCCGATTTTCTCGGAAACTATTTGACATAGAAAGGTGAAATTTGGTAATAATATAGGAATTGATGGCCTCATCAGAGCCATGTAGTTTTGAGAACTAAATTTTGACTTAAGGGGTTAGTTTTGGGGGGTGAAGTCGGAAGTGAAAAAAAATTTTTTTACTAGGTCATCGAGTGTGGTGTCAAATGAAAGCTTGTGAAAACACGAGTAAATATGTATATATATATATATATATATATATATATATATATATATATATATAATGTAATACTTGTAATAATTTATTTGGTATATAAAAAAAAACAAAATTTCAAGATCACCAGTTTTCAGTAAAGATTGGAAACAAACTTTGTTGAAAATTCATTTGGGGTGTGTTTTGTGAAGTCACTGATCATTTTATGCCACCCTAACAAAAATTTTTATTTTAAAAACAATCAACGTACGGAACACTAATTGTGCAAGTTCAACTTGCACTTGACCGGTTTTATTTAATAATTGGGTCGTCATACCAATATAATGCATTGGGCAATCTGCACAAGGTACTGAATAAACTATGTTGGATTGGTTCATGATTGGTACCTGGCTTTTTAAGTTTATAAATAGTGAGCTTAGTTTGTTTTGCGTTTTGTGACAAACAGTTATGTTATATTTTTTTAGAGTGCTTTTTAGTTTTTCTGATAAATCGCGTGTATAAGGTAGTGGGAGAAAATTTTGTTCTTTGGTTTTTGTTATACAAAAAATGCAACAACGGCACTTCACAAACACACAACGGAACTTTTACATGATTTCAACTTCAATGAAACAAAGATTTTAAACAGGGAATATTGGAAAACTTGCAATGAAAGAAATGATCGAAATTAAAAAAAATGAGAAATTTACAGTCAATGATAAAAGTGATATAAAAGGAATTAGCCATATTTATACAAATTTAATAAGGTAATATTTTAAAGTGTATACTCGTCCTTAATATATTAACAAAAAGACTACCTGCTTAATATTCAAAAAAAATCACAGATCAATAATACAAAATAAAATCTACATCGATAAAAATGCCACTGTGTAATTTTCAACATTTCCCCTGTCTCCATTCTTAAAAATTGGACATAATCTACCTTCTTTCCATCGTTTCGGATAAACACCCTGTTTAATTGATAAATTAAAAATATACTTTAAAGGTCTTACAAGGACAGTCGCACAGTCCTTAATGAGAAACGAGGGAATATTATCAGGGCCAGAGGTCATCTTATTTTTTAATTTTTTCGTGGCCATCAATATTTCATCCCCAGCTGCTGTTTCCAACAGTGCGAAGAGACTCTTGAAAAAATCTGCAAACGCGTTAACAATGGCCGACGGAGACTTCAGAATGTCATTTCTATACATCATCATACTGGGGATCCCAGAAGAATTACTTTTGGAATGGACATAACTCCAGAAGCGTTGGGGATCCAGTGCCAGAGAAGCCTGTGAATCCTCCATGTATTTAACAATGACGCCTTAATTTGCTGTTTAGAAATTGATCTGAACCGTCTAAATTCTAGATAATCATTGTGATTACCATATCTCTTGAATTTTTTTGCATGCTTTGCTTTCTTTTTTATATTTTTAATAATATCAGCTGAAAACCATGGTGGATACTGATGAGCAAATTTTTGTTTGCCGGAACATGTTCATCAAACAAATGAAAAACATTATCATACAATTGCTCCAGTGCAAGATCAACATCACAATGACCCTCAAGAGACGTCCAGTCAACTGCTGATAGGGCTCAGTATAATTTAGGAAAATTTGCTTTTCTAAAGTTATAAATCTTAGCCGGGGAATTGGTAGAGAGTTTTTTTTTGTCTTATATTTATTTTTGGAATGGAAAACATAAGCGCCAGATGATGTGTATCCTCCGGGACCATTGGGGTATCATCTCTCTTGACAATACACTCTGATCCAGAGATGATCAAATCAAGTAGTCTATTATTAGAGTTAGTTATGCTGTTCCATTGCTTGCACTGATTAATTTCAAGAAAGTTGTTGATAATCAAAGTCTTGCGATCAGAAACGTTGCCGTCAACCAAATATGGAGCATTAAAATCACCCATTATGAATACATTGTCTCGACTCAAATAATCAATCTGTTCAGTAAATTCGAAAAAATGATCATATACATCAATACTTAATCTATCAGGTATATATAATACTACTACATACAAAATTTTATCATTAATACTACATTTTACCATCAACAAATCAATATCCGAAAATTGTAAATCAAATAAAGTCACATCCATAGACTCTGAGTTTATATAATTCTTAACGGCCCGTAAAACACCACCACCACGTTCTTTATCTGTTATATCAAATTTTCTATCCTTTCTGTAAACCGTATATTCACTCGGAAACAATTCCGAGCTATGAACATCTTCGTGAAGCCAGGTTTCACTTACAGCCAACAAATCAAACTCACAATCACAAACCGAGGAATAAAACTCAACAATTTTTGAATTTCATGCTAATACTTCACATCCGTATGAGGTTCAGCTTGGTACTCCTCGTACAACCCTTTTCAAGCAGTCTTTTATATGAAGAACTTCGTCCCTTTGAAATAATTTGCCCCGGACTGTGTTTCTGACCGAATACAATTTACAGCTATTCAAGATCAACGCGAATCGCTTTTTCTACACACGCGTCGCTCCTGAAGTGCTTTAGGGATTTCCCTGCAGCACGTGTGCTAAGCCCATAAATAAACAAAAAAGTGTTTAAAATAATTTGAATAGAACACACTGTCTATCTTGGATCTTAGTATTTATTATTGATTCAAAGCACATTTTACTATATATGTAATCCCTTAAACCTAAATTACGTATTGACATGTATTTTAGGAGCTTCTGTTAAAATGTAAAATAGCAAGAACACAAATTGGGTGGACGGACAAACCCAACATATTATTAAAAAAAAAAAACAATCTTCCGCCTGTTTACTTTAACAACGACCTCATCAAAATTAAAAACCAATTAAACATTCTTCTGAGCCAAATAGGCCTTGTAACATAATTCATAAAAACTACCATGTAACGCCCAGGTCTGCCTGTAAAGAAGCCGCTGCTCACATGATCCCCGGGCTAATAACCAATAAATATTAATAAAAAAAAACGAAATGAGGTTGTTCGCAGCATGATTTGCAGCGGGCCGCTGGTTTTGGGCGGGTTTCTTTTATTATTTTTTTTTTAAGACAATTAAAATGGTTAAGAATCGTAGAAAATAACAAAAATATCTAATACGCTGTGCTCATTGGTAGGATAGACTGTCATGTCTGAAAAGTTCTGTTTGTGGCTCAAGGAGCGTTCTTTACGAATGGCGGTCGACGAATTTTTTTCTAACACCTTCACTATCAACGCCAGTGTGCCCCAGGCTCCATACTGTCTCCTACTTTCTTTCTCATTTACATCAACGATCTGCTGGAAAAGACCGGGAATTCAATATACAACTTTGCAGATGACAGTACGCTTATCTCTTCACTCGCTTTGAATGTTCGGACATCGGCTACTCAGACCAATATCCGCAGCAAGCAGGAAGTCATCCAACTTAACAAAGACCTGGAAGAAATTCTATCTTGAGGTGATAGTAACCAAGTGGAATTAAACGCTACAAAGTGCGCTACAAGTGTAGCACGCCAAACAGATTAATTTTAAAGTCTACGCTCACCGCTCGAAGATTAATCTATATTACTTGTTTTCAGAGTGTAAAAAAAAATAAAATATAGCTTTTTGAAGAGGAGACTTGTAAAACTTAAAACGCAATTTTTGTTTGCATGATTTTAAAGGGCATACAGTAAATTTATTATTTTAATAAAATATAGTATTGAAAAAAAATCCTTGTGCATATATCATCATTATACCTTAAGTTTCAATATAAAAGTAATTAAAAATACCCACATTGTCTATGTTATTCAAAAACTGAGTTTTAAAATATGAAAATTTGCCTGCCGTAGTGCGCCGGCGACAAGTGGTGACTACGGGTACAGCTGTACCGGGTCCTGGACGATAGGGGTCCATGTAATATGTTATATAAAAATACTTATTAATACCTACCTATAGAAATTAATTTAGGGATAGTACCCAGACAGAACCGTCAGATCCTATCCATTTTAAAGTGTTTCTTAAATTGATTCTATTGAGAATCGAACCCAAGACGTCCCTTGACACGACACTGACCCACGACGACGGTGTGTGACGACTTTTACAACTGATGCGCGGGCAGCAGAGAAAGGGAAATTTCAATAACCAATCACTTTTACGCCAAGAAAGTGATTGGCTAATGAAATTTCTCGCCAAAATCTAAACCACGCTGTTGCCCGCGTGGACTACTACATTGGATTATCTCTGTAACTACTGAACCGATTCCAAAAATTCTTTCACTAATAGAAAGCTACACTACAGTACTATACTACATCCATAATATATGTAGTCCACGCGAGCGAAGCTACAGGCAACAGCTAGTCCGTTATAAAGTTGTTTAATTTAGTTCATTACGAAATGTCGTTACAAGTTAGATCAGTTAACGATGTCGACTCTTTCATCGTCGGCGCCGTTCTGCACGCGACGCTTCGGCCGGGCGGGGGCGGGGGTAGGTAGGTACCGAGCTCTCACCTCGCTACTTTAAATAACTACTATATGGAATGACAAGTTCCAAGACTTTCGGAGAGATGGCAGCACAAACAAAAAGAAATTATAAGATTTGCAGTTAGTGTCAAATCTCAGAAGATTCGTATAAAATTTTCATGACATTTTGTATTTTAGTTTGCGAGTTATAGATGTTTGAGTGACGCAACTTTTGATTTTTGCAAAACGAAGGAAGAAAAATAATTTCGTGTGTTGACATCGTAAAGATATCAACAGAACGCGTGAGGCGAATTTTGCGTAAATTTTGCATATAAAAAAGCTATGTGTCCGATGGATGCCGCGCACTCTCACAATTGATCAATAACAGCAACATGTCGAAGATTCAGAACGCTGTTTGGCATTGTTTCGGCGTAATCTAAAAGGGTTTCAGCGTCGATTTGTAGCAACAGACGTAACATAGATCCACTACTAGTCCAACAATCCGTCGGAAGAGTGGCTGGAATTGCATAAAAACCGGCCGAAGCGTCTAAA
>CM032451.1:103850879-103923379 GCA_019049505.1 Pachyrhynchus sulphureomaculatus
ACTCTGCCCATCTCCCATTATTTCTCCTTATCTCCCATTATTTCTCCTTATCTCCCATTATTTCTCCTTATCTCCCATTATCTCACCTTATCTCCCATTATCTAGGCTTATCTCGACTTATCTCTCAATATTTCTCCTTATCTCCCATTATTTCTCCTTATCTCCCATTATCTCACCATAACTCTCATTATCTAGACTTATCTTTGCTTATCTCCCATTATTTCTCCTTATCTCCCATTATTTATATTTATCTCCCATTATCTCACCTTATCTCGACTTATCTTCCATTATTTCTCTTATCTCCCATTATCTAGGCATATATCGAATTATATAGAGCATATGTTTAAATTTATAAAAACACGTAAAGCGGATAAGTGGTTCTCAAGTGATAAGCGCACTAACAGACAGACAGACAGACAGAAAGACGTTGCATTTTATATATATTCTAGATAGAAGATTATAGATAACCTGGCCAGAGAACAAATGTATGAATTAAAGAAAAAACACGTAAATCGGCTAAGGGGTTCTCGAGTGATAAGCGCACTAACGGACAGACACACAGACAGAGAGACGTTGCATTTTATATATATTATATTCTTTGCTACATGATATTGTTCCATATTTAATGCTTTAGGCAGTGTATTGCAAGAAAACGCGCTAGTGGCAAACTTTTCTCCGACTTGATTCACTATTATCGTCACCTAACGTAATAAAATATATCCTATAACCTGTATGTTTAACAAAAAAGCACGTAAATCGGATAAGTGGTTCTCCAGTGATAAGCGCACTAACGGACAGACAGACAGAGAGGCGTTGCATTTTATATATATTATAGATATTCTTTACTACATGATATTGTTCCATATTTAATGGTTTAGCATGTTTAAAAAAAAAGCACGTAAATCGGATAAGTGGTTCTCCAGTGATAAGCGCACAAACGGACAAACAGACAGATATACGTTACATCTATAATATACATAAAATGCAACGTCTCTATGTCTGTCTGTCTGTTTGTCTGTCTGTCCGTCTGTCCGTTAGTGCGCCTATCACTAAAGAACCACTTATCCGATTTACTTACTTTTTTTTAAAACATACATATGTTCTCTGGCCAGGTTATACGCTATATTTTATTACGATAGGTAGCATAAGGAATGAGCAGTGACGTAAAATAGTGAATGATGTCGGAAATAAGTTTGCCCCTAGCGCGTGCCTTTGCAATACACAGCCTAAACCATTAAATATGGAACAATATTATGTAGCAAAGAATATCTGTAATGTATAATCCATAATATATATAAAATGCAATGCCTCTCTGTCTGTCTGTCTGTCCATTAGTGCGTTTATCACGCGGGAACCACTTATCCGATTTACCTGCCTTTTTTAAATTCATACATATATTCTTTGGCCAGGTTATACAATAATAATAATCTATATCTACTTATCCGATTTATGTGATTTTTTAAATTCATACATGTTCTCTGAACAGGTTATAGGTATATATTTTATTACATCTATAATATATATAAAATGCAACGTATCTCTGTCTGTCTGTCTGTCCGTTAGTACGCTTATCACTGGAGAACCACTTATTCGATTTTCGTACTTTTTTTTTAAAAACATACATATGTTCTCCGGCCATGTTATAGGCTATATTTTATTACGATAGGTAGCATAAGGAATGATCAGTGACAATAATAGTAAATGAAGTCGGACAAAGTTTGCCGCTAGCGCGTTCTCTTGCAATACACAGTCCAAACCATTAAATATGGAACAATATTATGTAGCAGAGAATATCTATAATATATATATATATATATATATATATATATATATATATATATATATATATATATATATATATATATATATATATATATATAAAATGCAATATCTCTCTGTCCGTCTGTCTGTCTGTCTGTCTGTCCGTCCGTTAGTGTGCTTATCACTGGAGAACCACTTATCCGATTTACGTGCTTTTTTTTTAAACATACGTATGTTCTCTGGCCAGGTTATAGGATATATTTTATTAGGTGACATAAGGAATAAGCAGTGACGATAATAGTGAATCAAGTCGGAGAAAAGTTTGCCGCTAGCGCGTTCTCTTGCAATATACTCCCTAAAGCATTAAATATGGAACAATATCATGTAGCAAAGAATACAATATATATAAAATGCAACGTCTCTCTGTCTGTCTGTATGTCCGTTAGTGCGCTTATCACTCGAGAACCACTTATCTGATTTACATGTTTTTATAAATTTATACATATGTTCTATATAATTCGATATAAGCCTAGATAATGGGAGATAAGGTGAGATAATGGGAGATAAGGAGAAATAATGGGAGATAAGTCGAGATAAGCCTCGATAATGGAGATAACGTGAGATAATGGGAGATAAGTATAAATAATGGGAGATAAGGAGAGATAATGGGAGATAAGCAGAGATAAGTCTAGATAATGGGAGTTATGGTGAGATAATGGGAGATAAGGAGAAATAATGGGAGATAAGTCGAGATAAGCCTAGATAATGGGAAATAAGGTGAGATAATGGGAGATAAGGAGAAATAATGGGAGATAAGGAGAAATAATGGGAGATGAGCAGAGATAAGCCTAGATAATGGAAATTAGAGTAAGAAATAATGGGAAATGGGAAATAAGGAGAAATATTGGGAGATAAGGGGAAATAATGGGAGATATTTTATTACGTTGGGTAACATAAGGAATAAGCAGTGACGATAGTAGTGAATCAACTCCACGCGAGCGGAGCCGCGGGCCCGGCTAGTTTTATATATATTATAGATGTAATAAAATATATATATATATATATATATATATATATATATATATATATATATATATATATAAATCTATAACCTGGTCAGAGAACATATGTATGAATTTAAAAAATCACGTAAATCGGATAAGTGGATCTCGAGGGATAAGCGCACTAATGGACAGAGAGAGAGTCGTTGCATTTTATATATATTATAGATATAGATTATTATTATTATTATGTAACCTGGCCAAAGAATATATGTAAGAATTTAAAAAAAAAAAAACACATAAATCGGATAAGTGGTTTTCGCGTGATAAACGCACTAATGGACAGACAGACAGACAGAGAGACATTGCATTTTATATATATTATAGATTATAGATTATAGATATTCTCTGCTACATAATATTGTTCCATATTTAATGGTTTAGGCGGTGTATTGCAAGGCAACGCGCTAGTGGTGAACTTTTTTCGACATCATTCACTATTTTACGTCACTACTCATTCCTTATGCTACCTATCGTAATAAAATATAGCCTATAACCTGGCCAGAGAACATATGTATGTTTTAAAAAAAAAGTCCCTAAACTGGATAAGTGGTTCTCTAGTGATAAGCGCACTAACGGACAGACAGACAGACAGTGAGACGTTGCATTTTATATATATATATATATATATATATATATATATATATATATATATATATATATATATATATATATATATATATATATATATATATATATATATATATATATATATATATATACGTATATATATATAGGGTGCCCCATATGTATGGAATAATGATTCCACAGCATTTATTAATCACTGTATCAAAAAAATGTTTAAATACAAGTTATAGGGTGTTATACGGCGCACATGCTGACGTTGGCAATAAAATGTTTTGAACTGTCAGTTCGAAGAAATCACATCATCTTGATTTTTTTTTAATGGAAAGCCCTATTTATTTTTGAGTCCTGCTAAAAATTCTAGGTATTATTTGCCTAATATACCATATGTCTAAATTAAACTGTATTGCAATTATTGTCATTTGAAATTTAAAATAAAAAAAAGACAAAAAAAACTATTAATAAATACTCTAGGTTTATTTTTAAGGTAACAATTTGCCAAACTGACTACCATTAACAGCGAGGCAATGACTCAATCTATCATAAACAGCCTGAACAGAGTTTTGTAGAGAATCCGGGGTGATCTGTGCTACTTCATATTGAATTCTTTATTTTAAATCTTCTACAGTTTCAGGTCGACTTCCGTAAACTTTGGTTTTCAAATGACCCCATAAAAAAATCGAGTGGCGTAAGGTCGGGACTCCTTGCAGACCATTCTACAGCACCTCTTCTGCATATCCATCGATTAGAAAAAATTGCATCCAAATATCTACGACAATTGATTTCCTAGTGAAAATGTGCCCCGTCCTGTTGATACAGCAGATTCCTGTTAGAGGTATCCAAATTATTTTCATCGAGAAAAAGACCTGCATAAGTTTAATTAACCTGCTCTTGGAGTAACTGTAAATACCGCTGTCTTGTAAGATTTCCATCGATAAAAAAGGTATCCATGATATGACGTCCACAAATCCCTACCCACATGTTTATCTTTTATGGTCTTTGAGAATGACTGTCGTTTATCCAGTGGGGATTCTCAGTAGACCAGGACCGGCAGTTATGCCTGTTAACTCTTCCATTAAGACAAAATGTGGCCTCGTCAGAACAATATTATGACTTAGGTTAGGATCATTATTGATTCGTTCCTTCATGACTGCGCAAAATTCAACGCGTCTATCGTAGTCATCTTGAGATAATTCTTGCAATAGTAGTCGTTACCTGACAGTAAATGTTTGAGACAAGTCAGCTTTAATTTTTTTTTTAATTCGATCCTTAATTTCAAATTTCAGTAATTCTAAAACAGTTCAATTTAGATATGTGGTATATTGGACAAATATTATCTAGAATTTTTAATAGGACTCAAAGGTAAAATAATATACAGTGCTTTTCATTTAAAAAAATTTAAGATGGCGTAATTTATTCGAACTAATAGTTCAGAACATTTTATTGTCAACGCCAACATGTGCGCCGTATAACACCCTATAACTTTTATTTAAACATTTTTTTGATACACTGATTAATAAATGCTGTGGAATCATTATTCCATACATATGGGGCACCCTGTATACATATATATATATATATATATATATATATATATATATATATATATATATATATATATATATATATACATACATATATATATATATATATATATATATATATATATATATATATATATATATATATATAGGGTGTTATGGAAATCACTGTATATATTGAAACGGGTGGTTTAAAAAAATTTAAGATGGCGTAATTTCTTCGAACTGATAGTTCAGAATATTTTATTGTCAACGCCAGCATGTGCGCCGTATAACACCCTATAACTTTTATTTAAACATTTTTTTGATACACTGATTAATAATGCTGTGGAATCATTATTCTATACATATGGGGCACCCTGTATACATATATATATATATATATATATATATATATATATATATATATATATATATAGGGTGTTATGGAAATCACTGTATATATTGAAACGGGTGGTTTAAAAAAATTTAAGATGGCGTAATTTCTTCGAACTGATAGTTCAAGAACATTTTATTGTCAACGCCAGCATGTGCGCCGTATAACACCCTATAACTTTTATTTAAGCATTTTTTTGATACACTGATTAATAAATGCTGTGGAATCATTATTCCATACATATGGGGCATCCTGCATACATATATATATAGGGTGTTATTTAAATCACTGTATATATTGAAACGGGTGATTTAAAAAAATTTAAGATGGCGTAATTTCTTCGAACTGATAGTTCAGAACATTTAATTGTCAACGCCAACATGTGCGCCGTATAACACCCTATAACTTTTTTTTAAACATTTTTTGATACACTGATTAATAAATGCTGTGTAATCATTATTCCATACATATGAGGCACCCTATATATATATATATATATATATATATATATATATATATATAGGATGTTATGGAAATCACTGTATATATATTGAAACGGGTTACTCATGGGATAGCGTGTAGTAGCACATCCAATACTACTTTTTTTCAAATTCAAAAATTTTTAAAAAGTTTAACAAGAAGATTAAAACCGGATTTTACCGCCAAACCAACCCGCACTTGAAGGGCCGCTATTGTACAAACTAGTCTAGGCGCAAACGCACTGTTACTGTTCGACCAATGCGACTGCGTTGAGTTAAATATCACCAACAACACTGTAAATATCAATTTCTTTTTAACAATCGAGCATATTATTTAGTTGTTGTGTTTACTAGCGGCGGAGCAAAAACAATATCTTCATTTCATTTATTTAACCATTTCTTTAGGGTCGATTTTTTTACTTCGTTTGATTAGATTCGCTATTTAAAGTGAATTTTCTGCAGTCGATTTTGCTACAAAGAGGTGCCAGTTCTTCGTCAAGAAAAAAATTCTGTTTCATCAAGACAATGCACACTTGTGTCATCGCCATGGCAAAATTCTATGAGTTAAGATACGAATTGCTTCCACATCCACCATATTCGCTAGATTTAGTCCCCAGCGATTATTTTCTCTTTCCGAATATAAAAAAATGGCTCGGCGGAAAAAAAAATTCGCTCAAACGATGAGGTGATTGCTAAAACAAAAGCCTATTTTGAAAGGTTGGAGAAATCATATTTTTAGATGGGAAAAAAAAGATAGGAGACTATATTGAAAAATAAAATAAATTTTACACATTTGTGAAAAATGTCCAGACAGCCCCCTTCCGGTTATCAGTTTTGAATTTATTCTGTTGAGAAGAACCTAAACCTTTAGAGTTCCAGTGCAAGGGTTTTTTTTTTAAAAAAAAAGTCCCTTTTGCCTCCCGGTTGTCTTTTGAGACCCCCTCCCTCTCTATAAGCAGCTTTTAATATGCTTCTTTTTTCCTTAAAAAAATGCTTTTTGTATTCATATGCTTCCATCTTTTAAAGTTGATTTAATTTAGTCTACTCTATATATTCATTATTGAAATAAAATATACAGTTGTCCTAATGAGGTAAATTCCACATTGATAGACTTTAATGTTTTATCAGCATAAACAGTATCTTCTTTTTTCATCTCCCTCACGTAAACTGTATTTTATTCAGTGCTTATTAGACCTCTGAAGTGAAAATAAAAACCGGAGGGATGATTTCCGTGTCCACTGATAACAACCGTCGCCGCCGTGGGGCCCTGCAGTGGCATGAATAGGGCTTCGATAAGCAAATTACAGGAATCAAGGCTGTCACAACACGGACGGCCCCCTTCGACCCCGCCATACGCGAAGAGGGTGTAATTTGCGTCCCCCTGGGTACAATGGGCCGACAATTGTCGATCAAAGCTGAGCAGGGGTGGAATGGGATTGTTTTTACTTTACTACTACTACTGTTACTACTAAAACCAAGAAGGGTTTAACTTAGTCGGTCAAGTAAGAGTATGTCGCCGATAACTTTTTATCTTCTTATTTTTTGTGGTTATTGTTGGTTGGTTTTTTGGTTTCCACAATGCTTTGTGGAAAGAGTTTCATTTCTAACCTCATTTATGGTTAAATAATACATTATCGAACACAAGAACTGCATACGTTTCGCGCTTACAGGTTGTGCTCCTATGTGATCAGACAAAAGGTCCGAAAATGAAGCCAACAACGGCTGCGAAGTATATGGGCATGTCGGGGGCACTCGTTAGCAAGTGGGTACAACGATACTAGATCTCTACTACACATGTTGTTTTCGCCAGCCCTACTGTTGGCCATAGACCGAAATGTGTTGGTCAGATTCGCTTATTTTCGAGAAATTAAAATTACATCAAAGAAAAAAATTTTTGAAAATGCCTAAATTCAGGGGAGAAACGTCAAATAAAAAGATTTTTTGATGCAAACAAACCCAAGTGTGTTAATTAAACGAACCTACACCCAAGATTAAAATTAAAAGATTTATGTACATAAAGGTTCAAGATATCAATTTCTACATATATATATATATATATATATATATATATATATATATATATATATATATATGTGTATATATATATATATATATATATATATATATATATATATATATATATTATATATATATATATATATTTTTTATATCCATCTTTCGGGCAATTTGTGAATACCACGCCAGTAAAAATCTTCCCCTTTTGCTGTGAACCATGCATCGAGCCATTTTTTTCACATCTTCGTACGAACCAAAGCGTTGTACAGCATTCGATGCAAACAAGTGGTAATCGGAAGGAGCCAAGTCTGGTGAGTAAGCCGCATGGGGTAGAACTTTCCAGCTGAGTGCTTTCAACGTGTCGCGAACTGGTTTTGCCGTATGTGATGGAGCATTGTCATGAAGAAAAATGACTTTGTGTTGCCTCTTTCGGTATTCTGGCCTTTTTGCAAGCAGCGAACGGTTCAAATCGGTCAATTGTTGTTGGTAACGTTTAGTATTAACCGTTTCCCCAGGTTTTAACAGCTCATAATAGACCACGTTCCTCTGGTCCCACCAAACAAAAAGCATCGTCTTTCTGCCAAAGCTATTCGATCTTGCAGTCGATGTGGATGGTGCGCCTGGGTCTAACTATACGATGCAAAAAACGACTTCCTTTTATACCGAGCGACCAAAATGTCACACGTGTTTTTGCGCTTTTCAATTTGCCGGTCGTTTAACTCATGTGGTACCCATCTACCGGTCTTCTGAATCTTTCCCGTCTCTCGTAGCCGATTGGAAACAGCTTGTTGACTAACCCCCAATTGCTCGGCTTCGTATTTTCTTGGCGGTTTTCCACGTTCCTTGTCTGCAACATCGAAGTCACCACTTTTGAAACGCCAAAACCATCGTTCACACGTATCTTGCCATGGAGCATGTTCACCATAAGTTTTTTCGAAGTAATCGGTATGATTCAACAACAGTTTTCTTCAAATGAAAACAAAAAATTAATGCTGTCCGCGAATGCTCTTTGTTCGGCATAAATTTCGAAATATTGAACACAACAACATAACACTATGCACACACTTTTCCAATTTATCATTCGTGCGTGTCTGACACTTGTTGATGACACAACAAAATGGCGCAGTGTCAAATCTTTATAGCACAAACTGCATTAGTGCACCATCTGTTGTCTGAAATCTGCATTTCATACTTGTACACCTGATATATATATATATATATATATATATATATATATATATATATATATATATATATATATATATATATATTATATAAATATAAATTGAAATCTTAAACCTTTATGTACATAAATCTTTTAATTTTAATCTTGGGTGTAGGTTCGTTTAATTAACACGCTCGGGTTTGTTTGTTTTAAACATTTTTTTTATTTGACGTTTCTCCCCTGAATTTGGGCATTTGCGAAAAATTTTTTCTTTGATGAAATTTTCATTTCTCAAAAATAAGCGAATCTGTCCCATACATTTCGGTCTATGGCCAACGGTAAGGCTGACAAAAACACCATGTGTAGTAGAGATCTAGTATCGTTTCACCCACTTGCTAACGAATGCCCTCGACTTGCCCATTACCTCGCAGCTGTTGTAGGCTTCATTTTCGAACCTAACACCGGCTCGAAATTCTAAGAGTATACAGTAATCATGTTCGATAACGTACTATTTAACCGTAAATGAGGTTATAAATGAATCTCCTTCCACAAAGGGTTTAAAATCATATGTCAACAGTTTCTTTTCTGCAACTGGTATCGATCAAATTCTCAATGTAAATATTCAGTAGTACTATTTTAACTAATAACTCGGATTCAAACAAATTTTAAAAATTATGGTAGTGTTTCCTGCTTTTTCTTTTGACAATACGGTATATTCCTTCAGAGGGTACTCTAGCTTATGAGAGTTCTTTTCTATATCCAGGTCCTGCCATATATATATATATATATATATATATATATATATATATATATATATATATATATATATATATATATATATTTAACTTAGGGATAGCCGTTAGGATTACAGAATGAACAAAAAGATCTTAAAGTTCTTAGTAACCGTAGTTTTATTCTAATATCGAGCTTTCGATGCCAAATCGTACATCATTTTCAGGACCTGGATGATATAGAAAATAACTCTCATAAGCTATGGTAGAGTACCCTCTTTTTTTTTATGAGTCTACAGGGAAGTCCCTAAAGCTCTACAGAAGCGACACGTGTGCGGAGAAAGCGATTCACGTTGTTCTTAAATCGCTGTAAATTGGTGGGAAACACTGTCCTGGGCAAATTATTCCAAAGGGATGATGTTTCTCCATATAAATGACTGCTTGAAAAGCGTTGTACGAGGAGTAACAAGTTGAACCTCATACGGATGTGAAGTATTAGCGTGACGTGTGCTTCTAACATGCACCGCTCTGGGAGGAATTAAGCGGGCCACATCCTTCGAACACTTTCCATGAAAATACTTGTAGAATAGGCTCAACTCGCCAACCGTTCTTCGATGTTCCAGCGAATCAAGGCCACCTGTCAGTTCCGGGTCTCCAATCAGACGAACAGCTCTTCTCTGAATAGAATGCAACAAATGCAGTGTATGTTTGGGAGCCTAGCCCCAAACATGGGAGCTGTATTCCATAGTTGGTCGAATTTGAGCTTTGTAAAGAATTAACAGTTGTTGTGAAGTGTAAAGCTTTCTGGTTCGAAATAATATTCCCAACTTCTGAGAAGCTCTCCTTGCTATGCCTGCAACATTTTCATGCCAGGACATATTTGCTCCCAAATTTACGCCCAACAATTTGAGTGACGATGTTAGGGGAATGGAGTGCCCCGACATAACTATGTCGGGTTCAGCAACGTTAACTTTTTTAGAAAAAACTGCCGCCTGGGTTTTTGTAGCGTTAAATTCCACTTGGTTACTGTCACCCCAAGATAGAATTTCTTCCAGGTCTTTGTTAAGTTGAATGACTTCCTGCTGTCTGCGGATATTCGTCTGAGTAGCCGATGTCCGAGCGTTCAAAGTGAATGAAGAGATAAGTGTACTGTCATCTGCAAAGCTGTAGATTGGATTCTCGGTCTTTTCCAGCAGATCGTTAATATAAATGAGAAAGAGAGTAGGAGATAGTATGGAGCCTTGGGGTACACCGGCGTTGATAGTGAAGGTCTACTGCCACTCGCAAAGAACGCTCTCTAAGGAAACATGAGAGCCACAAACAGAACTTTTCAGACCTACCATAAGAACGTAGCTTAGCCAACAGCCCATCGTGCCAAACATGGTCGAATGCCTTGGATATGTCAAGAGCAACCGCTCGAGATTCTCCAAAGTGTTCAATTGCGTTGTTCCAAACATGTGTTACATAAGTCAGGAGATCTCCTGTTGATCTATTTTTACGAAAGCCATATTGGTGATCGCTAATAATGTTGAATCCTTCAAGATATTTTAGAAGATGCTGATTGATAGCCTTTTCCATGACTTTCGATATTATTGAAAGCAGTGCGATTGGTCGGTAGTTATTTGGCAAGGTCTTCTTGCCTTTTTTAGGTATTGGCTGAACTGTGGCACATTTCCAGCAGGAAGGAAATATTCCCTTTCTGTAAGATAGGTTGAAAAGTCTACAGAAAACTGGTGTTAGTTCCCTCGCACAATTTTTGAGAAATATGGCAGGTATTCCGTCAGCGCCAGAAGCCTTTTTGGTGTCTAGCTTCATCAAAATACGTTTTATGATACGCTGCCAGAAGACAATACCGGGCATCCTTGACTGCACTATGGGAATATTAGGTGGTGTTTTTCCTTGGAAATCGACAGTAGAATGTGAAGCAAAAAGTTCAGCCAACAAGTTCGCCTTCTCAACAGGTGTCTTTGCAATAGAATTATCTGGCCGTGTGAGTGGTGGTATGGTGGATTTGGTGAAATTTTGACTAACTGCCTTAGCGACTGACCAAAAGGACTTGGAATTGTTGGGACGAGAAGTTTATTTCTAATCCGTTGATTGTGTGCCTCCTTGGTTTCGTCGATAATTTCTTTGCATCTATTCCTGGCACGAACAAAGGTGTTACGATTTATGGTGTTAGGACTTTCACGCCAATGTCGGTATGCAAGATGTTTAGAAGCAACAGCTTCTTTGCATTTTCGGTCAAACCAAGGCTTGTCGTTAGAAGGGCGTTTCTTGGAAAAAGGGATGTAAGCCTCCATACCGGCCAAAATAACATCGGAAACCTCCTTGGCGCAGTCAGATGGGTCATCGGATCGAAAACAAACGTCTAACCAAGGGAAAGTTCGAAAATATTCCATGAGATCTTCCCATTTAGCAGATTTGTAGTGCCAAATCTTGCGCGGTTTAGGCGCGTCTCTGTCACTGTTTGGTAGGATACTCGATGTCGATAATAGTTTATGGTCGGAAGTACCTAATGGCGGATTTACGCTGACCGTGTAAATCTCCGGATTGGTGATTAAAAACAGATCAAGAAGACTGGCGAACTCCCCGTCTCGATCAGGAATCCGTGTTGGTTCGTCAATAAGCTGAGTTAAGCCACGAATGATTGAAAATGATTCGGCTTCACGACCTTGTTCATCGGTAGTATTGGAATATTTAAGCCAGTTGATGTTGTGGACATTAAAGTCGCCCAGGATGGCAATTTCGGCATTTGGATAGTTAATATGTAAATGATCGATGGTGTCTGCAAGAGAAGCGAAAAGTGCTCTAAAGTTAGTATCGCTTGGTGGTCGATACAGGATACAGATGAACCTTGTGGTTGGTTGAGTCGTTATTTTTAACCACATAACATCAAAGTTTGGGAGCTCCAGAGCCTCTTCTCGTTGGCAAGAGAGGTCGCTTCTGACAAAAAGACAGGTTCCAAAGTTACGCCTAAATCGGGAATAGAAGTCGTACCCAGGATAAAAGATAGTTTACTGTGCTGGTCGATAAACTGACCTTGGTTTCACAGAGAGCGAGTACATGAGGTTTATTTGATTGCAGGTGTTGGTGCACTGAATTTATATTCGAGTTTAAAAAAACCTCGTATGTTGTAAAAATCCATTTTAAAAATTCTGATCTCTGCATGTCGACGCACCTGAACCAGCCCCCACCCGGAGATCCGAACGGGGGGCTATTTTACCTCCGGAATTTTTTGTATCCAGGTGCCTCATCATGCTATTTGGTCCCACAGTCCGGGACATCGGCACAGCCACGAAACGTTAAGCAACTTCACGCATCCTATGCCGATGCGATGGTATCACACCGGGCGATGCTGGTGGGATCTGGGCATCTACCATCTAGATTGTTCTTTAAGTCGCCTCCTACGACAGGCAGAACGTACCGGGGGAGATATTCTATCCCGCTCCCCCACGGGGTTTCTGAAGGAATATACCGTATTTTCAAAAGAAAAAGTAGGAAACACTACCATAATATTTTAAATTTCTTTGAATCCGAGTTATTAGCTAAAATAGTACTTACGGAATATTTTCAGGTGGCTCTCTGTTGATTGAGAATCTGATCGACACCAGTTGCAGGCTACAGACACTAACTCAAAATAACTTGTTTTTTAATGTTTATCTATAAATCAATGTCGAGGTCTGGTGATTGTGGGGCACCAGAAACTCCACCCTATTCTCCAGGAACCATTTCATTGTTGCTGCCGTTTTGTAACACGGGGCGCATTATCTTGCTGGAACTGCAGATTTGATGGTTCCGGCGTAATATTTAGAACGTTTTTATACTTTTGTGGATTCATTTGACCCTACAAATTACTATTTCGTCCACGCCACTTGCTGACATACACCCTCACACTATAATACTGCCTCCCCCGTTTTTGCAGTGGTATTACCCAATAGAAGTTATACTCCTCTCGTATCCGGCGCCGGTACGTAGTACCAGAAGTACTAAAACCTTAAAACAAGGGAAAAAATAAACATTAGAAAAAAATTAAAAAAATAAGACATTCGGTTTACTCATTTACTAAAATAAATATTTTAGACCATATCCAGGCTTAATAAGTAACATATACCTCGGGTTCGCTCAACGACCCGATATTAGACCAATCCTCTTCGTTGAAAGTTTTATCTTTCTAGCCCTATCACAAGCGCATCTTTTTTTTTCCAATGGCCAGGGTTTTTTCTAGCTTTACAGCCTTTGAGCACAGCATTCCAAATCTTTCTTCTCACTGTTCGAGCAGAATTTTTCTCTTCAATATGTTCAGTAAAATCAGTACATAGCTCAGTCATTTTGTGATTTTTCAAAGAAGCACGAATTTACTGCCAATCTTCTCTCGCATTTGTAATGCGTATTCTACCATTCTTATTTAAGTTTTTGCCTTTTTAAAACGATTTATAGTATATTTTACCGCACTATATTAATATGTCATGACTTTTGCAATGTCTGATTTGTTATTTCCCCTTTCAAAAGGGTACTGTGTTTTCATACGTTTTTCCAAAGCCAATTCACACTTTTCAGGTATTTTTACTGTCAATCAAGTAAGAACGTGTTGCGCATTGTTCATTTAAACATGTGCTTGTTTAAAAGTTTCTTACTTTATTCAACAATCAAGAATTGCCATTAAAATCCTAATGATTCAGTAGTTCATCCCGTTCCCATCAGAGTCTGTGATCGCCTGGCATCTTCGGAGCTTACTTTTAACAAGATTTTTCGCGTATTCGTGGAGCAAATATTTTTAAATTTCTCGAATTTGCTGCCGTGAGAGCAGCTTCACTGTATACACTTTTTTACTAAGGAACTTCTAGTTGAGGTATGACCACAAGTTCTCGATTGCTTTCGTATCTGGCGACTGTGATGGCCAGTCTAGTGTGACGGTACTAGATTCTCCTCTCCACTGGCTACAGGTAATTCCGATGTTTGGAGTCGTTATCCTCTTGAAAAATCTACTCCTCATTTTTATCGGCAAACCACCGTTTCACAGTAGATACTCATGTCTTCTTATAAATCTGGCGAAGTGTTAAAATTGTAGGAAAAGATGAAGAGTCTCTCAAAATCTTTTTCCGAAAAACATCCTCAAACATGGAGTCACAGGGTATTTCACGGTACGCTAAACTAATCAATTAGTGGAAATTAACCAGGCTTGTGGGGTGATAACACAACCCCAAAATGAAGCTTCATCGGAAAAAATTACATTGCTTCAGTCTCGATCTATGTTTTCCTCTACCCACGCGAGTCATTTCTCTCTGTGTTATTTACCCAGCAATGTTTTCTTGATAGTACACTGCCACTTAACATCGTTAGGCCGGAGATAAGTCAGAATCGTTTCATACGATATATCCAAACCTTTCTGCTTTAGTTTTTGCGCTCCTTGACGCAAAGTTAATTAAATAATAAATTAAATAAAATAATTATTTTTTTGTCCGTGTCCGACATCTTTTCTCTCGAGCTACGTTTTCATTAACATTTTTTTAACTGAGAGTATCGTGTCACCCACGAATCTTTTGGATGGTTACATAGGAACACAGCATTGAACCATAAATAAGGTTAGAAATGAATCGCTTACCACAAAGCATTGTTTGCAGGGAGACGACAGTAAGCTCAAAACAAAGGAATTTCTTTCACCGACTACAACTTATAGGCGACACGTTCTTACTTGACCGACTGTATATAAAAATACACTTAATCTTTAGTGGAAGCCACTAAAATTAACAGATCATTAACGATGTGTACGCTACAATACACATAAGGGTATTTTATTACTATATTTTAAATGGGGTTTTATTTCTAAATATAACAGTGAAAGCTTTTTGGAGTACATATTTTGAAGAAAAATACATCTTAATATCTAAAATAACCGGCCAAGTGCAAGTTGAACTTGCGCAATAAGTGTGTGACTTTACAAAACACACCCTGTATGAGTTTTCAACGAAGTTTGTTTCCAATCTTTACTGAAAACTAATGACCGTGATAATTTTCGTTCAATCTACACCCGTGGAGAATATTCCAGAATTTTTTCAAAATTTCTTGGCCAGTACTTTGCGAGATAAGGGGGGAGGACAGCGATTTTTCTCGATTTTTTAAAAATAATACAAAGAAAAGTGTGGGCAACTATTACATTATATATGTATATATTTTTTGCTCGTGTTTTCACAAGCTTTCATTTGACACCACACTCGATGACCTAGTAAAAAAATTTTTTTTTTCACTTCCGATTTCACCCCCCAAAACTAGCCCCTTAAGCCAAAATTTTTCAAAACTACACGGCTCTGATGAGGCCATCAATTCCTATATTACTACGAAATTTCAACTGTCTATGACAAATAGTTTCGGAGAAAATCGGGACTGACAGTCAGATAGACAGAAGGACAGATGGACAGACAAACGGACAGACACCTAAGTGATCTTAAAACACTAAAAAATATAATATTGAGAAAAAAATTTGTTGACTTAAAGAAAAATTGCAAAAATTCATGAGGAAGAATGCCACATCGTATCGTCCGCGCCCGAGCTCCATTCCTCGGCTTCCTCTGCAGATTCCTCCGCGGATTTCTATTCTTCTTCGGAACTTTCGTCGTTAATATTGGGTTCAGCCGAAAGAAGTATTTGTATTGCTTCTTTACTAAACGACATCGATCTTTTTTTTGGGTTTTGTCCTTATATTAGATGTTAAGGAATCTGTGCTGAACAATAATTTATTGAGGACATCTAAATTGCATTCTTCTTTTGAGAATTTTCTAGCAAAATTTTGCCAATACAGGCGAAAGTCCTTGTTTCGCGCCTCTGCTGCTTCTTCAGAGAGTAATCCAATGGGCAAAAGTGCCTTTTTCGTTACTGTTGCATTGTGGATTAATATTTTGTGCATCGTAGGAGTCATGAGATGCCAGGGATACAACTCCACATAAATTCTGGCAGTCGCATATCTACAGTCTGCAAATTTTTTTAAATGGACTTTATGACAGCTCGATATTGCTTCCAAAATCACTTTCAGGCGATTTATGAGGTTGAAATCGACACCGATAATTTCAGCGGCCACCTCTAGATTGGCAAAAAAATCTCCTACTTGTATTGCCATCATTGGTGTCACCAAATTCAGCTTTTAGCACGTCTATGATTAAGTGCGTTTCCTCTCTCAATTTTTGCTTGTATTTCTTCTTTTGTTGCTTGACAATTTTTTTGTCACTGTCCGATCTTAACCACTGCCACTTTTGCACAGGAAGCATGCAATACAGACAGGCCAAACGGTAATACATCTGTGTCGACGTTATTTTTTACATTGGGGTCATTAAATTGCTTTGAACTAGCACCATATTATGTAGTAGCAACATTGCACAATTTTGCATCGACCATAGTTAGTGTCATCATATGTTTCATGGAAAAAAAGATGTCGTTGGCCGACAGTATCGTGGCGAAGAAGGAGTTTTATTCTTCCAAATAACTTTCTTGTTTGTCTCACAAATTAGTTGTAGTAGAACAAGGCAACTTTGAAAAATGTTGCTGTCAATTGCATCTTCTTGCATTTTTTTGTTTAAATTGTGTTTGTTGCGATCTGTCACATCCCCATTTCAAAATAACTGTCAATAATTGACGCTCTTCCAGATTGAATTCTTTTAGTACATCCTCCAAATATGTGGCCAAACGTTTAGCCGTGTGATCCAATAAATGTTAACTTTAACATATGTTTCAGTTACCCGATAAGCCTCTTTCGTTGGATAAGAAGTCCTTTTTGCTTGCTGTAACCCGGATAATACTGCTTGTTACTATTTCTTATTATTTCATACTATCTCCTAGTTGTGACTGTTTTTCATGCTGCTTTGACATTTTGTATGGTTTCTGGTATGCTTGAGCAATGTGGGGAGAGTTAGTTAGGTCTTTTACAATACTGGATGCAATTCTCTCTCCAGAACTGTGACTTCAAATAGGAGAACTTATGTTTCACTGCCTTCGTTTGCTCGTCATAATATTTATCTTGCGATAAAATATAACTCTCGAGATATATCATTTTTAGTGTTCCGTACGGAACACTTATAAGATCACTTCGGTGTCTGTCTGTCTGTCTGTCTGTCACACCCGATTTTCTCCGAAACTATTTGACATAGAAAGTTGAAATTTGGTACGAATATAGGAATTGATAGCCTCATCAGAGCCGTATAGTTTTGAAACTTAAATTTCGATTTAAGGGGTTAGTTTTGGGGGGTGAAATCGGAAGTGAGAGAAAAAAAATTGTTTTACTAGGTCATCGAGTGTGGTGTCAAATGAAAGCTTGTTAAAACACGAGTAAAAAAATACATATAATGTAACACTTGCGCGCATTTTTCTTTGTATTATTTTTTAAAAAACCGCGAAAAATCGCTGTCCTCCCGCCTTTTCTCGAAAAGTACTTATCAAAAAATTTTGAAAAAATCCTGGAATATTCTCCACGGGGTGTAGACTGAACGAAAATTATCACGAGTGCATTACCTTTAATAATTTATCTGGTATATAAAAAAAACATAAATTTCAAGGTCATCAGTTTTAATTAAAGATTGGAAACAAACTTTGTCGAAAACTCATTTGGGGTGTGTTTTGTGAAATCACTGATCATTTTATACCTCCGTAACAAAAATTTTTTATTTTAAAAGAAATCTACGTACGGAACACTAATTGCGCAAATTCAACTTGCACTTGACCGGTTATTTTTTTTAAATTTGGTAACTTTTGTTCTTGCATTTTGTCAAAAAGTAGTCTACGCCTTACTACTCGAGCACCTGAAGTGCCCTTAGATCCTAGAACAAAATAAAAACTATTTAAATTTAAAAAATAAATAAATCCAAACTACCACGTACTTTTCACCGTCTGATTAAAGACCATGAAAACCTCGATTTAACGAGAAGTCACGACACTATTTGATTAGTATAAATACTCTTTTTTCTGTTAAAACCAATAAAATCAGTGGGACGCGCCCTGAAGTATAACAAACACTTTTTAAAATACGGAAAAACGAGTTTTCGTATAACAATTTCTAGAAACCTTTTCTACATTACTAATAATTTTAAAAAAGTATATAAAAATGATCAAAATGTATGCGCTCTTACCCTGTAATTTTTCTTCAAAATAACCTCCAAAAAAAGAAAGAAAAAAAAAAACACTTTTTTAAGTAACTGTTTTGTAACGAATGCTGAGAAGAAAAACGAACACTCAGATTGACGATCAAATTCCGACTGAAACTTGGCCGCGCGCACTATCAGATAGGTAATGGGAGAGTCGCCTATTGTTCTACGCCTATGCCACATTGTTAGGTAGCAAATTTTTTCTACCTGGTTTTAGGAAATCCATTTATGGCCCCCTAAAACGCTAAAATATCCCTATGTGAGATATCTATATATAGTTTGCTATCTATTCTCTAAAAGTGTTTACGAAAATCATAAACACAAGGACTGGCAAAAAAAACTGGACAATTATCAACCCCCGAAAAACAGGCTGGATTTAGGAAAGCACTTAGCACAGTAGACCACCTACAAGTGATGAGAGTATGGATGGAAAAATCAAACGAATCTAATATGACAGTAATAGACTACGAAAAAGCCTTTGATTCCCTAGAGCTATGGGCAGTATTAAATGCCCTAAGTAACAGCAGAGTAGACAGCAGATATACAAATCTAATCCAGTATATATACAAAAATGCTACTATGCAAATAACAACACCAACAACTACGAATAAAATAAAAATACAACGTGGAGTACGACAAGGAGATTCAATTTCTCCAAAACTTTTTACTGCAGCCGTGGAAGACGTCTTCAAAGAATTAGAATGGGAAACGAAGGGCATTACGGTAGATGGTAAGAAGCTGCAAAATCAAGAATGGTACGACTCAATATAAATTTAAACAAAACAAAGTATCTAACAAACGAAATAGAGCAGTCACATGATCAACAAATAATAATCAAGAAAAAATCGAAAAGGTCAAATCATGTATATACCTAGGACAAACGATAGAACTTTCTAGAAACAACTGAAAACAGGCCTAAACAGAAGAATCTCATTATCATGGTCAGCATTTGGTAGACTACAATCTATACTAAGATCCAACATGCCGAATACTGTAAAAGCAAGAACTTTTAGCCAGTATGTGCTACCAATCCTCACATATGGAAAAGAGACATGGTCAGTGAATAAAAGCATAATAGATCAGCTCCAAAAAACCCAAAGAGCAATGAAGAGGAGAATGTTGAATATAACATTGCAGAATCGCATACCCAACATCGAGATTCGCAGAAGATCAAAGGTTACAGACGTCAGTACAACGCATATGTACACTAAGATGAAACTGGGCAGGACATATTGGTAGAATAAGATGGACACGTTAGAAAATAGAACGGTGACCACGCGAAAATAAAAGACCCAGAGATAGGCCACAGACAAGATGGACTGATGATATAAAGAGAATCGCTGGTTATAACTGGCTATAAAAGCCAAACAACAGAGATCAGTGGGAAGCATTTGGAGAGGCTTACGTTCGAGGATGGACGGAATAGGCTACTGATGATGATGATGATGATGATGATAAGATATCTCGAAGTAAACTAAATGATTACGAGAAAAAGCAAGTCAGCCATTTTTGACTTCCAAGGTCTTATTATTTCGTTTTCAATGGGAGTCACTGATTATGTTACTTTATAGTATTTGATGTGCCAATTCAGGGAAATAAACATAAGTGAGGTGAGATATAAGAGACATCTAGTTTCTAAGAATTGAAGGGGATGGTAAATATTTTTGGCTGTATTTTGGTACTATATAATCTTTTCCCAATTAGGAGTCTTTCATCAAAACATATTTAAGAGCAAATTTCTTTCGCCGACGGAAAACCGCCTGGATTAAAAAATATTCCGGACCTGTTCATTTTACCCCCCAACACCGGGTGATTATCTCAGTGCAGAAACGAAGGATGTTATTAGGCATCAATTGATATGGTTATGTGATTACCGGAGGCCGGATTGTCGACGTAATTAAATTATTAAATGTCTTAACCCCAGTTGGCCGCAAAGGGATGGCTTTTTGGGGCTCCCTTGTCACTTTAAATTTAACATATGAAAACAAAGTTGCATAATTTCTTATATTTTTCCATTGTTTATTTATTTAATGTAATTTTTCCAATGCAGACAACAAGTCCGTCAATGAAATTGTATTATATACTGAGGACCGAATAAAGACATGGACGCCCGGACAGGATGGAATACCTAATGAATTGTTAAAATATGGGGGGGATAACTTAATAGCAGAACTTACGAAACTGATTCGAAAGATAATAGCACAATGCGAGATATCGGACGCATAGAGAATTAGTACAATGATACCGATGTTTAAATAACCTGTCAAGTGCAAGTTGAACTTGCGCATTTAGTGTTCCGTACGTTGATTGCTTTTCAAATAAAAAATTTTGTTACAGAGGTATAAAATGATCAGTGACTTCACAAAACACACCCCAAATGAGTTTTCAACAAAGTTCGTTTCCAGTCTTTACTGAAATCTGATGACCTTGAAATTTTTGTTTTTTTTTTATATACCAGATAAATTATTAAAGGTAATGCACTCGTGATAATTTTCATTCAATCTACACCCCGTGGAGAATATTCCAGAATTTTTTCAAAATTTTACTTTTCGAGATAAGGCGGGTGGACAGCGATTTTTCGCGATTTTTTGAAAATAATACAAAGAAAAGTGCGCAAGTATTACATTATATATATATATATATATATATATTTTACTCGTGTTTTCACAAGCTTTTATTTGACACCACACCCGATTACCTAGTAAAAAATTTTTTTTTTTCACTTCCGATTTCACCCCCCAAAACTAACCCCTTAAGTCAAAATTTAACTTTCAAAACTACATGGCTCTGATGCGGCCATCATCAATTACCAAATTTCAACTTTCTATGACAAATAGTTTCTGAGAAAATCGGGTGTGACAAACGGACAGACCGACAGACAGACAGACAGACACCGAAGTGATCTTATAAGTGTTCCGTACGGAACACTAAAAAGGAGATAAAGAGTGTCCAAATAACTACAGGGATATAAAGTTACTAGACACGACACTAAAACTCACTAGAAAAATAATAAATAACAAAATTAATACAATTACATCACTGTCAGAAGAACAGCAAGGATTCCAATCGGGTAGTTCATGCATGGACGCGGTATTTATATTTTGACAAGTAGTTGAAAAATCCATAAAATATAACAAACTGGCATACCTGTGCTTCATAGATCTACAGAAAGCATTCGACCGCATACAACTGCAAAATGTTATACATCTGGTATATAACAGAGACATCCCAATAAACATCGTTCAATCCATTGAGAATATATACTTAAATAATAAAGTTCAACTAAACAGGGATAATGAAATAGGGCCAGAAATAACAAAAAGAGAACGATGGTAGGATACAACGAATTGTACTAAGTACGCATAGGGGAAAGGTTTGTAAGTTGCCGCAGCGTGGTTTCACTATGTTCCACAGGTTTCAGCACTGTGCCACCGGCACAAAACGTCAAGAAAAGAGTCGAGTTTAATTTTTATAAAGTCATTTGACAGAAAAACATGACGCATCATAGTCGTTCAGACGCGCGGTATTCGTAAGAAGTGAAAAATTAAAAATGAATGGTTTATTTGGTCGTGAAAATTGGTGAAATTTTTGAAAAAATTTGAAGGTAAGTGCATGCATTTCTTCGTTTTTAATTAAATTTTAACAATTTAATGGCGATTGAGCAAAAATCGCGATTTAATACAACTTTTTAGATGCGACAAGAAATGGCGGCGAATTTGTAAGTTGCCGCACTCATGCGTTTGTAAGTTGCCGCACCATTTTTTAGGGTTCCGTATGGAAACACTTATAAGATCACTTCGGTGTCTGTCTGTCCGTCTGTTTGTCCGTCTGTTACACCCGATTTTCTCCGAAACTATTTGACGTAGAGAGTTGAAATTTGGTACTAATATACTCGTAGAAATGGATGACCTCATCAGAGCCGTGTAGTTTTAAAAGTTAAATTTTGACTTAAGAGGTTAGTTTTTAAGGGGTGAAATCGGAAGTGAAAAAAAATTTTTTTTACTAGGTCATCGAGTGGGGTGTCAAATGAGCGCTTGTAAAAACACGAGTTCAAAAATATATATAATGTCTTACATGCGCGTACTTTTCTTTGTATTATTTTGAAAAAATCGCGAAAAATCGCTGTCCCCCCCTCTATCTCGAAAACTACTTATCCAAAAATTTTGAAAAGATTCTGGAATATTCTTCACGGGGTGTAGATTGAACGAAAATTATCACGAGTGCATTACCTTTAATAATTCATCTGGTATATCAAAAGAACAAAAATTTCAAGGTCATCAGTTTTTAGTAAAGATCGGAAAGAAACTTTGTTGAAAACTCATTTGGGGTGTGTTTTATGAAGTCACTGATCATTTTATACCTCCGTAACAAAAATTTTTATTTCAGAAGCAGTACGGAACACTAATTGCGCAAGTTATTTTTCCTTTTTTTTGTGTTTCTTCTTCGCGCCAATTGTTGTGTGGAATCGCTATTTTATCAACTCTTAGTCATTTTAAATGCACTTTGATGAAAATTATATTGACTTTGAATGGTTTTTTTTTTTCATTTTTTTTTGTGTTTCTTGGTTTTTTTGTGATTGTTTATTTAACTTTTCGTTACTGTGTCTAGCATGGCTGCCCCACAGACCACGAAAAACTGATCACGGTGTGCAAGATTATGAGAAATTGTTGCAAGCAATTAAAGAAGTGAAGGTGGAAAAGAAATCGATTCGTCAACCGGCCACCAAATTTGGAATGAATGATCCGAGTTTGGGCCGATACATCAAGAATTTCGATATGAAGGTTCCAGATATCGAGGCTATTGATGATGAGAAGGCGTTGACATTGCTGCCACGCATTGCATCGTACGCGAACACTGGCTTAGTGCATATGGTTAGTAATTGACGATATTTTTTCATAATTGTGATATTTTATGGATTTTTTTACAGATATTTGATTATGAGCAAGAGGCATCGTTGGTTAATTATTTAATTCGTTGTTTGCTACTTTATTACGGCTTGAGTATCACAGAGGTGAAGCAATTGGCATATCAATTCGCCCGAAAACTTGCATTACAATATCCACTGAGTTGGGATGAAAAAGGAATGGCTGAAAAGCAGTGGTATTATAGATTCTTGTTACGTCATAACAATTTGTCATTGAGAAGTCCGGAACAAACAAGCAATGAGAATGTTCACCACTTTTTTTTGAATTTAAAGCGCGTGTTTGCTGAGACCCCGTACGGACCAAGTTCAATATGGAATATGGAGGAGACAGGGTTCTCGACTGTACCAAACCGAATTGGGAAAGTAGTTTCGGTGAAAGGTCAAAAGCGCATTGATCACATCACTTCGGGCGAACGTGGGGCCGTGATTACGTTGGCGTTTGCTGTCAATGCAGCAGGGAATACGCTTCCACCTTTTTATTTATTCCCCAGAAAGAAGATGGCGCCAGCGTATCTTGAGCATTCGTCGAAAGAAACGGTGGGGTACGCGAACGGAAGCGGATGGATGCAACAGGCTGAATTTGTTCAGTTCATGAAGCATTTCATCAAATTCACGTACTCATCGAAAACCACACCAACGCTTCTTTTACTGCACAACCACGCATCTCACCTTTCAGTGGAGGCGATTGATTTGACTGTTGACAATGGTGTGACAATGCTCACCTTTCCACCGCATTGTAGCCATCGACTGCAGCCGCTTGATGTTGCAGTGTATGGACCCGTGAAAGATACATACATTCAACAACACAATGCGTGGATGAGAGAAAATGCAGGTCGCACTCTTAACATCATGCACATTCCTCTGCTTGTGAAAGCGGCTCTGTTGAAAGGGGCGACACCAGAGAACATCGTGAATGGCTTCAAAGCCACTGGTATCAGCCCATTTAACTCTGGAGTGTTTAAAGACTCGGACTACATTTCGCTTGGAGTATATGAAACGAATGCAGAAGCCAGTACCGTCGAGAGAGAGTTTGACGAAGAAGGACAGCGTCGGATCGTAGTTCTTTCTAATGAATTACCGGTTGCTAGCAATGAAACGGTTTCCACATCTGACCACCTGGACTCAGAACCGTCAACATCTGGCATTTCGCGAGCCAGAAGCTATGCTTCCGTCATATCAAACATTGGTCATCTCAAAGAAACACCACCGCAAGGAAAATCAAATCGAGATCGCAAAGCGAAAAGCACTTCCATTATAACGTCCCCAGAAAATCTACCCGCTCTCCGACAACAACAAGAGAAGCGAGATGCTGCAAAAGCTCAGAAAGAACTCGGCGCAGAAAAACGCCAACAACGTGCATCTGCAAGCAAACGCAAATTACCAGCAAATGCAAAAGCGCCGCTACAAAAATGAAAGAAGAAGCGGCAATCATCAAGTGAGGACAGTGATGAGTTTTGCCTCGTTTGCTGTGAACAAATGCCACCCCAAATTACAGCCAAGAACTCAGAGCGATGCCGCAGCTGTTCGTCCACGCCACTTGCATTGAGAAAACAAACACATTCTATTTTTGACCAAATTGCGATTCCGGTGATGAGAGCGATTAATGAATTTTCCATTTGAATTTATTTCTTTTTAACTATTTTTTTTTCAATCAAATAAATGTCAAAATCCTCTGGCTGTCCTTTAAATTCAATAAATTTGCGTAAATTTAACGAATTTGGCGTTTTTCATTGAGATTTTTCACTATTTCAGTGCTTTTTCGTGATGCGGCAACTTACAAACCAAAGTTTGAAAATGGCCATTTTGGGACATTTCAGTAAATGAGCTAAAACTTTTTTCTCATGAGTCCAATCGACTTGGTATCTTCAGCAAAATTGTAGCTGAGACTTCCCTCTTTCCAACGGTATACCTAACTCTACCTGTTGTCCTATTCTACTCCGAGTTATCAGGCTTAGGAAAAAAGTGCGTCAACTTACAAACCATTCCCCTATCTATTACTCCATCGAAAGCTGACACAGCAGCTTTCGAGCCGACAGAGTGGTTGACACAGTCAACGCTTAAAAACAAGTAGCGCTTTTCGAGAGCTCCTCCTCAGGCCTATTTAGTTATTGTAAAACAACGGAACATGGACGAAAAGTCCATATTTCAGCACTTTACCAGCTGATCTCTTGTTCGTCAAACCCTAGTACAATTCGTTACATTCATACCATCGTACTCCGTAACTTCTGGGATAAGTACCAGTAAATTCTGTTCTCTTGTTTGTCAACGCGTCTCAGGATGGATTTGACGAACAAAAGAACAGCTGGTAAACTGCTGAAATATGGACATTTTCCGTCGTTTTACAATAACTAACAAAAAGAGAAGTTATTCATGTTATACAAACAGAAAGATGGAAAAGCAGTTGGTCCAGATGAGACAAAGGGAAAAATCCTCAAAATATTTTCAGATGAGGGTCCATTCATTAATTGACTGGTAATTTTGTTCAACAAGATGTATGAAACTGGACAAATCCCTCTTGAGTGGCTGAAGTCCTAAAAGGTCAAAATCACTGAAATGTGATGATTATCTCTTAATAAGTTTAATATCTCACATTCTCAAGATATTCCTAAGAATCATCCATACCAGAATCTATAAAAAAATGTGAAGCATCAATAACATACAGTTCGGATTCCGAAAAGGTAGGGGTACACGTGAAGCTTTATTCTCATTAAATGTACTAAAGTCCATTTGTTTGGAGTTGATAGCACATAACATGGGTTATAAACAGTAAAATGTAATAAACCATAAGCGTCCGAAATGTCTCTACCAATTATTTGCATTCTTAGTTTTAATCACCTTTATTTTCTATCTCTATACAACAGTGCGACCTTTTTCTAAAAAATATTTTATTACATGACTTCTAAACTTTACGATAAGCTATATAAATCAACGCATTTCAAAGTTTGGTTTAATGGGTAAATTATGAAACTAAAAATCTTATTTGTATGATACAAGCCTAAACGAGTACAATTAACAGTTCTTAAGAACTAGGAATCTACAGTGTTATAAAACTTAATGATAATTGCTACAATAAAATTATTTGGAATTTTAGCAGTTATTGGAAAATAATTAAAGTACTTATTGGTAGATAGGTGCCTAAGTACCTAAGTATGCAATAAAAATATTATGTATAAGTATAAAAATAATGTAAACATCTATAATACGCTAAGACGATGACCCCCTCGCCCACCATGAAAGAAAATTGTTAATCTAGATCAGAGGTTCCCAAACTTTTTTTTCTCGTAGACCACTTTCAAAATTTTACTGGTTTCGGTGGACCCCCTGCTGCTACATTTGTATCATATTCCCAAAACTCATCAAAAAATGTGAAGATTAGATCTAACGATGGAAATTTGCGTCGTGGTTGAGTTCCAACCCTAAATTCGGAGTGGTAAAAATAAAAAGAAAAATAATATATTTTCTTGTGTTCTATTTATTAAAATAATATGATTGCAGACTTAATAGAATTAAAATTAAACATTAATAACGTACCGTAACTTCAACAATGCAAATCAACAATTAAAAAAAAATAGTCATAATTTTAATGGGAGGGATGTACTTGATGGATTGACAGCAAATGATCAATATTTGGCTTCAGTTCTGTAAGGAATAACGGCAAATCTCCCCGTTCTGTGATGTTCAATCTGCTCCTTTTTTTTGTTTATAGGTTTGTAACGACACTAAAACTTTTTTCGACAAGGTATGACGAGGGAAACGCTATCAAAAGTTTTCTCGCAATTTCCCACAGCCCAGGATATTTTTCGGGTATTTCTGCCTGCAGCCAAAATGTTTGATAGCCTTTTTTAAATTTCACCTTCAGCTCCTCATTGGTGCTAAGCTCGAGTAGCTCCTCTTGTAATACCACATTCGTCACTTCCGTTTCATCAAATGGATTTATGATCCATGGTGGCATTTCCATCGTCAGAATATCTTCAAATCTATTTTTGAAGTCATCGTGCAGAGCATTTAAATGTTGAACGTATGTCTGAATATCCTCATCAAGACATTCTGCCTGTGACAAGTTTGGAAACTGGGAGAATTCGCGCCGACTAATATTTTGCTTCATAAATTTCAATTTTCCGAGAAAAGCCGAAATTACACCCTTTTTTTTTATTAAATTTAGGCTGTCCCCTCGTAACTGCAAGTTAATGTCATTAAATTTTTTAAACAAATCTGTCAAATACGCGATGTCTGCTTTCAATTTGATCAGGTTTTCTTTTAAATCTGGATCTTTACTTTCCAGATACTCTAAAACTGATTCAAAAAGTGAGTGAAATCTTGTTAAACATGCACCTTTCGACAACCAGCGTACTTCAGTATGTAAGAACAATCGTTGGAAGTCTTCATCATTTTCGTCGCACAATTGTGCAAATAAACGGGTATTCAACGCATTGCTTCTTATTTTGTTAACTGCTTTAATCACAAATTGAAGTGATTGGTGCAATCTATCACTCAAATTTTTCGCTACCAGGTGTTGTCGATGGATGACACAGTGAATTGCAGTTACTCCTGGTATAATTCTTTTAAGATGGCTTATAAACCCACGATATCACCCGAAAATGGCAGGAGCTCCATCTGCTGCCACCGAAATAATTTTTGTAAATGGAATCGATTTTTCCTTAAAAAAATCGCTCAGGACATTAAATATTGATTCGCCTTTAGTGTCCGTCTCCAAAGTTTTCGCGAATAGCAGCTCTTCATGGATTTCTTCGTCCATAACAAATCGAACATAAGCCAATAATAATGCTTCATTACCAGGTAAAGTTGACTCGTCCAGTTGAATACAAAAATGAGTTGTTTGCAGATAATTACACAAGAAGCTTTCAATATCAGAGCTCATTTCATCAATATGTCTTTGTACGTGTTGTTACTCAAAGGAATTCTTTTGAGTACGTCAAATGGAGGTTTGTGCAGAACAGTTTTTAAAACCTCTTCAAAAGCGGGTAAAATTAACTGTTCTCCTATTTTATCAGGATGACACCTTCTTAGATAATCTTTGAGCTTCGATGGTTTCATAGAGTCATTGCTCAAAACTTTGTTGCATAAAAGGCATATGGGCAATCGTTTGTCTGCCTTTGATGGAAGGAAACCAAATTTCAAATAATCAACACTGTACTGTCGACATTTCTTCTTAGATTCAGCCATGTTTCGAATCAGTTACCTACTTGTAAAGAAAAAAAATGTTTGTTTTAGTAATCATAAGGCGACTTTAACAGGATATGGCTATTTTAACAGAATAAAATAGGATTAATTAATTATTGCAATGAAAAAACCAAAATGCCGGCGGCAAAACTGATTTTAATTATTAAAAGCAATAAACTGCTAAGACCCATTTAGAGGTTTTCACAAAACGGCTGAACCTATTTTAGTGTAATATAAAATATTTTTTGATTAATTATATTTTGATACATTTCTGTAAATTCGAGAGGAAATACTTTTAAAGAATATTTTGACATCAAAACTCCGCGATTTTAATGATTTATTTATTACTTTGATGTACGTTACGAGTGGTACATAAAGACACGTACAATTTATGAAAATATTTTTAGTCATTTAGCATTAGCAACTACGAGGGCACTGAAGTATGTACAAACATGCAGGTCAATCATATATCTCTCCTTTAGTGAATCACCACAGTCGGGGTAAATAAATAATTTTATAATAAAAAGTACTAAAAGTTCAATCTTTCTCGGCTTTCTGTTCTTTTATAGAAGTATCGAATAATGGCCCTGTTCAGTATTTAATTTTTATTACGTACCTACTACACGCAAACATAACAAATATAATATTATTACAATATAAAATAAAAGTATGAATAACAAATAGGCAGGTACTTACTTTTTCCGGCACTGGCAAACACTGACATCGATTCACTCACACTTTTCTTTTCAAAATTCCGGAAATAAAATGAGTAACGTTGGTCCTTGGCATTCGTATTTTATTGGTGAAGAATCAAACAAGTTCATGCAAGATTGCAAGCACTGCACAAGTCGTATTTCGTCCCTTTGCACGTCTGAACGGGTTGCGTTGCGGGCGGCGTTTTGCAAGTCTCGACGCGCGTTGTACTGAATATCGAATATGCAAGTTTTTAGAAGTAACAGTCGCTGACCTTCTTAAAATACACTACTCAAAAAAATTAAGGGAGGTTTTAAAACAAGGAAATTAATGCTAAATAAACAGGCTATCTGATCCATATGCCGGCCTAACTGAAAAAATTTTTTTCAAGCCCGTGGACCAAAAAAAAAGCAAAATATTTGCAATATTATTTTTTCGCGCTATCTGTTAGGATTGCATGAGAACCGTAGCTCCTAAAAAATTTTAGCCAAAAAATCTGAAAATTAGAATCTTAAAGCTTCAAAATGCTTTTTTTTAAAGTCTCAGTACGACCATTTTTCACCGAAATACAACCTGTCAAAAATCACCGAAAAATTTTTTTGAGTAGTGTATTATCTGCCTACATTGATAGGTAAAGCCAAGCCAACATTTTTGTTCTTTACTATCGAAACCATCGTGGACCCCCACTTACAACTTGTGAACCCCCATTTTTTTTTCACGCCAACATAGACCCCCGTCGAGTCTCCCGTGGACCCCCGGGGGTCCACCTGAACCACTTTGGGAATCACTGATCTAGATCAAGTTAGAATAAGTCCTATGTTAAGTTAGCGTAAATCTTAGGCTAAGGTAGTAGAAGTCTTAGTATTAAGAAAACCATGTATAATAATTCATATTTGCTAGGTTAAGTTAGTATAGGACCACTAGTACAAGAGCTTAGGTTAAGTTAGTATAAGCAAACATATCTAATAAGTTTCTTCTGTATCCATTCATTTAATGTAAGTAAGAGGCCTAGCTTTGCTTTTTAAAGTTCAAATCAGAACAGCAATGGCTTCAACTTTCAGTTTTGTCCCCGTCAAACTTCGCGGAATTTGCAAATCTGCATTTTCCCTGCGAGAAAAACAATGATACTTAACGTATATAGATTTCTAAAAGAGCGAAAATACGGTCCTTGCAACCAACCTCAGAATCACAAAGAAAAAGATCCCTTAGAGGTCGATGAAGACTTTAAAAACGCAATAAGAGGAAAAGTACACACCATTTTTTAATTAAAAAAGAAATACCTACACTACATAAAGTTTTGCAAGAAATCAGGGAAGACCAGGACTTACTAGATTTAAAAAAATGGAAATTATGGAAAATCCTTCATAACCTGAATTTTCGTTGGGAAAAACACAGTAGAAAATCTGTTCTTATCGATAAAACAGAAATAATTTGTTGTAGAAGAGAATATCTACGAGCAATCAGAAAATTTCGAGCCGAAGAAAGAAATATTTTTTATTTAGATGAGACTGGAGTTAATGAGGGACACAGTGAAAAAATTCTGATTGACGAAGACATTAAGAGTGCCAAACAAGTTTTTATGGAAGGTTGGTCAACTGGACTACAACCCCCTTCAGGAAAAGGTCGCAGGCTAATTATAGCACATATTGGTAGTGAAAAACGGATTTCTCGACGGTGGCTTGTTGGAATTCGAATCAAAGTCAACTAAAGATTACCATGAGGAGATGACGGCCGATGTTTTGTAGTACTTCCAACAAATGATGGAATATATACCAGCAGAATCAGTTATAGTGTTAGACAATGCCCCATACCATTCTCGATTATTAGAACGACTCCTGACAAATTTATGGAGGAAAGAGGATATTCGTCAATGAATAAGAGACAAAAATGTAAACATAAAGATGGTATGTTAAAAGCGGAACTCAAAACTGCGAAACAAAATAAGGCTCAGTTTAAGAAACACGCAGTCGATGAGATGGTAAAGAAACGAAATATCACAGTGCTTAGATTACCTCCATATCATTGCGAATTGAATCTCTTAGAGCTAATTTGGGCACAAATGAAAGATTTCGTTGCAAGGGAAAACACCACGTTCAAATTTCAAGACGTAAGGCAATTATTACTCGCCGAAATAAAGAGGATCAAAGAGGATAATTGGAAAAATGCCATTCGACATGTTATAGAAGAAGAAAATAAAATGTGGAAACTTGACGAATACATCGAAGAAACTGTGAAAATAGAACCCTTAATTGTCAATTTAAAAGAAGTCTAATCTTCAGATTTTGAAGATGATTGTTTTTGATTGTAATTAAAGTACTTATATATCGTGAATTGTGAATTTGCATATATATATATATATATATATATATATATATATATATATATATATATATATATATATATATATATATATATATATATATATATATATGTATGTATAGATCTCTAGATTAAAAAATTTTTGGTAATAAATCTTATATTTCTATAACTTTATTTTTAAGATAATTTTATTTATTAAACACTAATAGCAGGTTAGGCTCGGACGGCTATGCTACCTCATTTACATTTTATGACTCTATTTTATAGCCGAAATTTTCTGCCTAAAATAGGGTAAAATAATTCAAAACAGGTAGCAAAATCCAGTAAAATGCATAAGAAATCTCTTTTTTTTTTGGGCGCACCCCAATATGTATTTAAATCTACAACGAGAGAATTCTGCTATCAACTCCAAACAAATACACTTTAGTCCAAAGTTGTAAAAATATGAACGTGGTAGGTGTATGTGTATCTAAGTTTTACAGATTACAATAGAGCTTTCGACTATGTGCTACAAGAGAAGTTAATAATAATTGTACAAACAACAATTATAGACAAAAGAGATCTAAATATTATCAAAAATTTGCTCTGGAATCAATCAGCAGAAGTTAAAATTTGGCTGGAAAGATCTAAAACCATAAAAATAACCAAAAGTGTAAGACATGGATCCATTCTTTCACCACTTTTTCTTTAATCATTATTCTGATGCTGTGTTTGGTGAAGCCATATAGGAATCCATTAAAGACATAACAGCTAATGGTAATACACTGAACAACATACGATATGTTGATGATAATGTTCTATTAGGAAATAATATCAAAGAGTTTCGCAACTTTTTTGGATTAACTTTGAATATCAGAAAAACCAAGCGGATAACAAAGAAAAGTCTACCACCAAAATCCCTCGAAATTAAGGACAGCACCGCAGAACAGGTTCCCACATTTAAATATTTAGGAACTAATATAAATAAAAAATGATTGTTGGCTAAGCTACGCTCTTCTGCTTGTGGCTATTATGTAGTATTCGTAAAGAACGCTCAAGGAGCGTTCTTTACGAATGGCAGTCGACGAATTTTCACCTTCACTATCAACGCCAGTGTGCCACAGAGCTCCATACTGTCTCCTACTCTCTTTCTCATTTACATTAACGATCTGCTGGAAAAAGACCGGGAATCCAATCTACAGCTTTGCAGATAACAGTACGCTTATCTCTTCATTTACTTTGAAGGCTCGAACATCGACTACTTAGACAAATATCCACAGATAGCAGAAATCATTCAACTTAAAGACCTAGAAGAAATTCTATCTTAGAGTGACAGTAATCAAGTGGAATTTAACTCTAAAAAAATCCAGGCGGCAAGGAGAGCTTCTCGAAAGCTGAGAATATTATTTCGAACTAGAAAGCTTTACAGTCCACAACAACTCTTAATTCTGTATAAAGCTTTAATTCGACCAACTATGGAATACTGTTCCCATATTTGGGGCTCTGCCCCCAAGCACACATTGCATTTGTTGGATTTTATTAGGGAAAAGCTGTTCGCCTGATTGGAGACCCGGAACTGGCCGCCTTGGAACGTCGAAGAACGGTTGGCGCTTGAGTCTATTCTACAAGTATTTTCATGGAAAGTGTTCGATGGATGTAGCTTAATTCCTCCCAGAGCTGTGCATGCTAGAAATATACATCGCGCTAATTCTTCACATCGCTTTTCCACACACGTGTCGCTTCTGTAGCGGTTTAGTGATTTTCCTGCAGCACGTGTGCTAGACCCATAAAAAAAATTATTCTCGATATTTACGGTTGAATAAACATGAGATCGGGGAGAGGGTTAGAGATGTTGCTTCCTATATGTGGCATTATACATCCTTTTCAGGGTCTTGGAATCCAGGGATCTGAAGATTGTGTTATTTTTTCAATATAATGTCAGATTTTAGTTATAAATGTCTGTAAAGGTCACATTCACCTTTTCCCATAACCACAATAAATTTGTATATATATATATATATATATATATATATATATATATATTATATATATATATATATATATATATATATGTATATATATACATATATATATATATATATATATATATATATATATATATATATATATATATATATATATATATACATATATATATATATATATATATATATATATATATATATATATATATATACATATATATATATATATATATATATATATATATATATATATATATATATATATATATATATATATATGACGCTGTCTTCCTTTTCTCAGCCTTTAATTCCATCCGTTTCTATCTTCCCAGTCTCCATCTGTTAGACCCCTGTCCTCCATAGCCTCGTCCACATCGTCTCTCCACGATCGTCTGGGTCTTCCTCTTTTTCTTCTCCCTATAGATTGTTCGTATCATGTTATTGTTTAGTTCTTCAATGTTAAGCAAGACATACAATGTTAATTTGCGATAAACTCAGTTTTTTAAGGTTTAAAGATCGACTATAAACATAGGTTTTAATTAACGTACTTCTCATGCAGACACGCAATTCTAAAATAAATATTAAATTTGTCTCACACAAAAAAATAACTTAAACCAAGCGACATAATTCAATATTTGAGATGATACCTTCTTTATAGTGAGATATTAATCATAATAAAAGTTTACTACAGGAAGAGATACTTACAACTGAAAGCTGACATTAACCTCTGTATACAATTTCTGCTAAATTTGGAAATAATGAACAAATAACAAGAGTTTCAGATTTCTTGACTCTCCTGACAGGAGTATGTAGACATGCGCATAATTTTCCGATCCCTTCCCACCCTTTTAACCTCTTATATATTGGATTATAATTAATTATGCCTAAAATATGCAGTAATCTAACCAAAAACGAAAAGATTCTCAGAATATTATTAAAATAATGTTTCTCTACCTCCATCTTTGTCACTCCCTTGCTTTAAATCGATATAGCTCATAAACTAAGTGTTCCTTTTCTACTTCACGTTTTATATGTGAATGAAATTTGAAATTGATATCTCATTTCGCTTGAGAGTTATTATGTCGAGAGTAAAACAAATCGATAGATAGACAAACGGTAATTGGACGCTATGTTTTCCGTGATCTAGGGACCCTAAAATGATCTCAGTGAGTGTGAGTGTTTTCTCACGAACAAATAAAGAATCTTCTTCTTCTTCTTCTTACTTTACTTTTTATAGATCTGATGATCTGTTAATTCTGAAGTTGTGGGATTTCTTAAGAAGTACTTTGCCAGCTACCTCTCCATCTTTTTGGTGGTCTCCCCGGTGGACATTTGCCTGCTGGTTTTCCTTTTATAGCGATCTTTGGTAGTTTGTCTGTCTTCTTCTTTGTCTACCTCATCTTACCACATCTTGTACACCACACATAGGGGTATTTCAGTGTTTTATGCGGCCAAAATATTTTTTTTTGTTAAATCAGGTTTTATTTCCACATATAGCAGTGAAAGCTTTTTGGGTGCATATTTCAAAGAAAAATACAATTTAATATATAAAAAAACAGTATATTAAGAAAAAAAAACATACTGACTTAAACAAAAATTACAAAAATAATTATTCAGTATGAAAGATCCCTCGTTTCTTCATCCACGCCTGAGCTCCATTTCTCGGCTTCCTCTGCATATTCCTTCGCGGATTTCTCGTTTTCTTCGAAATTTTCGTCGTTAATATTGGGTTCAGCAGAAACAAGCATTTGTATTGCTTCTTTACTAAACGATATAGATCTTTTTTTGGGTTTTGGCCTTATACTACATATTAAGGAATCTAAGCTGAGCAATAATCTGTTGATAACATCTAAATTGCATTCTTCTCTTGAGAATTTTCTAGCAAAATTTTACCGGTACAGACGAAAGTGCTTGTTTCGTGCCTCTGCTGCTTCTTCAGACAGTAATCCAATTGCACCGTGTGTATGTGCATAGTAGGAGTCATGGGATGCCAGGGATACAAATCCACGTAAACTTTGGTGGTCTGATATCCATAGTCTGCAAATTTTTTCAAGTCGATTTTATGATCACTCAATATTACTTCCAAAATCACTTTCAAGCGAATTATGAGATTGAAGTCAACACAGGCTATTTCATTGGCAAAAAATCTCCTACTTGTATTACCATCATTGGTGTTAGCAAATTTAGCCTTTGACACATCTATGTTTAAGTCAGTTTGCTCTTTGAATTATGCCTGTATTTCTGCCTTTTTTTGCTTGACTGTCTGATTTTAGCTGCCACTTTTGCACAAGAAGCTTGTGTGACAAATGCAGAATACTTTCAACTAATCGGATCCTAGCGTGCAATACAAACAGGCCAAACTGTAATGCATCTGTGTCGACGTTATTTTTTTACATTGAGGTCATTAAACTGCTTTGAACTACTACCATAAATGTATCATCTCATTGTTGAAATAGTTGAAGTAGCAGCATTGCACACTTTCGCATCGACCCTAGTTAGCGTCATTATATGTTTCATGGAAAAAGAGATGACTCCTTGTACGAATCCGCTGTTTACCACACCGTTTATTGCATTTTATATGTAAGTCATTTCAGAATTTGTAAACTGTTTCTCTAACAAATTTAATCCTCATTGGCCGACAGCATCGTGGCGAAGAGAGAGTTGGATTCTGCCAAATAACTTTCTTGTTTGTCCCACAAATTAATCGTAGTAGAACAAAGCAACTTTGAAAAATGTTGCTGTCAATTGCATCTTCTTCTTGCATTTTTTGCTTAAAATGGTGCTTGTTACGATCCGTCACATCCCCATTTCGAAATGGGTGACACTGGCTGACGCTCTTCTAAATTTAATTCTTTTAGTACATCCTCCAAATATGTGGCCAAACGTTTAGCCGTGTGATCCAATAAAGGTAAATTAATTTCAGCACATGTTTCAGTTACCTGATAAGCCTCTTTCGCCGAACAACAAGTCTTTCTGCTTGCTGTAACACAATTTAACTCGGATAATACTTCTTGTTATTATTCCTTATTATTTCATACTGTCTCCTTCAGAGGTTAGCTTCTACGAACATTGAGAGAGGAGCTATTGGATTTAGTTGTGACTGTTTTTCAGGCTGCCTTGACATTTTGTATGCTTTCTGGTATGCTGTCTGGGGGATGTTTGAGCAGCATGCATAATTACTTCTTTATCTACATTACTGCGCACTTCCTCTATTTTTCTACGGTTGCTTCCCTCATTTGATTCTTTAATGACTTTATTTGTCGACCAGAAGAACGGGGTTTTACCCTAGGTATTTCAAATGTTCCTTGTAACCATTCGACATTCTTTTTAAGAAAAATTTCTTCTTTTTTATGCGGTTCTGTCACGTTTTCTTAAATTGTGACTTCAAACAGGGGAACTTATACTTCACAATATTCATCTTGCGATAAAATATAACACTCATGATATATCAATTTTTCTTTAAAATTTGGCAGGTTTGGTTCCTGCATTTTATGAAAAAGTGGTCTACGCCTTACTACTCGAGCACCTGACCTACCCTCGGATCCTAGAATAAAATAAAAACTGTTTGAATTAAAAAAAATAAATAAATACAAAATACCATGTGGTTTTGGCCGTCTGATTTAAAGACCATGAAAACTTCGATTTCACGGGAAATCAAGACTAATAATTTTTTCTGTTAAAACCGGTAAAAATCACTGGGACGTACCCTGAAGTATAACAAATACCTTTTTAAATACCGAAAAACGGGATTTCGTACAAGAAGTTTTTTATAGCGTACCATGTCAAAGGCTTTTTCAAAGTCAGTTGAATAAAGGAACACATCTTGGTTGACATCGCGACATCATGGATACCAAACAGTGCCTCTCTAGTCCCGAATTCCTCCTGGGGTTGGTATATTTCCTGTGGTGTTCTCACTTGTTTTAATTTTCCTCTTATTGTTCATGTTCCATTTCTTTATCACTTTCACAACGTTTGCCTGTGTCCTTTTCTGCATCATCATCTGTATTACATTATCGACTCTGACTTTGTCAGAGGCTTTAGGTAAGTCTGTGAGACAGGCATGCGCTGGCTTATTACACTCTATACATAAAATAACTTACAGTCTGTTAAATAAGAACGTGACCACTCGTATTCTTGAAAAAGTGTATTTCGAGAAAATTTTGCCATAAATGTATTCTTTGGTGTGCTAACAATGGCGCAATTACCTTAGTAAGTTCCAGTCGCCTGACATCTTCGAGACATGCTGCCAACGAGATTTTTCTGCATACTCTGCAAATTTTTCGAATCTCGCGAGATAATTGAATCAAAGTCCTCAGAGTCTTTCCTTTGAGCTTTCTCTTTACAAAGGACCAAACGTTTTTATTAGGGTTGGCGTCCGGCGATTATCAGGGCCGCTCTAGTATTTTATCGTGGGCCCAAGCGAGCCGCTTCGAGACGTGATTTTCGCCCAGCAAAGGTTTCTTCAACGTTCTTCGGAATTTGACATCATAAACATGTTGTCGAATGGTCTCATGGGACACATTCAAACCCGATTTTCTTAATTTTGCCGCTCGTGACTCAGAGTAAATTTCAGGTCCAGTGAAAACAAAGACACGATTCGCTTTTCAACTTTTGGAGTGACTTTATCTACTGAGCCACGTTTTGGCAAGTCGTCGACATTTTTCGTCTCGTTAAAATAATTTATCCACTTTTTCACAAATTTTTTATATAATTTAGTGGTCGCGGAATGTGCATTTTAAACTACTTAGGATGGGAACGAAGAAAGACTGCTTCGAACCGACGCGCAAACAAGTGATTCATTTTGGATTTTACGTGATTTCGACGAAAGTTCGGAATCGACTGATCCTTTTACTAAAATGAGTCGTAGATAAAGGTTCCCTTTACCGATTTCTTGTTGAATCGCTAGAATCGCATCTACCAAAAATGAATTATCGCGGACACATTCTTCCTTGACAGACTGTATTTATTTATTTACGGGCAGATCCATTTTGTACATAGTATTTACAGAAAAATTTCAATAATATAGTAAAGTTATAACAATACAATAACAATACCAGTAATTATCATTTCAAAAACTCAGTGGACTCTCAACAGTTTTTCTTTTAAACGTTTTAAAGAGAGATTAAAAAATCAAGATCCGCTTCACTGGCACCATTAGTGATTCTAGTGATCGGCGAGAATAGGCCATAGTTACATCTGTGGTACCTCGGGGCAAAGAGTACGTGGTCCCTTGTTGATCTTGGTGGAACATGAAATTTTATCAGACTCAAGAGATCTGAGCAGTCTATATGACCATTTACAAGTCGAAATAAGAAACATATATCAGCAACATTCCTACGTCTTGAAAGTGATTGCAGCTGAAGTCTTCGTAGCTGGTCCCCATAGGCAGTGATGTCCCACTTAAATTTGCAAGAGACATATCTAGCATACTTCCTCTGTACCCTTTCAACACCCTCAATATGCACAGCATACGATGGCGACCACACACATGACAGATACTCCAAAGAAGATCTCACCAAGGCCTTGTACAAAATATTCACGCTATCTACGGTCTGGAAATCCCTAGTATTCCTACAGACGAAGCTAAAGAGTTTAATACATTTGTTAGTAATAAAGTCATAATGAATATGAAAATCAAGCTTAGTGTCCAAATAAATACCCAAGTCACACATTGAGGAGACTCTTTCGAGAAGACAATTATTAATACTGTAGTCATACAAAAGCGGAACTTTCACACGAAAGAACGACATAATCTTACATTTTTTTTTATATTTAGTTTCACTTTTGTTTCTCCTGCACCACTCACTCACCATGTCCAAGTCTCCCTGCAGTCTCATAGCATCGTCAACAGAATGAATTGCCATAGACAATTTCAAGTCATCTGCAAAAAACAAGGGCCTTCAAAATAGAATCATCTTTCGTAGGTCGTTAATAAATATATTAAACAGCAACGGGCCCGGGTGGCTACCCTGCGGCACACCCGATGCAACAGATACCTCACTCGACACAAAGCCCTTTACTTTAACAAACTGTTTCCTGTATGTAAGGTAGCAGGTCAACCAATTCAGTAGTGATCCACAAAACCCATAACCTCTTAACTTCCTTATCAAGATATCGTGGTTGACTGTGTCGAAGGCCTTGCTGAAATCCGTATAAACCACGACAACCTGACCACCCGCCTCCATTACATCAATAGTACTTTGAACCAACAAGATTAAGTTTGTAGCCGTCGATCTGCCACCAACGAAACCGTGCTGTTCCGGAACCAAAAAAGGTTTTATGAATGGTTTTAATTTGTCGCAAACAATTTTTTCGATTACTTTTGGAATAGAACTTAGAATGGAAATAAGTCGATAATTTTTAGCGTCTGATTTGTCGCCGAACTTAAATACTGGAGTAATGAAACTATATTTCCATTGGTCAGGAAAAACACCGCTCTCTAGGGACATTTTAAAAAGCATATGGAGCGGTTTGGCCAAAGTATAAACTCAGTCAACTAAAAATCTGGGAGATATACCATCAGGACCCGGTCCCTTATTTATGTCAAGTTTGGACATACAGTCAAACACCTCCCCCAGGGAGATCTCAACAGAGGAGAATGATCCACCACTATCCCCACCATCCTCAAGCCCAGGCTCACCACCGTCAGTATCCGACCTATAAACACCCTGAAAATGAGACTTAAAAATTTCCACAATAGTCTGTCCATCCGCCCCTGTTAGCTCGTCTAGATTTATTAAGGTAGGGGTGGACTTGCCCCCCTTTTTACTGTTAATGAAATTCCAAAATTGTTTGGTGTTATGCTTTAAATTTGTCTCAATATTTTTAACATACTACAAGTAGCAGTTGCTCTTTAAGATATTGGATTGGGTTCTTAACTCCGAAAACTTCTGATAAGTTTCCCACCGACGCGACGGGTTTGTTTGTATTCTTTGTGACACAACTTCTTTTTTAAGATAAGATCTTTAAGTTCATCAGAAAACCACTTCGGGAACTTCGGATTTTTGGAACGAACCACAGGGACATACAGACTAATACCAGCATACAAAACTTCATCGAAGGCAGACATTGCAGCATTTACATCCGCAATACCACCCAAGACATATTCCCAGTCCACTGAGTGATAATAATTATTTAACATATTATAGTCCGCACGCTTAAAGTCATAGAAACGGAAATCATAGTGCAAACGCTCAGGATAGTCATTAAGCAGCACATCAACCATAAGGGAAGGATGGTGCCGGTCGCAGGGCAGCAGACTCTCCAGTGCCACCCGAACAGATGTTCTATTGTCTCGTGTTACCACCAGATCTAATTTCACACCATTCGCATTACTAATTTCGTTCACTTGGAATAACTGATTATAAGAGAAACAGTCACTAAGTAGCCTCACAATGTCCCCACCATGGCCAATGGCTGAACTTCCAAAACTGTCACTAGTCCATTCTACATGAGGCTAGTTATAGTCACCTAGGGCACATATATTATCGCTGGGATACTCTTAAATGATCTCCTCTATCGCACAGCAGTGAACCTGAACAGCATCCACTTTAATGGGTGGCGGCAAGTACACAGCACACACCACAAGTTTCTCCGTACCACATCGAATTAACACAAACAAGTGTTCCACACTATGGTAGTTGTTTGGCACTATACAAGACTGATAACAGTTTCGTACTGCAATAAGCACCCCACCTCCACTTTTTTTGTCACTAGTCTGGTTTGACCGATCTTTTCGATACAATACATAATCAGACATACCAATTTCCTGTGGTATTCTCACTTGTTTTAATTTTTCTCTTATTGTTCATGTTCAAATTCTTTATCACTTTTACAACGTTTGCCTGTGTCCTTTTCTGCATCAACGTCTGTATTACATCAGCGACTCTGACTTTGTCGGAGGCTTTAGGTAAGTCTATGAAACACACGTGCGCTGGCGTATTACACTCTATACAAATAAAGAATAAATTTAAATTTATATTGCAAAAATAAGATATACATAAATAATACAAAACTTCAAGTAAATTATATTTATACAGCTAACTACACTACATTGTAAATAATTTACACCCACATAAATCATTAAAAGCTAATAAACCATAAAACAGGTAGTCAAATCTTTCATCCTACTGATCGGTTTTCTACTTCTCATGTCCATATGTATGATTTATAAAGACGGAACCTCCCATTTCTTTAATGAGTCGTTAGCAATATTTCCTTTTTTTACTACTTCTACCGCATGGCGCCACATGTTATAAAAAAATCGTTTTATTACTTTTTTAGATTACCTCAGGCAATGTATTTTTCGTTAGATGTTTATTTATTTATTTATTTCTCTTTGAGTTACATATAAGTAACTTTTACACATTCTTGTTATATTGAAAAGGACTACGGATATTTTAAATGAAAGACGCGTTTCGGTGGATTGCTATGAACATGATGCCAAATTCTAGTTCTAGTGCAAGGGTGCTCAAACTTGAACTGCTGGCGATCTACCTCAATATTGTTAGACTACGATCGATCGACTCTGAGAGGCTGCAAGTAAGTGTGATGCAGGATTGTCGTCTAGGTAGGGTGTATCGTGGCATAAATATTAGTTTTCCGCACAATATGCATTTTTTTAGTCAAGGTAAGTGTAGGTCTGCTCTAAAATGTCAATGAAAAAACTCATAATTATTTAAAATTGCGAGTTTATTGGTTCTTACAAAACAAACAAGTTCTAGTGTCTAAACTTAACTAAAGAGTGACTTTGGATGTTGAAGCGTGGTACTGCATGTCCTCAGCATACTTTTCATAAGATGATACGTAATTACCGAGTGCTAATCGCAAGCATGATGACATATGTTCGTCAGTTAGTCGATTGCGATATTTTGACTTAATTATCTTCATTTCAGAAAATGCAGACTCGCACAACTAAGTTGACCCAAACATTGCCGTCAGTTGAAGGGCGATTTGCCTTAGATTCGGATATTTATCTTCAGATATAAAACACCAGAATTTTGTATCAGATGCTGTGGCTTTGAGATGTATATCTGATATAATCTGCACTAACTCATTTTCAACAGAACATGAGTCCATGTTAAACTGACTTGCTATTTCAGTAGCTAATTCCTCAATGTTTTTACACGAAAAAGGATAACTCATAAATGATGCGATATTTGCCAATTTACTGAAATCATAAAAACGTATTTCGAATTGGCCCAAAATATTTGATAATTCTGCCTCATAAATATCATAATTCAACTGAGGAATCCTTGCTTTCAAAGACGGAAAATTTTTTAGATCCCTTCTTTTCAGTTGATCTATCATAAGTTGCAATTTACTTTTGAATGGGTTTATTGCGCTAATCATCTCAATAATAGTTTTTCCTTTACCTTGAAGCTCCAAATTAATGGTGTTTAAATACATTGTGATGTCTGTCAAAAATGCCAAATCAGTCAGCCATTTTCCGTTTTTCAGCATCTGAGTGTCATCATCTTTTCGTCCAGAAAAGCTGTTATTTCGGGAAATACTTCTTGAAACCTTTCTAGGAATTTTCCTCGACTCAACCACCTGACGTCCGTGTGAAGAACTAAATCAGTGTGTTCAGCTGACTCACTATCTTCCAACTGCAATTTAAAGAGCCGTCGTTGCAAGCTACGTGCACGGATAAAATTCACAATTTTTATTGCAATGCCCATAATCTCCTCCATGTTTAGAACTTTTGAACACAAAACTTATTGATGTATAATGCAATGGAAGGAGAAAAATGAAGGGATATCATCATTAGCTCGACACAATGCCACAAAACCGTTTTCGTTTCCAGTCATTGCTGGTGCTCCATCGGTTGTAATGCACACTAGTTTATATATTGGTAGCTTGTAGTTTGTTACAAAATTGAAGAAAACGTCATATATATCTTCGCCACGGGTCTTTCCTTTCAGAGGAATCATTGTCGAAAACTCTTCCTTAGCCGACATGTCATTGAATACCATTCGAATAAAAATTACAGCTGGGCAGTGTCTGTCATATCGGTGGATTCGTCGAACTATAAAGAAAAGTATGTACATTCCATGATATCATGTTTTAGTTTATCTGCCATGTCCTGACTCATGACTTCAACACGCCTTGTGACAGTCGGACGAGATAACTGAAGTTCTCTAATAGCAGACATAATCTCTGTTTTATTTTTAAAATCTCCAAATAAAGTCTCACCCGCTTCAATAAATGCTTCCTTCACAACCAATCCATCATCAAATGGTTTCTTGTGTTTCGCCAATATATGAGTTATTTTAAATGACGCGATCGTTGCAGCTTTTGATTGTTTGGCTGGTCTTGTGAACATGGTTTGTTCTTTTTTCAAACAAGTTATCAAATCACGTACTTTTCATTTTCGTAATTCACTCTGTGACGGAAAATCCTTTTCATAGTTTTTATGAGCCGTTTTATGATGCCTCTCTAAGTTCCCACGCTTAGGTATTGCTACTGACGCACGGCAAATGAGACGAATGCACTTATCCTTTACCATACAAAAGAAAAATTCTTCCTCCCAATCGTTATTAAAATGATAAGTTTTACTTTTTCTTCGCCGCACTCATTTTGGACTATTTATTAATAAACTTTGTATCGATGTATCGCTTTCAAGTTACATCTCAGACGGACTCCTATTCCTGTAGGCGCAAGATTTATATCGGCGCGAACGAAGTCTCGAATGTTCCCGTCTAACACGCCGCCCGAAGTTTCTAGAAAAATGGGCAGGAATCAAAAACGCGGCTTTTCTTTGACAAGTACCGCGCGTTCCTTTGATAAAGCCGCCTTTTGCCGCTAGCAGGGGATTATTACGAAAAAAGAAAGTGATGAGGGGGTTATTCTGGCCTAATTGTGGATCGAATAAATTTTAGTAGTTTATTCATTACATTTTGTTTTAGTTACCTAAAACAAAATCTGTGAATAGTTCTATATCGGAATTTTTTTCTCGAGATCGACTCAAAAAGCACTCGCGATCGACTTGTCGATCGCGATCGACCGTTTGAGTACCCCTGTTCTAGTGTTTCCAATCAAAAGTCTCACTTGGAAGGTTTTGAATATACCCGACAATTCCAGGTCATTTTGGTCAGTCGGTAAGGCCATTAGTTAAAGTTTCATTAAATCCACTACACCACCACTCACACGGCCAGGCAGTACTACTACAAGATCACCAGTTGAGAAAGTCAACTTGTTAGTTGAACTCTTTGCTTCATATTCACACTCCACAAGCTACACACCAAAAATGTTTCTGGAGCTGTAGGGATACCTACCATAGTAGTAAAAAAATACGCAAATAAAATAACATCAGTTTTCTGTAGATTTTTCAACCTATCCTACATAAATGTAATCAATAATAATAATTGACGGGTGGTCCCACTTCCCACTCCACCTCTCTCACAAAAGAAAAATTACAAGAAATGCTGATGGAATTAAATACAAAGTCTCGAGAAATAGGTTTAAAAATAAACTTCACCAAAACCAAATATTTGAACTACGAAAATGAATATAAAAGCCAGGAACTATTACGTGGGTTGCTATTTATATTTCTGGCCTTGGCAACAGTAAGTGTTGCCAGGTGCCATCAGACGTTTCCATTAGAAACTTGACATTGTTGACCATAACCTTTGAACAAACATTTTATCATTTAAGCGCAATTTGTGTTGTTTACAGTAACTTGAAAAATTCATCTCGGACAAAAATGGAATTAACTCGTGAACATTTTCGTGCGATTATTTTTCATAACTTTCGACGTAGATTATCAAGACCAGAGTGCATCGATGAACTTAATTCTTTATACGGCGATGAAGCACCATCCTACAGCACTGTAAAAAACTGGTATAACGAATTCACTCGTGGCCGACGTTCACTCTAGGATGAATTCCATGAAGGTCGTCCAAAATCGGTTGTTGTGCCAGAAAACATCGATGCTGTGCGTAAACTGATAAAGCAAGATCGTCATGTGACATACCATGAGATTGAGGCATCTTTGGGCATTAGTATGACAAGCATCAATAAGATATTGGCCGTAAAAAATATTTGTTTGCGTTGGATCCCGCATAATCTGACAAACGCTCAAAAGAAGGCTCGTGTCGATTGGTGCAAGGAAATGTTGAAAAAACACGATCAAGGTGCATCGAAGACTGTGTATAACATCTACACAGGTAACGAATCATGGATCTATGCATATGAGCCTGAAACAAAACAGCAATCGACTGTATGGGTCTTCCAAGACGAGCCAAATCCAACAAAAGTTGTTCGCGGAAGAAGCACATCGAAGCAAATGGTTGCCTGTGTCTTCGGCATTACCAGTCACGTGGCGACAGTGGCGTTAGAGCAACGTAGGACGGTCAATTCTGAATGGTACACGACCATTTGTTTGCCAGAAGTCTTCGGAGAAATTCAATGCAAGCTCTCACACATCAGTTCAAATAAAGCAATTTTTGACCGGCCAAAACATCGAATTGATCCACCGTACAGCCCTGATTTGGCACCCAATCACTTTTTTTTATTCCCGCATACGAAAAACAAATAACGTGGTCAACGATTTTCGACACCCGAAGAAGCGGTTGATGTATTCAAAACGCATGTTTTGGAGTTACCTCAATCGGAGTGGAAAAAGTGCTTCGAAAATTGGTTCAAACGCATGCAAAAGTGTATTGATCTTCATGGAGAATATTTTGAAAAACAATAAAACCAATTTCGATCATAAATATTTGTTTTTTCATTATTAGGCCAGAAATATAAATAGCAACCCACGTAATAGAAGGTGAAAGAATAGGAAAGGCACAAACATTCATATATTTAGGACAAAAAATCGAAATGTAAAAAAACAATTTAAACACTGACTTGGATAGAAGAGTCTCGTTAGCTTGGTCTGCGTTCGGAAGGTTACAATCTACATTTAAATTAAACATCCCAAATACAATAAAAGCCAGAATATTCAATCAATATATACTGCCGGTATTAACATATGGCACTGAATGTTAAATAAGACTCCAAAATCATATTCCTAACATCGAGATACGAAGAAGATCAAAAGTGACAGATGTAATACAACGAATATGTATCTTAAGGTGGAATTGGGCGCGGCATAACGCAGAGCTGAATGATAATAGATAGACACTCCATATAGTTGAATGGAGGCCTAGAGAACACAAAAGATGTAAGGGTAGACCACAGACAAGACGGACGGACGACAGAAAAATATTAGCAGGACACGAGTGGATGCAAAAAGCAAACAACAAAGCTCATCGGAGACAACTTGGAGAGGCTTACATCTGACTATAGATGGAATAAGCTAATGATGATGATGATGACATTACTGATTAATAAATACTATTTTTCATGAAAATATGTTGTATTTAATTTGGTTTCTAATCGAGCACGAACTTTTGCAATCACTCAACTCACCAACTCACCTATGAGAATGCTCTGGTGGATGCCAAGTGGACTCGATCTACACTGACTTCTCCAAGGTATTTGACAGGGTTAGCTTTCAAAAACTGTTAGCAAAACTTAGAGCGATGGGGTTTCATGAGCGCTCTGTAAAGTGGCTCGAGAGTATGTTGATGAGGCGCTCGCAGAGAGTGAAGATGGGAGGTTTTATATCCAATAGTATCGAGGTGACCTCAGAAGTTCCTCGAAGTGGGCACTGCGCTCCATTACTATTTAACATCTTTATTAATGACATTCGTCAGGCTGTTCCCGACTCTAGCTTTCTTTTGTTTGCCGATGACTTGAAATTGTACCGTGAAATTGTGACCGAGGTGGATTGCATGAAGTTGCAAGAGAGCTTGAATCTGTTTGTGCTTTGGCGCAATCATAATAGATTGTCTTTAAACCCTCGGAAGTGTAGTACGATTAGTTTTTGTAGGAAGAAGAATAAAATAACCTTTCAGTACCAGGTTGGTGATGAGAACTTGTTACCGGTCAGTTCTTTGAAGGATTCGAGAGTCATAATGGTCGCTCAGTTGTCGTTTAGGGAACACTAGTCTTGCATGACAAGAAAGGCATTCCAAATGTTGGGACTTCTTTTTAAAATCATAAGAGATCTATCTATTGACTCAATGAAGAAGTTATACTGTTCTCTGGTAAGATCTCATCTTGAATATGCATCAACGGTATGAATAAATTTATTGGATATTGCTCTTATAGATTGGGATAGGTTGGCGACAGAGGAGTCCTGGCTGGTATGCTTGATCTGCGTACATTAGAGGACAGGAGAAGGGTGTCAGATCTTTCCACGATATTTAAATTGCTGAATGGTATTATTGATTGTCCACCCCTCTTAAGGCAGATACAGTTGAAGGTTCCAGAACGTTGCTTAAGAAGAAATGAGATATTTGTCATCGGTCATCACGGTACTAACTATGGAGTCCACTCTCTATTGACGAGATCCTTGCTCTTCCTAAATAATAATCCTTCCATCAATCCATTCGGAGGCTCGCTGTCTGGCTTTAAAGGGCAAGTCATTAAAGTGGTGTGTGACCACTGATATGTTTCCTGTTCATTAGGTTGGGTGGTTTGAACTGTGACGTTATATCATTTTTTTTTGTTCTATCTAAATACTCATTACTGTACTGTTGTTATTACTTTATACAGTGACTCACAGCTTAAATGATGCAGTCGCTATAAGAAAAGACTAACTGGTCTCAGTGCCTCTTTATTTATTTAGAAAAAACAACTTATTGAAATTAAATTAGTAAAGAGTCTTTTAAAAAAGTATGAATTACTTTTTGTCTAAAATATGCCTTACTTAATTAACAATAAATAATTAATCAAATCATATGCAATTTTAACGTCACAGCTTAAATGATGCAAAATAACAACAGGGGTCAAAACTTATCGCATTTTGAAATTTACGAAGGCGTTGTTGCTTTGATTACTTAGTGCAATTGTTTTTTGTTTAGTTTGACATTTTTTCATTCAATAAAACGAAATTGTTTAAGAATGGGTCGTCGAACTACAATTTCTGAGAGAAATTTAATTATTACTCATTACAGGAATGGATCCAGCCAAAGGGACATAGTGAAAATGGTAAACAAATGTCCGTCAACTGTTCAACATATCACTGGACGTTACCGGAATGGAAATAGAGTCGATAATAAGTCAAGGTTGGCTCCAAATAAGATCTTCAATGAACGTGAAGAAAGATGGATTTTAAGAGAAGTATCAAATTATCAAAAAAAAAGTGCGCCAAAGTTGTGCGCCGAGGTGGAAAGACAGTTTGGAAAAAGGTGTAACCCCGAAACAGTTCGACGGATCTTGCGAAATAATAATTTACATGGTCGATCTGCTAGAAATAAGCCTTTCATTAGCCAAAGAAATAGACGCGGGAGATTGGAATTTGCCAGAGAGCATATCAATAAAGACTTGAACTTCTGGAATTCAGTAATATTTGCTGATAAGACCAAAATAAACTTATTTGGGTCCGATGGAAAAATATCAGTGTGGAGAAAGCCTAACGAAGAATTAAAATTGAAAAATATGAAAGCTACGGTAAAGCACTGTGGAGGTGGAGTGATGTTATGGGGCTGTATGTGATCTGCAGGAGTAGGTAACATGCATTTCGTCGAAGGGAATATGAACCAATATGTGTATGTACTTGGATATACTAAGGCACCATCTCGTCGCTAGTGCCCAAAAATTAGACATTGAAAACAATTATCGGTTCTATCACGACAATGATCCACAGCACACATCATTTCGAGTCCGCAGTTGGTTGCTTTATAACTGTCCAAATGTTATTAAAACACCAGCCCAGTCACCAGACCAGAAAATTTGTGGCTGACATTAAAAAATAAAGTAAATAGTGCCCCAATATCAAATAAAACTGAATTAAAAGTAAAAATTACTGAAGCATGGAACACTATTTCCCCGGAGTATACTAGAAAGTTAGTTGAATCAATGTCCAGAAGATTACAAGCCGTTATTGATAATGAGGGAGGCCCGACCAAATATTAGCAGGCTTATTTCAAATTCTACAGTTTGTTTTCTCTAATAATTTTGGTATATTGAATTTTGCATCATTTAAGCTGTGACGTTAAAATCGCATAAAATTTAATTAATTATTTATTGTTAATTAAGTAAGGCATATTTAAGACAAAAAGTAATTCACACTTTTTTAGAAGACTCTTTACTAATTTAATTTCAATAAGTTGTTTTTTCCAAATAAATAAAGAGGCACTGAGACCAGTTAGATTTTTCTTATAGCGACTGCATCATTTAAGCTGTGAGTCACTCTATATTGAATATTATAACTTTTATAATGGGGTTTCCCGTTTATTGATAATAAATAAAAAAAATAAATAAATAAACAAATGGTCTTGAGTGCTGGGACAGAATCCTCATGAACTTTCTTCAGTTCAGTTTCTTTCTGGCCCACAGTCCACTTATTTATATAAAAATATTTTATCACTATACGAGACTCGATTTCATCCATTTTTAAGAAACGTATGCCACTAATCACTTACGATAGCTGCCAACAAATAACTGCACGTTACATCTGTTTGAAACTTTGAACACAACCGTTACAAGAATCACGGTTATCAATAGCCATGCCGCTTAACAAAATTCCCCGTCATTTCGTAAAAATTTACCAGATTTATAAATCCACCCTCGTATGTGAAAATTGAACAATAATTTCGTATCGAAAGGTCATCTGGCTCTCTCTCCTTAAAAGACATCCGCCAATATTCTAATTATTTATTAGGTTATTCTGATTAGGGAAAAAGGTGAATGTGATTGAAAAACACTTATTTAAGTTTACAACACCTTTACTATCAACGCCGGTGTGTCCCAGGGCTCCATACTGTCTCCTACTCTCTTTCTCATTTACATTACCATTCTGCTGGAAAAGACCAGGAATCCAACCTACAGCTTTGCAGATGACAGTACGCTTATCTCGTCATTCACTTTGAACGCTCGAAAATCGGCTACTCATGCAAATATCCGCAAACAGCAGGAGGTCGTTCAACTTAACAAAGACCTGCAAGAAATTCTATCTTGGGGTGACAGTAACCAAGTGGAATTTAACGTTACGAAAACCCCGGCGCACAGTGCGAAATTTCTTGAGTTTACCGGAACTTAATTATTTATACCAGTAAAATAGTTCTATTTGTTGGTTTTTTAAAATTTTTAATGAAAATTAATGTGTTTTATTTAAAGTTTTTCAGTTTATGTGTGTTGTTTATTATAGAACAATTAAAAAAAACATACATTTTGTAACAACATTTTGAACATCTATTCAGAACGAGACTCATTGCTATCGTCTGAAGACTCGCAATCATTACATGGGTCTGCAAATCTTTCTAACAACTCTAAAACTTCTGGCGTAACTTCACTATGCTTGGTTTTGGGTGCTTTACGAAGACTAGCGATGTACGGATCCGGTGAAATAAGCAGTCGATTAAATAAATCCGTATTTGTGTCAATTCGGGATGTTTTGCTAGTAAAAAGTTCGCGATATTTTCTGCAGTCTTTGTTTCTTGCCTCCTGAGCTTCTTCAGAAAATTGTCCGATCGGAAGAATGCAAGAGGCTATAATATCCTTTCCATGACAAAGGACTTTATGCATACTTCCGGGCATTGAGTATCAGAAATATTCTTTCAAATACAATTCCAAAGTTTCTCTTGCATATTCGCCGAACTTTTCGGAATCAATTTTAAGACCACAATTTAGGCACTCTAACAGCACATGAAAACGCTTGATCAAATCTAAATTAACGCCAGTTATTTCGGAAGACTTTTCGGCATTTCTAAAGAATTTCCTCGCGGTATTACCATCGTTTGTGTTTCCGGTCTGCTGTTTTGGCATATCTATAAGCGAGCAACTTTTTTTTATTTTCTGCTCCACGAGCTTGCCATGCCTTAATATCCAGTTTGTACGATATATGTAAAATACATTCCAAAAACCTTATCCATGCATGGAGGGGTGATAGTCCAAGGGATAAAAAGGATTCATTTATATTTTTTTGAGATATATCGCAGATGTTGTTCATTTCACTAGGTTTAGCCCCACATAAGTAGCATGTTTGTGATGATGCACATGATGATACAGCATTGCATACTTTACCGTCAATCATACAAAAGATCATATTTGCTGTAACCTGAAATTGCTTGCCATCTACAAGTATAGTGGTTGGAGTAAGTTGAGATATTTGTTCTTTCACTTTGTTTACTTCTGAGGTAATTACACTGACTGTTTCTTTGGCAAAAACGAACTTAATGGGGGCGACAGTACCGTGTGGAAGAAGAAGCAGGGTTTTTCCAAATTACTGACTGATTATTACCATTATCATTTACGGAGCACATTTGGTTTGGTACCATTGATACACTAAACATACTATCATCAGAGCTATGTTTGTCCATATACTTTTGTCGATAATTAACTTGTTCCGCCCCATCACAACCCCACTTTACGATAATATTTAGTGCTTTAACGTTTGATAAAGTTCTAAGAATCCCTTCTAGCCCTGTACAAAGTCTTGCTACGGTATGATTTATAAGCGACTGAACTGATACTTCAGCTGAAACTTCAGTTATTATTATGTCCTTTGGATAGCACAACCTCTTTGCCTCTTTTACAACATAATAAGGTGGATACAAAGTACAACGGTGATTTTTTGCTTGATCTCGAACAATGTTGTACTGATTTGACGATAAGTTTGCATCAATAAGTAGCGCCAGACCCTGATCTGCAGTTAATTTTCGTGGGCTGTTTGAAGAAGACATGCGAGCCTTCTTGATTTTGCTACCCCTTTCTGGAGAACCAGATGCCAGTTCCTTGACAATCGCTGCAGAGTTTCATTTTCCAGATTGGTATAGCTTTGTTGCAGTTGCTTTGGCTAACTCGTCTTGACTACCGGACTTCAAAAGATGATGCACTTTTCTGTTTTGCACTTTAGGATGACAATCCCTAAATTCTTTTTTAGGTCTGCCTGCATTGGTCCCCGATCCACTAGGCAATGCATCCCTTACATCATTTAAAAATTTTACATTATTTTCAAGCCAGCTAGCATTTTTATTCAGAAATGATGCTAAATTTCGACTGGATTCCCTCCACCTTTTTTGTATTTTACAAACCAGCGCACGAAGAGTTGCCTTTAAACTGCAAAGAGCGTCAGATGTGATTGGTGAGCCTATTTTTTCCAAAACAAAACCAATGATGGCGTCCGATGTCGGTTCTTCCTTTCACTTTTGGAATATGCAGTTATATGAGATTTGCGAAGTCATTCTGAAAAATGTTTAATTAAAAAGAAGATCGCAAAATATCGCAGAAGATCTTTTGTGTTTCTAACAGAGGAAAAAAAACCTTTCAAATTTTGTGCGTTTCAAGCTGGTATTATGTAGTAGCACTTTTTAAAGTCTCCATTGAAGTTAAAAATGTAAATTTTACTTACTTCTTAAAAAACACTTTTTTCACGAACAAATCACACACGAGTAAGAAAAGATTTTGCAATTATTTAAATGCCAATAATTGACAATTCTCTTATAAAATAAATGAAGAAAAAATCATGGCCTACTGACTTGCCGTTTGTATGTACCACTCTATTAACTTAACAAATCGAATAGCTTTCTGTAGGCAAAAAGTATGATTCAATAAGTAATGCAACTTTCAGGTGCATGTTGCAGTTGTTTCGCAGGGTTAATCCCCAAACTGAGTATGAGGTTTTAGAGGTGGGATATTAACCTACCAAAATAATGAATAATCTTATGCATTTTACGTATTTCAAAAATTGAATAAAGTTCCGCTAAACTTCCTAAATTTCGCACTGTGCGGCGGCAGATTTTTCTAAAAAAGTTAACGTTGTTGAACCCGACAGAGTTATGTCGGGGCACCCCATTCCTCTAGCATCGTCACTCAATTTGCTGATCGTAAATTTGGGAGCAAATATGTCTTGGCATGAACATGTTGCAAGCATAGCAAAGAGAGCTTCTCCAAAGCTGGAAATATTATTGCGAACTACAAAGCTCTACACTCCACAACAAGTGTTAATTCTATACAAAACTCAAATGCGACCAACGATGGAATACTGCTTCCATATTTGGGGCTCTACTCCCAAACATACACTGCATTTGCTGGATTCTAATCAGAAGAAAACTATTCGCCTAATTGGAGATCCGCAACTAGCCAGCAACCTTGATTCATTGGAACATCGGTTGGCGACTTGAGTCTATTCTACAAGTATTTTCATGTAAAATGTTCAATGAATGTAGCCCGCTTAATTCTTCCCAGAGCGGTGCATGCTCGAAATACACGTCGCGCTGATACTTCACATCCGTATGAGGTTCAGCTTGTTACTCCTCGTACAACCCTTTTCAAGCAGTCCTTTATATGGAGAACCTTACCCCTTTGGAATAATGTGCCCAGGACTGTATTTCCGACCAAGTACAATTTACAACAAGACCAACGTGAATCGCCTTTTCCGCACACGTGTCGCTCCTGTAGCGCATTAACCCTGATCTCGATGCTAAAAAATTATTACAGAACTGATAACTCAAATAAGACTGCTTTAAAACTTTGTGCTTTTACTGAAACAGAGATCTCAAAAGCTTTGTGTCGAATAAGGACAAAAGCTGAGGGTTCTCATAATATTCCTATTGATTTTATCATTTTTTGCTGTCCCTTTATTTTAAAATATATTTGTCATATTGTAAAATTTGTATCGAGATGTCAGTATATCCATCCGCCTAGAAAACTGCGCATGTTGTACCATTACCTACCCAATGGCATACAGTGATTTACGCCCTGTAAGCATACTTCCAGTATTATCAAAAGTTCTTGAACATATTGTAAAATCACAACTAGTAGAATATATAGAAAAGTATGATATTTTACCTACAGTGCAGTCTGGCTTTAGGCGATCACACAGTTGTGCTACTGCACTTCTTAGTGTAACCGACCATATATTTAGAAAGATCGATAGAAATAAATGTACTATTTTAATCTTGCTCGATTATTCAAAAGCATTTGACATGCTCGACCACTCACTTTTAACTAATATCTTGAAGTTTATAGGTCTGGACAAAGACGCTGTTAAGTTTATTGGAGAATATCTCAAAGATCGTCATCAGAGAGTTGTCTTGAGTGGATCTTTCTCGGACCTCCAAATGGTGACCAGAGGCGTCCCGCAAGGATCAATTTTGGGCCCTATTCTATTCTGCATTTATACCAATTTATTTCCGTCATTTCTCAACGTCTGTAACTGTCAGATGTACACTGACGATACTCAGTTGTTCTACTCTTTTCCTGAGAATACAGTGCTTGACGGTTGTCGACTGATAAATGGTGATTTGGGTGGTTATACAGTGAGTTTCGGAGGAACACCATTTGAAACTTAATCCCAACAAATGTGTCGCAATATTGTTCGGTAGACCAGTGTTGTAAAGAGACTCACTTCACTAGTTGAAGTTAATATTTCTAATGAAAGCTGAGGCTAAAAATCTTGGCTTAATTTTGGATTCAACTTTAAGATTTAAAAAACACGTGTCGGTTTGCATTAAGAGGGCAGTGGGTCTACTTGTGGTATCTTTATAACTCAAGACATTTATTAAATATTCAATTAAAACTCATGCTTTGCGATTCTATCATTATAAAATGTATATTTAACCACTGTGATGTTTACGGCTCCTGCTTGACTGCCGAAGATACAAAAAGAATTCAAAAAATTCAGAAATTATGTTTACGGTTTAGCTAAGGTATAAAGAAACGAAATCCAGTTACTTATAAACTGAAGAAAGCTAAATGGATTGACATGAAGTCAAGACGATATTTGCATTGTTGTACCTTGTATCATAAGATTATCTGCACAAAGTCACCTACGTACCTTTTTAAAAAAATTCCGTTCAAGACTGACGTTCATAATATAAATATAAGAAGCTGAGGCTTACTTACGCCCCACTTCATAAAACAGGCATATTTGAAACAAAATACAATTTAGTTAAAACTTATAACAACCTACCGGACATTCTGAAATCTAAATCAGTCAAATGTTTCAAAAAGCACCTAAATCATTTGTTATTGCAGAATAATTCAAGAATTTACTGTTCCTAAAAATGTAAGTTTTCTAATCTTAAATCATGGCTTTCTGTAATTGACATAACATTCTTTTTTTTTGTTTTGTTTGTTATTTGGTTGTGCATCATATAATTTGGTTGTGCATTATTATTATTATTTGGTTGTGCATGTGTTAGTGTGTTGCTGCCTAGGGGCAAGTGTAAAGACAGATGGACATATATTTTGCTTCAGTTAAATTAAGTTTTTTTTTTCTCTTATCTTTGTTCAGCTGCACTCTGTCCTTTTCACTGTATATTGCATACTTTGAATAAAATTGTTTATTATTATTATGACTGTTCTCGTTTTTCTTTCTCACATTTGATCAATGTGGTTCCATGTTTGGCTGACGGGCGGAAACCAAGTCAGCACAAACGCATTATCATTGTGTATTAAGGAATGACCTGACAATGTTACATGTTTTCAAAATCACTGACTTCTGAATGTTTTTGTGTATGTTTGTGTTGAGTCCTAATTGTACTAAGTGTGGTGTGAATGTTGTTGGTGTAAGGCCTGTGGCTGATATAATGAGGGGGACAATGATGACTTTTTCTTGTTTCCATAGCCTTTTTATTTCCGTTGCAAGGTCTGTGTATTTGGAAATTTTTTCTGTGTATTTCGTTTGGATGTTTGTGTCGTTGGGGACAGCTATGTCAATTAGATAGGTGACTTTTTCTTTTTTGCACTGAAAAGTAATATCGGGTCTATTGGCGGAGACTGTTTTATCTGTATGGATACTGATGTCCCAGTAGAGTTTGTAATCTTTATTTTCAAGTACGGATGTTGGTGTATATTTGTAGTAGGGATCTGTGTTTTCTATGAGCTTGTATGTGGTGGCTAGTGCTTGGTGAACTACTTTTGCCGCTGAGTCATGTCTGGCTGTGTATTCCGTTCCGGCTAATATTTTACATCCGCTTGTTATGTGTTCGATCGTTTCTTTCTGTTGGTGACATTTTCTGCATCTGTCTTCTGTAATAGTTGGGTCTTTGATAATATGCTTTTGGTAGTTTCTGGTTAATATGACTTTATCCTGGATGGCAATTAAGAAGCCTTCTGTTTCTGGGAATAGCTGCCCATCCCGTAACCAGGTGTATGATTGTTTTTTATTTACGTGGTCTTGCTCTATGTGGTATCTGTGTTTTCCGTGAAGTGTTTTTTCTGACCACGTTTTCATCTTTTCCTGTTGTAATTGGATGTGACTGTGTGTATCTGCTGGATGGTCTACCCGGGATAAGTCGAGTGGGGTATAGTTTTTTGTCTGCTTTGACTGTTGCTGTGTGGAGGCTGGTTTGCTTGGTGTGAAAGAATTTCCTAAGTGCTTGTATTTGTTTTGTGTGTAATGATCTGATGTCTATAATTCCTCTTCCTCCTGCCTTCCTCTCGATGGTAAGTCTTTCTTTGCATGCGTTGGGGTGTAATTTCCTGTATTTGGTGAATTGAGACCGTATAAGAATGTGAATATTTTCTAAGTCTGTTTGTGACCATTTGATGATACCAAATGAATATGTGAGTATAGGTATAGCGAACGTGTTGATGGCTTTAGTGAGATATTTGGAGTTGAGTTTTGTTTGTAAAAGTTTCGTCAGTCTGTTCTTGAATTCGGTTCTGAGCTCTGTTTTGATGTGAGTATGGTTGAGTTTGGTGCTTTGTTGAAAGCCTAGATATTTGTATGTTTCTTTGTCAAACATGTTATCGAGTGTTTCATTGTTGATGGTTTCTGTCTCATGGTGGTACTTCCATTGGCCTTTGTTGATGTGGAGCACTTTGCATTTACTTATACCAAATTCCATATTGACATCTAAGGTGAATATTTCTGTGATTTGTTTCAGCTGTGTTTTTGTGGCAGCGTAGAGTTTTATGTCATCCATATATAGGAGGTGGTTTATTTTATGTTGATTCCCTTTTTGGTGTCTGATATTGAAGCCATGCTCTGTTCTGTTTAGTATATTTGAGAGTGGATTAAGACAGAGGCAAAACCATAGAGCGCTGAGCGAGTCTCCCTGAAATATACCCCGTCTGATGTACAGCTCTTCTGTTTGGATGCGTTCGGTTTGTGTTTCTAGGCGTATTTTGGTTTTCCATGTTTTCATAATTTGCGCTAGAAATTGCCTGAGGTGTTGGTTGATTTTATAGATTTCTAGGGCTCTGATTAACCAGCTGTGGGGTATGGAGTCGAAGGCTTTTTTATAGTCTATGTAACCGATGTGAAGGTTTCTGTGTTCTTTTCTGGTTTGTCCCATAATCACGCTATCTATGATCAGCTGCTCTTTGCATCCTCGACTATTTTTCATGCATCCCTTCTGCTCTTCTGTGATAATATTGTTGTCTGTTAGGTGTTGTTCTATTTTCTTGGAAATTGCGGCTGTGATGATCTTGTATAGGGTTGGAAGACAGGTGATAGGTCGGTAGTTTGACGGGTTTGTGGTGTCTGAGCTTTTGGGTTTAACGTATGTTATTCCTTGTGTAAGGAAAGTGGGAAATGTGTGTGGTTGTAGAATGGTTTTGTTGATTTGGTATGTGAGTGCTTCGTGTGTGGTGGTAAACTGTTTGTACCAGAAGTTTTGTATATTGTCTATTCCAGGACATTTCCAGTTGTGTGTGTGTTTGATTGTTTCTGTAATTTCTTCTGTAGTTAGTGTGGAATTTTCTTGTTCTGTCACACGTTTGTGTATATCTTCTTCGGCTTTGATCCAGGAGGTGTTATTATTATGTAGTTTGGGTTCTGACCAGATAGTTTTCCAATAATCTGCGAGTTCTTGTTTATTTGGTGGTTCAGTTACTACTGTCTGCTCGTTGTACATAGTTTTTCGGTAGAACTGTTTTTCGCTTCTTCGGAAGAGGTTGTTGGTGTCTTTCCTCTCGTTTGATTCTTTGTATCTACGGAGTCTTGCAGCATATACGGATAGTTTTTGTTTCAAAGTATCAACGATTTCTGGCAGTGTTCGGTTGAGAGATTTAGATTTGATCTTGTCTACATCCTGTGTGACACGTTTGGATGCGTTCCCGTTCATAAACTGGGTAAGGTGTCCCAGATCTCTTCTGATGTTGTTGATCTTGTTTTCTATTCTTATTTGCCATTTAAATTTGGGTTTTCTGCTGTTGGGGTCTCTTTGTCGTTGCGGGAGTTTTTGATTATTTTGTGTTATAGTGGTGATTGCTGCTGCATATATTATTGTGTGGATGTCTTCGATCGTGCTTAAGTCTGTTATGTACTGTGGTATTATGTGCTTGTTTATTGTGTTGAGGATCATTTGAGTGCTCTGTTCGAAAATTAAACGAGGGATGGGATTTCTTGTTGTAGGGTCGGTGCCTGACCATCGAGCTAGATGTGACTGCATTTGTGCTTTGAGTGTTTGTATGAGCGGTGATTCGGGGTAATGTTGTATAGATGTTGTTGAGTGTCGTGTGGTGGTTGCTATTTGCTCTGAAATATTATTTTGAGTTATGCTCCTGCTGGGTGGTGGGTCTTGTTGTTTTCGACTGGGTGGTTGTGTGTGTGAGATTGGTTCGGTATCTGCTCTATCGTTTCTATTGTTTAGTTGGTCTGTGTTCAGTTCAGCAGCTACTATTATTATTATTATTATTATTATTATTATTAAGGATTTCCCTGAAGAACCTGTGCTAGGCCTATTTTCCTGGCAATAGAGATAGAAACTGTTGAGATCGAATTGCCGATCATCACAGTTTTTGGCAATAAATATTTTCTTGTAGACTTTAAGGTCATCTGCGTAAAAAAGAAACTGAGGATGTTGAAAACATGTTATAACATTATTTATGTAAATGATAAATAACAATGGTCCCAGATGACTGCCTTAGAGTACACCCAACTTGGAGATAAAAACATCTAATCTAGGGCCAGTAGCGTCAACAAGCTGCTCTCTGTCAACAAGATAAGACCTGAACTAATACAGGACAGTACCACCCACACATTCTAAGCAATTTCGTCGGCAATATTTAGTTTTCTTCTAGTAAATCATGCAGTTTTTAAACGGCTTTAAAAAAGAAGGTTCTCAATTCGACGAGTATGCATTTTTTTTAAATATATGTTCCCGCATAACTCTGGCAAATATGCACCGATTTGGATGATTATTTTTTTTATTCGGGAGAGTACTCATTCGAGATGGTCCCATACAAATTTTATTGAATTTGATTATATAATTTCTGAAAAAATCCTGAAAAACTTAAATTTCTGTAATATAACACCGATAACTCTGGTAAATAACATATGTACCGATTTAGATGATTCTTTTTAGTGTTCCGTACGGAACACTTACGGGAGCACTTCGGTGTCACACACAAATATAGGAATTTATAGCCCAATCAGAGCAGTGCAGTTTTGAAAGTTAAATTTTATCTTAAGGGTTTGAAGGTGAAATCGGAAGCGGAAAAAAAAAATAGCCAGGTCTTCGAGTGAATGAAAACTTGTGAAAACACGAGTTCAAAAATATATATGATACTAGCCGTGCCCGCGGCTCCGCTCACAGGGACTTGATTCACCTTTATCGTCATTGCTTATTCGTTATGTTTATATTATCATATAGCTCGAGGGGCCTTAGAGGCTCATGGCTTGGTTGCATACTGGTCTCCACTTCTTTTTGTCTCCTGTTAGCTTTTCCCAGTGCGGGATTCCCATCAACTCCGGATCTCGCTTTACTGCCTGAATCCGTGTAGATCGAGGAATACCCTTGCCTCTTCTTCCAGTTACTACTCTTATTAGGGCTTGCTTTGCCTGTCCTTCATTCTTCATCCTTGCCACGTGTCCCAACCATCTTAATAGCTGGCTTTTTATGATTTAGCTTATAAGGGGTTTCGTATATAGGCATTTTAATTCGTAGTTTGTTCTTCTTCTTCACAGTCCCTCTTCTTTCCTTCCTCCGTAGATTCTTCTCAAAGCTTTCTTTTCCCACACCTCCTACGTCTCCTTTTCTCTTGCATTCAGTTTCCACGTTTCGCATCCATATGTCACCGTGGGTCTGACAATTGTCGTATATATTCTTGCTTTTGCTTTTCTTGATACATTCTTTGATTTCAATATTGGATTCATGGCCCCAAACATCTCTGTCCTTTCGCTATTCGTTCTTGTATCTCCGTCCTTTCTTGTCTACTCTATGTTATTATTACTACCAGATAATTAAATTTGTCTACTTTTTCAAACACTTATATTTTTCCTAAGTTGTTTATTATATCTAAACTTTTGTTGTTTTTATTATCCTTCTTCTTTGTAATTTCCATGTATTTTATGTTTTCCTCATTTACCTTTAGTCCTCTCATCCTTCCCCTTTCTTCTATCTTACTTATGGCTTTTTTGAGGTTCTCTTTTGCTCTTACAATCACTGCTACATCATCCGCGTAGGCCAAGCATTGGCAGGTTTGTTGGTATATCGTTCCATTTGTTTTTATTTCTGACTCCCAGATCATCTTCTCGAGTACCAAATTAAATAGACATGTCGACACTGGATCCCCCTGGCTTAATCCTCTCTTCACCTTAAAATTGTCTGATACTTTGCCCTCAACCAACATTCTATTTTTTGTATCATTCAGGGCCATTCTCACCATGCGAATCAATTTACTTGGAATTTTAAGTTCTACCATTATCTTGTAGAGTCCTTCTCTATTTACAGAGTCGTATGCTTCTCTGAAATTCACAAAGACCAAGTGTAGTGCCAAATTTTGTTTTAAGCTATTTTCTTGGATTTGCTTAATCGAAAATATCTGGTCTGTAACCGATCTATTTTTTCTGAATCCAGGCTGGTACTCTCCGAGAACAAACTCGGCTTTCTCTTCTAGTCTGTTTTTGATAGTCACCGCTACTATCTTGTACACGACATCCAGTAAGGCTATTGGTCTATAATTAGCACATATAGTTTTTTCTCTTTTTTGTATATTGGACAAATGTACGACTCTCTCCAGCTCACTGACATCTTTTCTGTTTCCCATATTTCTTGCACCAACCGGCATATTTCATTTTCCAGATCTACTCCTCCAGCTTTTATCTTTTTTTCCTACATATTAGCATTTTGTCTCTGTTTATTCTCTTTGTATTTTATAAAAAAAAAACACGTAAATCGGATAAATGGTTCTTGAGTACTAAGCGCACTAATGGACAGATTGACAGACAGAGAGACGTTACGTTTATATATATATATATATATATATATATATATATATATATATATATATATATATATATATATATCATAGTGTTTTTTTTTTATATATATATATATATTAAATTAAGAATTAAAAAAAATACGTAAATCAGATGAGTGGTTCTCGAATGATAAGCACAGTAACGGACAGAGAGACGTTGCGTTTTATATATATTATAGAAGATTATAGATAACCTGGCCAGAAAACAAATGTATGAATTTAAAAAAAAAAAACACGTAAATCGGATAAGTGGTTCTCCAGTGATAAGCGCGCTAACGGACAGACAGAGAGACGTTACATTTTATATATATTACATATATTCTCTGCTACATGATATTGTTCCATATTTAAGGGTTTAGGCAGTGTATTGCAAAAGAACGCGCTAGCGGCAAACTTTTTTCCGACTTGATTCACTATTATCGTCACTGCTTATTCCTTATGTTATCTAACGTAATAAAATATAGCCTATAACCTGGCCAGAGAACATATGTATGTTTTTAAAAAAAATGCACGTAAATCGGATAAGTGGTTCTCCAGTGATAAGCGCACTACGGACAGACAGAGACAGAGAGAAGTTGCATTTTATATATATTATAGATAATACACACGAACATTTTTCTGCATAATATTTTTAAAAAACCCCCAAAATTCTATATCTCGAACAGTACTGATCAAAAAATTTTAAAAAAATTCTGTAATATTCTGCATAAAATGTAGATTGAATGAAATTTTTCACGAGTACGTTACCTTTGATAAGGTATCTGGTATATTTAAAAAAAATTTAAGGTCATCCAGTTTTGAACAAATATCGGAAACAAGCTTTGTTGAAAACTCATTTAGGGTGTGAGCTCTCACCTGAATACATACCCAGGCGAAAAACCTCGGGTTTACTTTCTCTCCAACCAAATCTGCCTCCATTCATTTCTACAAACACAATAGATGTCCCAGAATGAACTATCTACACCTAGAAGGTACGCCTCTCGAAACTACTGACTCCTTAAAGAACCTGGGTCTAATATTTGACAACAAACTAAACTCGAATGCTCACCTAAAGTCTCTTAAAGATCGTATCTTAATCTACTACGCTCACTTTCGGGAATAAATTGGGGCACTGATTTCCCTTCCCTTTTACAAATATACAAATCCCTCATACTTCCCAAACTCATGTACGGAGACTTCAACTATGATTCTGCAAGTCCACATACAAAAAGGAAACTCGACCCAATACAAAATCAGGCCCTCCGTCTAGCCACGGGTGCTTTCCGCACCACCCCCATACCTAGTCTACAATGCTTAGCCCACACTCCCCCATTACAACTCTCTCGACACTTATTCCTCCTTAAATACTACTCCTCGGCCATATTCCGGCCTCATACAAAAACCTCTTTAAACTTAGAAAACGCCCACTTATTAAACCTAAACCACATTCCGAATTCGATACTAAAAAGAATAAACAATTTGATTATAACATACAATATTACCCCCCCCCCCCCCGCCCTCCAAAGTACGAATATCCCCTTTACACTACTTTTCCACCATGGCTTTCCCCGCAACCCAACATAGACCTTTCAATTAGAGTTTACGATAAGACAAACTGCTCAAACACACTTCTTAGAAAATCATTTCTAGGAATTATCTCAAAAAAATACTCAAAACACATGCTATATAATACCGACGGATCTAAAACCGAAAAAGGAGTTGGAGCAGCCTTTAACACTCAAAATATCACAAAAATATTTAAGCTCCCTAATCATTCTTTCATCTTTGCCGCACTAAAGGAGGCGATTAGGTATTCCTTAACAAGGCCCCACAGGCCTCCAATCTTAATAATATCTGACTCCCTCGGCGCTCTGACAGCAATCAAATCTAAAAATCTAGACTACAACTATATCAGGCAGATCACAGATCTCATGTATACGGCCTCTCTAAAGCATTATACAGTCTCGTTACTATGGTCGCCTAGTCACATAGGAAATAGGGGAAATGACAGAGCGGACTTCTATGTCAAAATGGCCACTGAAAAGGGGAACGTAATCATAGGAGAAAACCATTACTCAACAATAAATTATGGCCCATCAAACCCAATGTCTATCCATCATTGCATTCAGTCAACATGAACAGAAATGACAACGTACACAGGAGAAGATTAGCGGCAGGACATACGTACTCCACTCACAGTTACCTTATGAACAAGGAACAACAGCCCACATGTCCAGACTGTGATGCACCCCTTACACTGTCACACATTTTCGAGGCAGCTCACTATAGAGACAAGAGAAACAGACATAACATTCCATCTAGCATGAAACAAATAATTGAATCGTTTGAACACATGAAAGTAAATATCCATAACTTCCTCCTAGAAATAAACTTTAAAATCTAGATAAACAGAACAAGGGGGCGCTAAATAACCTTTAGTAGTTGTTGCGCCCAGACACCAATAACATCATCATCATTTAGGGTGTGTTTTGTGAAGTCACTGATCATTTTATATCTCCGTAACAATTTTTTTTATTTCAAAAGCAATCAATGTACGAAACACTAATTGCGCAAATCCGATTTGCACTTGGCCGATTTTTTTTTATTCGTGAGAGTACACATTCGAGATGGTTCCATACAAATTTTATCAAAATTGGTTATGTTGTTTCTGAAAAATCCTGGAAAACTTTCTAATAAAACATCTATAACTCTGGCAAATTTGTATCGATTTGGATGATTTTTTTTTTATTATTCGAAAGTACATATTTTTTAAGTTCTTTTTTTGAGTGTAGTGGTTAAATTAGATTAGGTTAGGTTGGATTCTTGAGAGAGTGATATTGCGTTTCGATTAGCATTCTTATCAAACTGAAGCTCTCTTTCTTTTTCTATTTTCTGAGAACGATATTCTCTTTGGTGAGCAGCACGTTTCGTTGATTTACCCATAATTAATTTCACAATCTTCAAGAAATTTAACTGAAAACAGAATAATGGCAGTATTTACCTATAGAGGAAGTAGATATGTAAAAGATATAAATAGGAAAATTAGTTCTTAAAACTAATAGTTAACGAAATTATGCACTAACTTCACCTTGAAAAAACTACTATTAAAAGAGCGAAAAACTTTTTAACAAAAAAAAAACGTCAAAAAACAAGCACACAAAATTTTGCCACTATAAAGTAAAAAACCGGTCAAGTGCAAGTTGAACTTGCACAATTAGTGTTCCGTACATTGATTGTTTTTAAAATAAAAATTTTTGTTAGGGTGGTATATAATGATCAGTGACTTCACAAAACACACCCTAAATGAGTTTTCAACAAAGTTTGTTTCCAATCTTTACTGAAAACTGGTGACCTTGAAATTTTGTTTTTTTTATATATACCAAATAAATTATTAAAGGTAATGCACTCGTGATAATTTTCGTTCAATCTATACCCCGTGGAGAATATTCCAGACTTTTTTCAAAATTTATTGATCAGTACTTTTCGAGATAAGGTGGGGACAGCGATTTTTTAAAAGTAATACGAAGAAAAGTGTGCGCAAGTATTACATTATATATATATATATATATATATATATATATATATATATATATATATATATATATATATATATATATTTTACTCGTGTTTTCACAAGCTTTCATTTGACACCACACTCGATGACCTAGTAAAAAAAATTCTTTTCACTTCCGATTTCACCCCTCAAAACGAACCCCTTGAGTCAAAATTTATGTTACGGTGGTATAAAATGAGCAGTGACTTTACAAAACACACTCCAAATGAGTTTTTCAACAAAGTTTGTTTCCAATCTTTACTGAAATCTGATGACCTTGAAATTTTTGTTTTTTTTATATACCATACAAATTATTAAAGGTAATGCACTCGTGATAATTTTCGTTCAATCTACACCCCGTGGGGAATATTCCAGAATTTTTTCGAAATTTTTCGATAAGTACTTTTCGAGATAAGGCCCGGGACAGCGATTTTTAACGAATTTTTTAAAAATAATACCAAGAAAAGTGCGCGCAAGAATAATATTATATATATATTTTTTACTCGTGTTTTCACAAGCTTTCATTTGACACCACACTCGATGACCTAGTAAGAAAATTTTTTTTTCACTTCTGACTTTACCCCCCAAAACTAACCCCTTAAGTCAAAATTTAATTCTCAAAACTACATGGCTCTGATGAGGCCATCAATTCCTATATTATTACCAAATTTCACCTTTCGATGTCAAATAGTTTCGGAGAAAATTGGGTGTGACAGACAGACAGACAGACAGACAGACAGACAGACAGACAGACAGACAGACAGACACCGAAGTGATCTTATAAGTGTTCCGTACGGAACACTAAAAATAAAGTTTTTGAGAAACACTCATAAAATATCTCTAGAAGTACGTTTACACTGGGGACACATGTTTGAGGTCTTGTGTGAGATAGAAGTGTGAGCTTGCACCAACAAGTGTGAGCATACAAATCATGGAACATGTTGATAAACGCGGCTGTGTTTATACTTGTTCAACAAGTTCATAAACAAGTCAAACTATTTTAGAATAAAGTTTTGTCTTGTTTAAGTTTTGAAAATATAAAGTGTAATTTTTAGTTAATTTTTTCTGAGTAGTTTATTAAAAATGTCTTATGAAGAATGTTTTCTTTACCTATCTACATGTACATTACTTTTCATTGAAAATCAAAAAAGAAAACGAAGATGGTGGCAAGGGCAGTTTCTGAAAAATAGATAAACTCGTGCTGCTTATACTACCTTTTATTGTATACCTATAAATTAAGAATATCGGGGAATGTAACTTGTCAAGCTCGAATCCTGGGGGGTTATCTACACTGAGATAGACGGTGAAGTGGCTGTTTGTTTTCGAACACATGAAGCAGAAGAAGAGCTCCGATTAGAAGCGTTTTCTGGCGGGTTATCTACAGGTAAGTTTTTTAAGAGAGTTTGTGTTTGGCACGAAGCATCTTAAGATATTGCACCTATAATCTCAACCAGCCAATGACATCCTTCACATCCACTTGGTAATATATGTGCCTCTGTTATCTTTTCCATCGGTTTCTCTTGACCAATTCTTGATTTCTTCTAGTCCTGACGCTTAGAAAATTTAAAGCTTAGGGCCTTCTTTCTTACCATATATATTCCTACAAAAAGGTGTCGTACGACTCTGATGGCTAAATGGCATAGTACTTGAAGCGTCATAAAGAGGGCCTTCAGAGATCCAGGAAGCTTTCATGTACTGGTGAGGTGACTTGAGTGAGCTAGTTCGTGGATCAGAGTATGATGAAGCAGAAGAAGAGCTCTGATTAGAAGTGTTGTATGGTGGGTTGAGGGAATGTATAAGCTCAAATAAAAAGTATGAGCTATTGTATGAGGTGATGTTTCAAAACTTGTGTATTGACTTGTTGACTCACACAAGTCCTCATACATATGTCTCAGTGTAAACAGCCTATAAGATAAGATATTGCTTTAATTTGACGATTCAGTTATTAATGTCAATTTTTATCTAATTAGGTGTTAATAATATTTGTAAGGTTTATAATTGATTACGCTGACACAAAAAATTGGCTCCGACTTCAAAATTTATCTTTTTATAAAGAAATTAGCCGGGCCCGCGGCACCGCTCACGTGGACTAGATTCACTACTATTGTCACTGCTTATTCCTTATGTTACCCAACGTAATAAAATATCTTCCATTATTTCCCCTTATCTGCTACTATTTAACCTTATCTCCCATTATCTCTACATAATTTCCATTATCTCTGCTCATCTCCCATTATTTCTCCTTATCTCCCATTATTTCTCCTTATCTCCCATTATCTCACCTAATTTCCCATTATCTAGGCTTATCTCGACTTATCTCGCAATATTTATCCTTATCTCCCATTATTTCTCCTTATCTCCCATGATCTCACCATAACTCCCATTATCTAGACTTATCTCTGCTTATCTCCCATTATTTCTCCTTATCTCCCATTATTTATACTTATCTCCCATTATCTCACCTTATCTCCCATTATCGAAGCTTATCTCGACTTATCTCCCATTATTTCTTCTTATCTCCCATTATCACACCTTATCTCCCATTATCTAGGCTTATATCGAATTATAAAGAACATATGTATAAATTAATAAAAACACGTAAATCGGATAAGTGGTTCTCGAGTGAGCGCACTAACGAACAGACAGACAGACAGAGAGACGTTGCATTTTATATAAATTATATTCTTTGCTACATGATATTGTTCCATATTTATTGCTTTAAGCAGTGTATTGCAAGAGAACGTGTTAGCGGCAAACTTTTTTCCGATTTGATTCATTATTATTGTCACTGCTTATTTCTCATGTTACCTAACGTAATAAAATATAGTCTATAACCTGGCCAGAGAACATATGTATGTTTTCAAAAAAAAGCACGTAAATCGGATAAGTGGTTCTCCAGTGATAAGCATACTAACGGACGGACAGACAGACAGACGGACCGAGAGACGTTGCATTTTATATATATTATAGATATAGATTATTATTATTATTATATAACCTGGCCAAAGAATATATGTATGAATTTAAAAAAAGACACGTAAATCGGATAAGTGGTTCTCGCCTGATAATCGCACTAATGGACAGACAGACAGACAGAGAGACACTGCATTTTATATATATTATAGATTATAGATATTCTCTGCTACATAATATTGTTCCATATTTAATGGTTAAGACTGTGTATTGCAAGAGAACGCGCTAGCGGCAAAGTTTTTTTTTTTTTTTTTTTTCCGACTTCATTCACTATTATCGTCACTGGTCATTCCTTATGCTACCTATCGTAATAAAATATAGCCTATAACCTGGCCGGAGAACATATGCATGTGTTAAAAAAAAAGTACGAAAATCGGATAAGTGGTTCTCCAGTGATAAGCGCACTAACGGACAGACAGACAGACAGAGCTCCGTGGCATTTTATATACATTATAGATGTAATAAAATATATATCTATAACCTGGTTAGAGAACATATGTATGAATTTAAAAAATCACGTTTATCGGATAAGTGGTTCTCGAGGGATAGGCGCACTAACGGACAGACAGACAGACAGAGAGACGTTGCATTTTATATATATTATAGATATAGATTATTATTATTATTATGTAACCTGGCCAAAAAATATATGTATGAATTTAAAAAAAGACAGGTAAATCGGATAAGTGGTTCTCGCGTGATAAACGCATTAATGGACAGACAGGCAGACAGAGAGACACGGCATTTTATATATATATAGATTATAGATTATAGATTATAGATTATAGATTATAGATTATAGATTATAGATTATAGATTATAGATTATAGATTATAGATTATAGATTATAGATTATAGATTATAGATTATAGATTATAGATTATAGATTATAGATTATAGATTATAGATTATAGATTATAGATTATAGATTATAGATTATAGATTATAGATTATAGATTATAGATTATAGATTATAGATTATAGATTATAGATTATAGATTATAGATTATAGATTATAGATTATAGATTATAGATTATAGATTATAGATTTATAGATTATAGATTATAGATTATAGATTATAGATTATAGATTATAGATTATAGATTATAGATTATAGATTATAGATTATAGATTATAGATTATAGATTATAGATTATAGATTATAGATTATAGATTATAGATTATAGATTATAGATTATAGATTATAGATTATAGATTATAGATTATAGATTATAGATTATAGATTATAGATTTATAGATTATAGATTATAGATTATAGATTATAGATTATAGATTATAGATTATAGATTATAGATTATAGATTATAGATTATAGATTATAGATTATAGATTATAGATTATAGATTATAGATTATAGATTATAGATTATAGATTATAGATTATAGATTATAGATTATAGATTATAGATTATAGATTATAGATTATAGATTATAGATTATAGATTATAGATTATAGATTATAGATTATAGATTATAGATTATAGATTATAGATTATAGATTATAGATTATAGATTATAGATTATAGATTATAGATTATAGATTATAGATTATAGATTATAGATTATAGATTATAGATTATAGATTATAGATTATAGATTATAGATTATAGATTATAGATTATAGATTATAGATTATAGATTATAGATTATAGATTATAGATTATAGATTATAGATTATAGATTATAGATTATAGATTATAGATTATAGATTATAGATTATAGATTATAGATTATAGATTATAGATTATAGATTATAGATTATAGATTATAGATTATAGATTATAGATTATAGATTATAGATTATAGATTATAGATTATAGATTATAGATTATAGATTATAGATTATAGATTATAGATTATAGATTATAGATTATAGATTATAGATTATAGATTATAGATTATAGATTATAGATTATAGATTATAGATTATAGATTATAGATTATAGATTATAGATTATAGATTATAGATTATAGATTATAGATTATAGATTATAGATTATAGATTATAGATTATAGATTATAGATTATAGATTATAGATTATAGATTATAGATTATAGATTATAGATTATAGATTATAGATTATAGATTATAGATTATAGATTATAGATTATAGATTATAGATTATAGATTATAGATTATAGATTATAGATTACAGATTACAGATTACAGATTACAGATTACAGATTATAGATTATAGATTATAGATTATAGATTATAGATTATAGATTATAGATTATAGATTATAGATTATAGATTATAGATTATAGATTATAGATTATAGATTATAGATTATAGATTATAGATTATAGATTATAGATTATAGATTATAGATTATAGATTATAGATTATAGATTATAGATTATAGATTATAGATTATAGATTATAGATTATAGATTATAGATTATAGATTATAGATTATAGATTATAGATTATAGATTATAGATTATAGATTATAGATTATAGATTATAGATTATAGATTATAGATTATGATTATGGATTATGGATTATGGATTGGATTATGGATTATGGATTATGGATTATGGATTATGGATTATGGATTATGGATTATGGATTATGGATTATGGATTATGGATTATGGATTATGGATTATGGATTATGGATTATGGATTATGGATTATGGATTATGGATTATGGATTATGGATTATGGATTATGGATTATGGATTATGGATTATGGATTATGGATTATGGATTATGGATTATGGATTATGGATTATGGATTATGGATTATGGATTATGGATTATGGATTTGGATGGATTATGGATTATGGATTATGGATTATGGATTATGGATTATGGATTATGGATTATGGATTATGGATTATGGATTATGGATTATGGATTATGGATTATGGATTATGGATTATGGATTATGGATTATGGATTATGGATTATGGATTATGGATTATGGATTATGGATTATGGATTATGGATTATGGATTATGGATTATGGATTATGGATTATGGATTATGGATTATGGATTATGGATTATGGATTATGGATTATGGATTATGGATTATGGATTATGGATTATGGATTATGGATTATGGATTATGGATTATGGATTATGGATTATGGATTATGGATTATGGATTATGGATTATGGATTATGGATTATGGATTATGGATTATGGATTATGGATTATGGATTATGGATTATGGATTATGGATTATGGATTATGGATTATGGATTATGGATTATGGATTATGGATTATGGATTATGGATTATGGATTATGGATTATGGATTATGGATTATGGATTATGGATTATGGATTATGGATTATGGATTATGGATTATGGATTATGGATTATGGATTATAAATAGATTATGGATTATAGATTATAGATTATAGATTTAATAGATTTATAGATTATAGATTATAGATTATAGATTATAGATTTAGATTATAGATTATAGATTATAGATTATAGATTATAGATTATAGATTATAGATTATAGATTATAGATTATAGATTATAGATTAATAGATTATAGATATAGATTATAGATTATAGATTATAGATTATAGATTATAGATTATAGATTATAGATTATAGATTATAGATTATAGATTATAGATTATAGATAGATATAGATTATAGATTAATAGATTATAGATTATAGATTATAGATATAGATTATAGATATAGATAAATATAGATTATAGATTATAGATTATAGATTATAGATTATAGATTATAGATTATAGATTATAGATTATAGATTATAGATTATATATAATATAGATTATAGATTATAGATTATAGATTATAGATTATAGATTATAGATTATAGATTATAGATTATAGATATATATAT